>CM076709.1:10537500-10995000 GCA_038501285.1 Penstemon eatonii | reverse complement strand
GGAACACATCTTCGTATTCCTGCAACAAAGAGACAACAACGCTAGGCAAAGATTCATCAAGTTCGTTAGTGCTAAAACCCGCCTCTTTGTACAAAAGTAAAAACATAGGCTTGTTTGAATTGAAGGCATTCTTGATATCACTCGCCTTAGCATAAAGACTCACTTGTTTTTCTCTCTCTTTCTTTTCACTCTCTTTTTCACTTTTTTTCTTTGAAATTTCAGCCTCACTGTTTATTTTCAACTCACTCTCTCTTTTCATTTTCATTTGATCTTCTTATACTTGTTTGGGTGTTAATGGTACAAGAGTAATGGATTTGTTATCCTTTACAAGAATGTGCCGATTTTTGAAACCATCATGAGTAACCTTTCTATCAAATTGCCATGGTCTGCCCAGTAATATGTGACCCGCTTGCATTGGAATGACATCACAAAGCACTTCATCCTTGTACTTCCCAATTGAAAAAGAGACTAATACTTGCCTTGTCACCTTAACCTCACCACATTCATTCAACCATTGAAGCTTATATGGTTTAGGGTGCTTCAACGTAGGTAAATTCAGCTTTTCAACCAAAGTAGTATTGGCAACGTTTGTACAACTTCCCCCATCAATGATCATACTACACACTTTATTGTTAACATGGCACTGATGGAATAGTGCCCAGCAAGCCAATGTTAATTAGCTTGTTGAAGTACTGTTTTCTTATGGTTTATAATTAATACGCCGTTCATTCATAGTATGTGAAACTGAACAATGGCCAACTTCATCTCTCGCGAACCTATCTAAGCGATTGGATGAAATCCTAAGGTCACAATAGACTATGGGACGATTCACTTCAGTACTGAGTGCAATCATGAAACAGTCTCAAAGGTCGTGATCTTAAAACCGTTCCAAGTCATAGATTCCAAACGAGACGGGGTATCGTAGGAATCGTCAAGACTTGTACAAGTATGCATGATTCACATGGAGTGAATTTGTAGAGTTTCATGAGCAAGGAATTTGAGTCCAGTGCATATAAGTAGGTGATTCAATGGAGGATTGAACGCATCGAACGACCCGAACAGAGAAACCCATTGTGGAAGCGCATGACGCATGTCGGCGATGGGATGTTTCTCAAGGCTTATAATAGTGTACGATTTAGTCCTTAGACTTGAGGTACTAGGGCGAATTCGGTACATGGATGTGCGTACTTAGATTTAGGTACTGGTCACGTAGCCTGGCCACAAAGTGCCTAAGTTGGGTGCGTACAAAAGTGTACGCGAGTGGTTAGTACTAAGAGAGGATCTAACGCCTCATCTTGATAAGATGAGAGAATTTCCTATACGTTTCTTAGATAATTGATTTCGAGGAATCTATGGCCATAGTCGGTGATGCATTTGGAAGGACTTTCCAAATTTGGCAGTCACACTGAAATCATTGTCGGAAAATTAGAAAGTATAGTTATTGAGATAATTAGAGGTGCCGATCAATTCACACACCCTAGGTCTCGATCGGGAAATCAGTCGTAGAAGGACCGTATGTACATGGCAATTATAAGAGGTGAGGTTCACAATAAATCAATTCACCTTTGATTGGGCTTCATGGGCTTGTGGCTAGACATCGACCATGAAGTGTGGGTACTCCGGAATTAATAGAGGATTTAATTCTAGGAGTGGTCAATTAAAAGTAGTTTAATTGATCGGAAGCATTTAGTTGCTCATTAATTAAATCACGTAAGTCGTGGGCCTGCTGCCAGTTGATGGTGAACCCAGAGGGTCACACACAATACAATTGGACGGTGACTGTCTTAAAGGAAATAAAGAAAGTGATTTAAAGTTGTTAAATCAAGGTAATTGAATTATGGTATTAATTCAATTGGAGATTATTAATTAGATGACTAATTGATTAATTGATAATTAATTAATTAGAGTTATCTAATTAATTATGGAATTAATTAAAGTAGTTAATTAATTGGAAGAATAAATAATTAACCAATTTAAGTATTGGATAATTATGGGTTGATTTTGGAATTATCCAAACTTAGGGGCTAGGGGGCGATTTTAGTAGTTAGGAAAGAAAAGGAGTTTTGTTTCTTGTATATCAAGTATGAAGAGATTTATCAAATCTCACATTCCTAAGGATAAGGGATGAAGATTTGATAAACAAGGAAAGGAGATCTTTTTGGAGAAGGACTCTCCTCCTATAAATACTCCTTACCTTCTCTTCATTAACAATGAATGCTAACACAAGTTTTTGCACTAGTTTTTGAAAACCCTAAAAAGCTTTTGAGAGAAAAAGTTGCTGAAAATTTTGAGAGAAAAATCGAGAGAGTTAGATTTTTCAAACAAGAATTTTTAATTACAAAATCGCCCCAAAAGTTTTTCGCCCCTAAACCCTAGCTGCCCAATTTGATTCGGCCAAACCAAAACCGAACCAAACCTGACCCTGGCCGCACCCTGCTCGGACCAGATCTGGACTTGGTCGAACCCTGCTCGATCGCATAAGGACTGTGGATCGAATTCTTCCATTGGTGTCTCCGTTCCTTTGCTGACAAACCTGCGAGATCAAGTTCGTAGCCTAAGATTCGTAGGGGTCGCTACAATCCAATTGGTGTGGACTAGCTTTGGAGGTGAGACATATGGATCACTCAATTTGTGGATCAAACCAAATACTCGGAGCACACGGGAATCCCAATGGTGACAGGTAATTTGCGATTAACCCCCTCGTGTATTATTGATGTTTGATTCATACCTATTCGTATAAATAACTATGGAGATCTATTTATGGGACAATTAGGAAACCTCGAAAAATTTTAAATTCCGCACTTTGTTGTATTGACAATCGAGCCCTATACTAGAATATCCCAACAGTGGTATCAGAGCCAACTCCATACGTTTTTATACGAAAAGGCCTGAACATAATGTGTTTTCACTGTATATGCTTGATTGTATGTATGAGAACGCATGTTAATTATGTTCTAGTGATTGATTCTTGCTTGTTATGGCTGGATCTATGATTGGGTAAAACTGCTTTTTTAGATCTGTGGCGAATTTATAGTTTTTCGAAAAATCAGGGCTTTTATGCAAAAATCGCAAAACATGAAAATTAGGGCTGAAAATTTAATTTTCTGTTTCTGGAAATTTTTTGAAAAATCTGGGCTTTTTCTGAAAATCTGATCGCACGCAATTTTGGACCATTTTGCAATTTTCGAAAATTCGAGGACTGTTTTGTAATTTCCGAAACTTCAGGGGTCTGTTTGCAAATTCGAAAATTTTCTGGATTTCAAAATTTTAATTTTCTGCTCATTCTGTCCGAAAACTGTTTTGGGGGTATTTTGTAACTTTTCAAAAGTTTTGGGGTCAAAAGTGCAATTTCTGAAAGTATAGGGGCCGAACTGCAATTTTCAAAAGTTGAAAAATCAGAATCTGAAATTAAGGCAGAAAAGTTGTTTTTGTTTTTCCGAGAATTTATTTGTCATAATTAGTATTGACTAAAAAGCAAGAATCATAGGAAATTAATTTTAGAAGGTGTTTTAAAATTAAGATAGAAGAAAGTAAAAGTTGTTTACATGTTTCTTTGCTCAACGTGAACTGTTTACGTGGTTTTTGATCGCGCCGAGCCTTGACCTTAGGTTAGATGTGATTGGTTTAATTTAATGCATGGTTTTTATTGGGCCTGCGAGCCTGTTATTATTTTTGGGCCACTTTGAGCCTTTGTAATAGAATAGGGCTTTACTGCTTTCCTAGTTTAGGATGGAGGCCCATTTACAAGCAAGGTGGGAGCCCAAGAAGAATTGAAGGCCATGTATGCGTGGTACATTGTGTAATAGCATAGGTTCTTTGAGAACCCTTTAGATTGACCAATTAGGCCAACATCATTGGCTCGATGATGGCCCGCATAGGAGGCTCCCGATCGAAAACATATTGTGGTAGTATGCATGCTAGGCTTGTATGGCTTTTATTTATTAGTCGATTTATGATTGCTTGTGTATTTGCGCGCTAGAATCTAGATCGTAAATAAAAGATAAAGCATAATTGAAGCGGTGAGATCTCGAGGAGAGTTTCTTCAAACTTTCAAAAACGAAAATTCCCCTCTCGAATAAATATTAAGTCATATTGGGTTAAATTATAAAATGAGGTTTTATAAAATCCAAGCCTTCCATTAATAGGGACTAGTGTATGTTGTTTACTTATCGATAGAGGTGATCCAGAGTCTGGCACCCGAGTCGAAGAAAGGGGCAATGCACGAAATTCCTTGATTCTAGTTTTCTTAAAACTTGACAAGGGTAGGGACTAGTCGGGACGTGAAAATCGACCGATAACTAGTTACGGAGAATTCATGACCGGGCTCGTTGCTTATCATGATTAATGGGTTAGACTTAACGCGTAGTAACATTTATGATGTAGCAGTGCTAGATAAATGCGAAAAACGAGGCAAAATAGCTTGAAGGTTGTGTAGTAGACACAATTGGTAATATGTATACCTACCTAGGGAATTAATTGTATGGCCACGAGTCGTGGGTGCAACTAATTGCTGCTGGGACGTCAAGACCTACTAGGAAATAGACTTTTCCCGAAACTAGAAGGGGTTACTGTTTCGATAAAATAGTGGGAGAACTTTTTCGATAAAAAGTCCAAATTTCGTTAATTATAAGTATTAATATTAAACCTGTCTGCTTATAGTTGTCTGTTTTTAAATGTTAGCCATTTACCATCCACTATCCAATCCTTGACGCGTTTGAGAACCGAACCAACTTTAAAAGTAATGTGCAATTTCCTCTACGAAACCGACATGGCTAAGTTTGACAATGTTGGGGAATATTGTTCTTACTTGAGCAAGACATTCGAGCTGATGAAAGGGTTTGGAGCCCAATTGACTCTCGAAGATGAGATAACGATAACCCTTGAAGGATTATCTGAGACCTTCACTCATTTTATGCAACATTGCGATATTCCGCCTGATGGAATACAAACAAAGCAATTGCATGAGTTGTTAGACAAATATGAAGAAGCTCATCAACGTGGTTTTGGTCTATATGATTGGAATTGCACTCTGTGTAAGTACGAAGGGAAAATAAGGAAGCTTGTTGAAAGGGATTTCCTGGAAAGACTTGACTACGGTATGACTTTTTAAGTTATACACTTGTTGAATCTTTATGATGTAAGACATCTGATTAAAACTTTCATTTCTGTAATAGCATTTACAGGCGATGAGAGTCTTCCCGCTCAACCCAAAAGGAGGAAATTCCTTGAAAGGGAGATGCAAGTAGTGCAGAGCGAGATGAGGAAACTGGAATTCCGGGACTGGGTCAAGGATGAATTGCACCTAGACATTCCTTTTTAGCAAAAGAAGTTTTTCTTAGATTTTCGTATTAGCATGAGTTTTAAGTTTTAGTTTACTTTGAGTATTATTTCACATCTTGTACGAGACGTTATTGCTTTACCATTGAGAAATGGAATTCATTTAAATTAGAGCAATTTAACTTTGTACAAATGTTGATGTTTTGAAACATAGAAATAAACAATGATAAACAAATCAAAAACTTTGAAAACTATGTGCTAAATCGAAAACAAGCAAAACAAACGAGATAATCATTTACGCTTGAAGTGTTCACTCTGGACATTTTTCCTAAAGAGAGATGCGAAAGGAAAGTTTTTATTTACTGTTCCTGAGATAATGAACTTGAGTAAAATCGGAACTTTCAAATCTTGAAGGAATGATAACCGAAGTGAAGGATTGCTAAGGCATTCCAAAACATTTCAATCGACATGAACTAAAAGCACTAGTTCAAAGGGATGCTACTTCATATATACTTACGATTTCAATCGTTAAAATATATGTGTACTTGGCTGAAGTACAATTCTGAAACTATTGAAGTAATTCAATAGACGTTTTGGAAATGAAGTAACTAGATGCATTATGTCAGAAGCAATTTGGTTTAATCAAACCTGCTGAAACATAAGCAACTTAACACCTCGATTATCTAAGACGAGAATAGAATTCTCTTGAAGCAAATCAAAGAAGAAATCGAACTTTGTTTGAATCTCGACTCTGATCTTGCTGAGTTTCCTTTATTCAAATTAGGGGATACCTCCCCTTGACTCTTCAAAGATACTTGGTATAGTAAGTCCTTACATCGCCATGTCTTTTAAGACATAGCAAAACACCCTTATATGAGAAATTAGATGGTAGATCTAGTTCATATAATGTTTATGGGGTATTCAATAAAACCCATTGAATACCTGTTCCACGACAACGAGAAACGAAAAGTATCTCGTAAGTAGCTTGTTCCTCTGTTGACAAGACCTTGTCAAAGGAAATAAGGAATGTCGTAGAACTTGATGAAGTCCAAGGAGTGGACCCGTCCCCATGAACAGTGGGAGTAAACACTGAAAACTGCTGAATCAATCCATGCACAAAGAAATCGTAATCTGATCAAATTCGTAAGGAACTCAAAATTCCATTTTACGAAATTGAGAAATTGGATTCCAATCCAAGATTACAAAGAGATTATGTTAAACATGATCTAAGGGATATGGCACATAGCCATAAGATTCGAAGTTGAAAACTTTGACTCACTTAATGGCAATAGGTCATTATTCAAAAGTCCTTTTAGGATTGATGAAAATACCTTATATCCATTAGCTACGTCAAAATTCATTTCGAAACTATTAGCCATAGAAAAGTAGTTTTGACTACCGAAGGCATGACTATTGGATATGAATCCTGCATCTCACAATTGAAAATTGATGAGAAGATCTCTATTCTAATCCAAAGGTCAATCTATGACTTTTTCCCAAATTTGGAACATGCAACTTGATAGTTGATCAAGAATGTTGAAGTTGTCAAAAGGCATATGGATTCCAAATGTGCAAAAGAATCAGTGGGAGTGTAGTTGAGTTCGAAGCGCAACAAAATGATGAACTGTACATCAAGTAAGATATAAGAATATCAGAAAAGCACAGACGAAAGCGTGTTCCTCACGCAATTTTCCATGATAAGATTTGGAATTACATCTCACGTACTGGCAATACGTATCTATGGAAGATAGAAGGAAGAAGATGTAATGATTTACCAAATCTAAGTACAAAGACTATATATTGATTGAATTCAATATGGAAGAATCCAAGAAAGGATTGTTTCCAAAAGAGACAAAATCTCTCTCACTTATTTAATGAGCCCTAAATTTAAATGAGTAAAGAAGTAACTGTCTCAAGAAGCCTTATGCTTGGCATTTGGGTTGCATGTAGCATGCAAAGTCTTGTACTAGACCTGACCCGTCAAAATGCTCTGAACGAGCTGATGATAGTCAAACGCCAGTCAAGGACACTGGTCTACCATAAATGCAATCCTCGAAGATAATTAAAGGATATAATGTTGGTCTATGGTAGTAGTGGAGAATTGAAACTCAAAAGATTTTTGAAATTTGAGATTTCCAGTCTGGAGTGGATTATTTATTCTGTTTCGATAGAGCAAAGTAAATTGGAAGAAATTCCAATAATATACCATTGCCGATTCGAACAAGAATAAAAGGGCACCATTATGATGCTGCACAAAAGGAAGTGTTTAGATGAGAAATTTTCATCCAACGATTGGATGAAATACCTAGCATGACATTTGCTCATCATAATCTTAGCCGATTTAGATGAGGCAATTGCTCAATGAAAGGAAATCGAGATCTCACCTGTAATCTGAACGCAACACCGAATGATTGAACAAGTCATAGGTGGTTGAGACGAGTAGAAGTATTACTTCATCTCGACAAGGACAAACTTAGCAGATCCACTAATTAAGCTCTCTCACAAATGGTTCGAGGGACATCTTGGTATAGATGTGTCTTAGATTGGCTTTAGGGCAAGTGGGAGATTGATGGAATAGTGCCCAGCAAGCCAATGTTAATTAGCTTGTTGAAGTACTGTTTTCTTATGGTTTATAATTAATACGCCGTTCATTCATAGTATGTGAAACTGAACAATGGCCAACTTCATCTCTCGCGAACCTATCTAAGCGATTGGATGAAATCCTAAGGTCACAATAGACTATGGGACGATTCACTTCAGTACTGAGTGCAATCATGAAACAGTCTCAAAGGTCGTGATCTTAAAACCGTTCCAAGTCATAGATTCCAAACGAGACGGGGTATCGTAGGAATCGTCAAGACTTGTACAAGTATGCATGATTCACATGGAGTGAATTTGTAGAGTTTCATGAGCAAGGAATTTGAGTCCAGTGCATATAAGTAGGTGATTCAATGGAGGATTGAACGCATCGAACGACCCGAACAGAGAAACCCATTGTGGAAGCGCATGACGCATGTCGGCGATGGGATGTTTCTCAAGGCTTATAATAGTGTACGATTTAGTCCTTAGACTTGAGGTACTAGGGCGAATTCGGTACATGGATGTGCGTACTTAGATTTAGGTACTGGTCACGTAGCCTGGCCACAAAGTGCCTAAGTTGGGTGCGTACAAAAGTGTACGCGAGTGGTTAGTACTAAGAGAGGATCTAACGCCTCATCTTGATAAGATGAGAGAATTTCCTATACGTTTCTTAGATAATTGATTTCGAGGAATCTATGGCCATAGTCGGTGATGCATTTGGAAGGACTTTCCAAATTTGGCAGTCACACTGAAATCATTGTCGGAAAATTAGAAAGTATAGTTATTGAGATAATTAGAGGTGCCGATCAATTCACACACCCTAGGTCTCGATCGGGAAATCAGTCGTAGAAGGACCGTATGTACATGGCAATTATAAGAGGTGAGGTTCACAATAAATCAATTCACCTTTGATTGGGCTTCATGGGCTTGTGGCTAGACATCGACCATGAAGTGTGGGTACTCCGGAATTAATAGAGGATTTAATTCTAGGAGTGGTCAATTAAAAGTAGTTTAATTGATCGGAAGCATTTAGTTGCTCATTAATTAAATCACGTAAGTCGTGGGCCTGCTGCCAGTTGATGGTGAACCCAGAGGGTCACACACAATACAATTGGACGGTGACTGTCTTAAAGGAAATAAAGAAAGTGATTTAAAGTTGTTAAATCAAGGTAATTGAATTATGGTATTAATTCAATTGGAGATTATTAATTAGATGACTAATTGATTAATTGATAATTAATTAATTAGAGTTATCTAATTAATTATGGAATTAATTAAAGTAGTTAATTAATTGGAAGAATAAATAATTAACCAATTTAAGTATTGGATAATTATGGGTTGATTTTGGAATTATCCAAACTTAGGGGCTAGGGGGCGATTTTAGTAGTTAGGAAAGAAAAGGAGTTTTGTTTCTTGTATATCAAGTATGAAGAGATTTATCAAATCTCACATTCCTAAGGATAAGGGATGAAGATTTGATAAACAAGGAAAGGAGATCTTTTTGGAGAAGGACTCTCCTCCTATAAATACTCCTTACCTTCTCTTCATTAACAATGAATGCTAACACAAGTTTTTGCACTAGTTTTTGAAAACCCTAAAAAGCTTTTGAGAGAAAAAGTTGCTGAAAATTTTGAGAGAAAAATCGAGAGAGTTAGATTTTTCAAACAAGAATTTTTAATTACAAAATCGCCCCAAAAGTTTTTCGCCCCTAAACCCTAGCTGCCCAATTTGATTCGGCCAAACCAAAACCGAACCAAACCTGACCCTGGCCGCACCCTGCTCGGACCAGATCTGGACTTGGTCGAACCCTGCTCGATCGCATAAGGACTGTGGATCGAATTCTTCCATTGGTGTCTCCGTTCCTTTGCTGACAAACCTGCGAGATCAAGTTCGTAGCCTAAGATTCGTAGGGGTCGCTACAATCCAATTGGTGTGGACTAGCTTTGGAGGTGAGACATATGGATCACTCAATTTGTGGATCAAACCAAATACTCGGAGCACACGGGAATCCCAATGGTGACAGGTAATTTGCGATTAACCCCCTCGTGTATTATTGATGTTTGATTCATACCTATTCGTATAAATAACTATGGAGATCTATTTATGGGACAATTAGGAAACCTCGAAAAATTTTAAATTCCGCACTTTGTTGTATTGACAATCGAGCCCTATACTAGAATATCCCAACAGGCACCTAGTATGAAAAATGTTCTCCTCTGTTCATTAACATCATCTTCTTTGATTTGGGCACTTAAAGCACGCCTAGCCACCAATGACTCTCCTTCCACCGGATATTCAACATCATTGTCACTAGTGTCTTTTGGCATATGATCTTCATCGTCACTCTCACTTTCAGTCTCCACATCTCCGTTAGCATGTGCAATCATTGTCCTCTTGTTTGGGCATTGTGAAGCAATGTGACCTGCTCCCAAACACTTAAAACACTTAATATCACGATTACGAGTTGGTAATTCAGTTTTACCTCTATTGACTTTTTCAACTTCATCTTTTCTCTTTGGTGCTTCTGTTTTGAATTTGGAATTAGCTCCTTCATCTTTCCTTCCATTAGACCTCCATGAAGTAGAGGAGCTTGGATTCTGGAAGGATCGAGTTCCCTTCCTTTTAAGTTGTCTTTCTACCTTTATTGCCATATGCACCATGTCCTCCAACTCCACATAATGTTGCAACTCAACTACATTTGCAATGTCCCGATTCAGCCCATTGAGAAACCTTGCCATGGTAGCTTCTCTATCCTCCTCTATATTAGCCCTGATCATGGAAATCTCCATCTCCTTGTGGTAATCTTCCACACTTTCAAAGCCTTGAGTAAGACTTTGTAACTTCTGAAATAAGTCCCTATGATAGTGACTAGGAACAAACCGCCTCCTCATGATAGCTTTCATTTCATCCCATGTCCTAATAGGCCTTTCACCATTTCGTCTCCTGGTCATCATAAGTTGATCCCACCATATAATAACATAATCGGTAAACTCAATAACAGCAAGTTTTACCTTTTTCTCCTCGGAGTAGTTATGGCATTCGAAAATCAGCTCGACCTTCCTTTCCCAGTCCAAGTACACTTCTGGATCATTCTTGCCTTGAAATGATGGTATCTTTATTTTTATGTTTCCCAAGCTTCTGTCATCTCTATCTCGCCATCTTGGACCTCTTTGGAAACCTCTATCATGCCTTTCTCTCCTTTGTATGAATCTGCCCTCACCATTCAATGAGCCTTGGTAATCTTCATATTGGAACTCATCATTGGAATTGTAACCAAAATCATCTTCATTTGCATTCATTTCTTCCCTTCCAACATTAGGAGGTCTTTCCCGACGTCCCCTGTTTAAAGTAGCAATAGCATCGTCTTGCCTATCCATCCGATCCCGAATCTCATTAAACATTACGTTCATACGTTCAAATTGTTTTTGCATGGCTTGCAACATAAATGTATCCCCCTGTCCGCCTTGGTTTATTGCTTCATGATACGAATCTCATCACGAATAACGAGATTCGAATAATTAGGATTCCAAGGATCGTTCTACAATCAGGTTTAGATGGATTTAATGAAGACGCCACAAACGATGATGGATGAATCGCTTGATAAGTCGATGGATGAACGCCACAAGTCTTCTCGATAAGTTCATGAGGACGCCACAAACGATGTTGACTGAATCGTTTGATAAGTCGGAACGCCACAAGAATGCTTGATAAGTTCGGTAGGACGCCACAAACGATGGTGGATGAATCGTTTGATAAGTCATTGAACGCCACAAAGATTTTACTGATCTTTGATAAGTTCATGAAGAAGAACTCTTCAAAGAAGGTGGAGAATACTCAACACAAATTAATTGAAGACTAAATCTTGAATTCATTAAAGAAAAAGGTCCTTTAAATAGGACAAGATTACATCTTGAAAAGAACTAGGAAACTCTAAAATAGTAAACTAACCTAATATCAAAAGGAAACTAAATCCTAGCAAAAAATAAACTAATCCTACAAAAATATGGACAATAAATTCTAAATTAAACCTAACTAACCTAATAACAAAAGGAAACTAAATCCTAGTGAAGAATAAACTAATCCTACAAAAACAAGGAGCTAAATTCGAAATTAAAGATTACTAAATTAAATTGTCCCATATGACAAGTAAATATGGACTAGATCTTCTTCAATCTTGATGAGCAAGTAATCCTTCTTGACCCAACAACTTGTCTTCAATTAATTCTTTCAAGTCTATTTTTGGGCACTTCATGATCACATCATTCTCCTCCTCTTAAAAGAGATTTGTCCTCAAATCTTCCCCAACCTTGTAGATCTAACATGTGAACATTGAAAAACCATTTTTTTTTCGATTTTTTTCAACTCTTTTTCTTTTTCGTTTTTTTTTCAACTCTTTTTTTTTTCGTTTTTTTCCTCTCATTTTTTTTTTCTCTCTCAATTTTTTTCTTTTGTTTTTTTCTTTTTTTTTTTATACCAGAAAATAAAGATAGGCAAACCTGAGACTAGAATTTGGCTTTGATACCAAATGATACGAATCTCATCACGAATAACGAGATTCGAATAATTAGGATTCCAAGGATCGTTCTACAATCAGGTTTAGATGGATTTAATGAAGACGCCACAAACGATGATGGATGAATCGCTTGATAAGTCGATGGATGAACGCCACAAGTCTTCTCGATAAGTTCATGAGGACGCCACAAACGATGTTGACTGAATCGTTTGATAAGTCGGAACGCCACAAGAATGCTTGATAAGTTCGGTAGGACGCCACAAACGATGGTGGATGAATCGTTTGATAAGTCATGAGGATTTTTTTTCCACTTTTTTTTTTTTGTCACTTTTTTTTTCACGTTTTTTTTTTTTTGTGGTCACTTTTTTTTTCACGTTTTTTTTTTTTGGGCTGGATACACAAACAAAGAGATTTAAGAGTAGGAAAGAAGAGATTAGTAGAAATTGACTAAATATATAAGAACAAGAAATAAAGATAAAGGATAGTAATCTGATTTTAGTACCTTGCTCTGATATCAAATGATGCGAACCTCATTAGGAAGATTCAATTTAATCCCAAACTAAAATCAGATTGATAACGATAGTGAACTTGTGACCCAACGATTATAAGGAATCGCAAACCACAAGTATTCTTGATTGTAGTGAACTTGTGACCCAACGATATAAAGAATCGCAAACCACAAGTATTCCAGATTGTAGTGAACTTGTGACCCAACGATTATAAAGAATCGCAAACCACAAGTATTCAAGTTTGAACGCCACAAGGAGAAACCTTGATAAGTTCTGAAGTTCAATGAAGAACCAAAAGAGGAGTAAAAACTCACTTTATATTTTCAGCCAAATATATATATCCCATTACATTGAACAATACCACTTATATATAGGGTTGGAACAAGTCTCCAACCATAATAATTAAAGCCAACACGTTTTCATAAGTGTTGGGATATGAAAAGGTGCCTAGAATCCTCCAAATACATCTAGAAATATGAGAAGTCTTGACTATTATCTATATAGACTTATATATATAAAATATGATATAAATAAAGCCTAATTTAAAGTTTCTCTTTCCCAAAGACTTAACTCTAGGTAAGCAACTTTAATGAATTCCAAAAGCCATCTGATTATATTGTTTGGATTAAATTCAAAATAATTTCATCTTCTTTTGGGCCAAACTTATGCATGTTAGAATCAGCCCATATCTTCTGAATTAGCCCGTTAAATGCTTCCTTGAGCTTTTTGGATCTTGCCCTTGTAATTGGCCCAATTGGAATATACAATGGATCCTTAGCTTGTACCTGTTCTTGATGATTCTCATCATTTTGTTTTCTTTTTTCACCTGTTGGCCCTATAGGAGGTAAACCAATTTGTTCACAGAAATCTCCTATAATTCTTTTCCCTAGAACCTTTTCCTTTTGAATTTGTCTATGTAATTTTATTTCATTACATAAATTAATGCCTTCAGAGATTATCTCAGAGGACAAATCTCCATAAGTGTATTGAGCATAGGGGATAATGCCATTATGTTTTTGTTTAATCCTATTTCGAATTTTTTCAGCGAAGAAATGAGGTAGTCCTGATAAGAACTTTTCTTTCCAAAAGTCATGTTGACTATCTTCCCTGGTGAAGACTTTAGAAAAGAAAACATCTTTATACCATTTAAACTGAGATAAGTTTTGACATCTTAAATTCATTAATTGTTCTTGCGTTTTATCTAATTGTAATGAAGTTGTTCCTATAAAATGTTTTGCTATTGTATATAATAGCGTATTGACACAATCTGTAACAGTTACAGGTTGATTATTAACAACTTCGGTTTTAACCGCTTGTAAAATATGTAATTTTGCTTCTTCTGGTAAGTAAAAGTCCCACCATCCTTTTAATTGACCAGTAAAGCCTTGAGTTATGGCTCTTGCAATATTTTGATCAGAAGTACCATTTGCTTTACAGGCAGTTGCAAACATAGTCATGTAATGCAACACCGTTTGCATCTGGTATTCTGACATACCATCAATATTCCATTCATTAATGGATCTTCCGTCAAATTGGACAGTCATGTAGTCATCATGCTGTTCTAATTGTAAATTAACTGGAGTTGGCCTATGATAATAAGGTTTTGCGGGTACATTATAAACCATCTTCTTTTTGTAGGAAGATGATAATTTATTTACCCCGAAATATTGTTGTTGATTTTGTTCTGTTAAGAACATATCTTCTAGTTGATCAATTTTTTCTTCCATTTCGGAGGGTTGATCCTGGCTTTCTATTTCAGATTCATTATCTGAATTTTGTTCTAAAGGTGACAGATCCTTTTCTTTTAGGCCTAGATTATTTAATCTTTTCATTATTTCATCAACCATTTCGGATGAGGAATCCTCTGGTTTAAATTTGAAGTCAATTTTTTCAGATGGCATGGGCTTAAATAAGACCCTCTTGTCTATGATTGAGGTTTCTTCTTTAGAAACTCGTTGGGTAGACTTTTGATCAACTGTTTTTTCAATTCTATTTAATTGGTCTCCAATAGTTTTGAGAGTTAAATTTGTAAAATTATTTTGTTCTATAACTGCTTCTATTTTTATCTCCCTTCTATAGGGAGTAGCAATAACCTCGTCATCATTAATTTTAACTGCTAAATTGAGTTCAGGGGGATGGATACTTTTAAAGACTCTTCCTTTAGTAGTAATAAAATTTCTAGAAAAGGAAGATTCAATTGTTGAAATAAAAGTTTTATTTTCAAAATCAGGAAATTGTTTTTTAGTTAAATAAAAATATTTTTTTAAGAAATCAAAGAAATCAATTACTTCTCCATTAATTTTTAAAAACCTTTTATAAGAAGTAAATAATTTCTGTTGACTTTCAGTATTTTTGAGAAAAAACCATTTTCTAAAAATCTCATTTTTTGGAGAATAAAATAATTCTTTTGCAATTCCTTCAAATGGAAAAATAACTTCTTCAGGAATTGTAATGGGTAAGACACTAGTATCACTGACACTAGTGTCACTGTAATATCCCATATCTGAAGCAGTTGGAGATCTTTTTTCAGTATTAACTTCAGAGGGTGCAACAGTGGAGGGTATACTAACATTGTATTCAGGTTGATTAACCCCATCTGATGTAAATTTAGTACCTATAAGATTATTTTTTTCTAAGTTAGTCATAGGAGCAGAAGAAGTAGATCTTCTGGATCTAGTTCTACTACTTTCACCTTTTAGGTTTTGTTTGTTACTTCGAAAGCTTTGACTTCCGAGATTTAGTCTTGCAATTCTCTGGGTTGAGAATTTAATTTCGACATCTCCATCTGGATATTCTATTATTTCTTCTAATTCTCTATTTTCCTGTTTTACAGGTTCACTTGCCTTTTCTAAGATCCATTGTTCAGGTAATTTAACCTGATCCCAAGTAATAGTCTTGGGTACCTTTAAATTGCTTTTGGATAAATTAGTAATAAATAGAGTAGTTGATCCTTTATGGTCTAAGTATTCATTACTTTATATTGAATCCTGTAAATAAGGATTATGTTTTCTGATCCTTGCATCATATTAAATCCATCTGATTTAATATCAAGGCACACAGAGTGCATAAGGGTTGGATCTGTTAAGGACAGAGTAAAATTAGGAAAACAAGAGAAATAAATTGGTCCATCGCAAAGACTGGGAGTCATGGAATTTATTATGTCTTTTATCTCTTACACAAATTATAGCAGATGTATTTAATCCTAGTCTTGTAGCAGGTTTTAATCCTACTTGAATTAAACCGATATGTAGCAGGTTTGAAGACTTTATTAGTCTTATTTTTCTTCTTTTCACTATAGGGACCTATAGGAGGTAATCCAATTTGTTCACAAAAATCTCCTATAATTCTTTTCCCTAACATTTTCTCCTTTTGAATTGTTCGATGCAGTTTAATTTCATTGCACAAATTTATACCCTCGGCTATTATTTCTGAGGATAAATCACCATATGTGTAAATGGAATAAGGAATAATTCCATTATGTTTTTGCTTAATTCTGTTTCTAATTTTTTCTGCAAAGAAATGAGGGAGTCCTGATAAGAACTTTTCTTTCCAGAAATCATGTTAAAAACTTTAGAGAAGAATACATCCTTATACCATTTAAACTGAGATAAGTTCTGGCATCTAAAATTCATTAATTGCTCCTGAGTTTTATCAAGTTGTAAAGAAGTTGTTCCAATAAAATGTTTTGCTATAGTATATAATAGCGTATTGACACAGTCAGTAACTTGGATCGACTGATTATCTTGCACTTCTGTTTTGACTGCTCTCATAATGAGAGCTTTAGCTTCATCTGGTAGGTAAAAATCCCACCATCCTTTTAATTGCCCCGTAAAGCCTTGAGTTATGGCTCTAGCAATGTTTTGGTCAGAATTACCATTTGTCTTACAAACTGTTGCATACATTGTCATGTAATGCAATACTGTTTGCATTTGGTATTCAGACATACCATCAATATTCCATTCATTAACGGATCTCCCGTCAAACTGAACAGTCATATACTCATCATGCTGCTTAAGATGTAAATCAATTGGTGTAGGCTTATGATAATAAGGTTTTGAGGGAACATTATAAACCATTTTCCTCTTATAAGAAGATGATAATTTGTTTACCTGGAATTGATCTTGATCTTGTTCCGATGTGATCATGAAGTGCCCAAAAATAGACTTGAAAGAATTAATTGAAGATAAGTTGTTGGGTCAAGAAGGATTACTTGCTCATCAAGATTGAAGGAGATTTAGTCCAATATTACTTGTCATATGGGACTTTTTAATTTAGTTACTTTTTAATTTCGAATTTAGCTCCTTGTATTAGTAGGATTAGTTTATTCTTTACTAGGATTTAGTTTCCTTTTGGTATTAGGTTAGTTTACTATTTTATAGTTTCCTAGTTATTTTCAAGATGTAATCTTGTCCTATTTAAATGACCTTTTTCTTTAATGAATTGAAGATTTAGTCTTCAATTAATTTGTGTTGAGTATTCTCCACCTTCTTTGAAGAATTCTTCTTCATGAACTTATCAAAGGTCAGTAAAATCTTTGTGGCGTTCAATGACTTATCAAACGATTCATCCACCATCGTTTGTGGCGTCCTACCGAACTTATCAAGCATTCTTGTGGCGTTCCGACTTATCAAGCGATTCAGTCAACATCATTTGTGGCGTCCTCATGAACTTATCAGGAAGACTTGTGGCGTTCATCCATCGACTTATCAAGCGATTCATCCATCATCGTTTGTGGCGTCTTCATTAAATCCATCTAAACCTGATTGTAGAACGATCCTTGGAATCCTAATTATTCGGATCTCGTTATTCGTGGCGAGGTTCGTATCATTTGGTATCAGAGCCAGGTTCTAGTCTCAGGTTTGTCTATCTTTAATTTCTTGTCAAAAAAAAAAAACGAAAAAAAAAAAGTTGAAAAAAAAAACGAAATTAAATTGAGAGAAGAAGAAGTGGTTGAAAAAAAAAATAAGAGAAAAAAAAAAGTGAAAAAAAAAATCGAAAAAAAAAAAATGGTATTTCAATGTTTACATGTTAGATCTACAAGGTTGGGGAAGATTTGAGGACAAATCTCTTTTAAGAGGAGGAGAATGATGTGATCATGAAGTGCCCAAAAATAGACTTGAAAGAATTAATTGAAGATAAGTTGTTGGGTCAAGAAGGATTACTTGCTCATCAAGATTGAAGGAGATTTAGTCCAATATTACTTGTCATATGGGACTTTTTAATTTAGTTACTTTTTAATTTCGAATTTAGCTCCTTGTATTAGTAGGATTAGTTTATTCTTTACTAGGATTTAGTTTCCTTTTGGTATTAGGTTAGTTTACTATTTTATAGTTTCCTAGTTATTTTCAAGATGTAATCTTGTCCTATTTAAAGGACCTTTTTCTTTAATGAATTGAAGATTTAGTCTTCAATTAATTTGTGTTGAGTATTCTCCACCTTCTTTGAAGAATTCTTCTTCATGAACTTATCAAATGTCAGTAAAATCTTTGTGGCGTTCAATGACTTATCAAACGATTCATCCACCATCGTTTGTGGCGTCCTACCGAACTTATCAAGCATTCTTGTGGCGTTCCGACTTATCAAGCGATTCAGTCAACATCGTTTGTGGCGTCCTCATGAACTTATCAGGAAGACTTGTGGCGTTCATCCATCGACTTATCAAGCGATTCATCCATCATCGTTTGTGGCGTCTTCATTAAATCCATCTAAACCTGATTGTAGAACGATCCTTGGAATCCTAATTATTCGGATCTCGTTATTCGTGGCGAGGTTCGTATCATTTGGTATCAGAGCCAGGTTCTAGTCTCAGGTTTGTCTATCTTTAATTTCTTGTCAAAAAAAAAAAACGAAAAAAAAAAAGTTGAAAAAAAAAATAAGAGAAAAAAAAAGTGAAAAAAAAATCGAAAAAAAAAAAATGGTATTTCAATGTTTACATGTTAGATCTACAAGGTTGGGGAAGATTTGAGGACAAATCTCTTTTAAGAGGAGGAGAATGATGTGATCATGAAGTGCCCAAAAATAGACTTGAAAGAATTAATTGAAGATAAGTTGTTGGGTCAAGAAGGATTACTTGCTCATCAAGATTGAAGGAGATTTAGTCCAATATTACTTGTCATATGGGACTTTTTAATTTAGTTACTTTTTAATTTCGAATTTAGCTCCTTGTATTAGTAGGATTAGTTTATTCTTTACTAGGATTTAGTTTCCTTTTGGTATTAGGTTAGTTTACTATTTTATAGTTTCCTAGTTATTTTCAAGATGTAATCTTGTCCTATTTAAAGGACCTTTTTCTTTAATGAATTGAAGATTTAGTCTTCAATTAATTTGTGTTGAGTATTCTCCACCTTCTTTGAAGAATTCTTCTTCATGAACTTATCAAATGTCAGTAAAATCTTTGTGGCGTTCAATGACTTATCAAACGATTCATCCACCATCGTTTGTGGCGTCCTACCGAACTTATCAAGCATTCTTGTGGCGTTCCGACTTATCAAGAGATTCAGTCAACATCGTTTGTGGCGTCCTCATGAACTTATCAGGAAGACTTGTGGCGTTCATCCATCGACTTATCAAGCGATTCATCCATCATCGTTTGTGGCGTCTTCATTAAATCCATCTAAACCTGATTGTAGAACGATCCTTGGAATCCTAATTATTCGGATCTCGTTATTCGTGGCGAGGTTCGTATCATGTTCAGTTAAGAACATTTTTTCTAGTTGATTTAATTTTTCTTCTGTAACAGAAGTCTGTTCTTCACTAATAGTTTCAGATTCATTATCTGAATTTTGTTCTAAAGGGGCAACAGTTTTTTCGCTAATTCCGAGATTCTTTAATCTCTTAACGATTTCTTCAACCATTTCGGATGATGAATCCTTAGGTTGTATTTTAAAATCTAATTTTTCAGAGGGCATAGGTTTGAATAAAACCTTCCTATCAATAATAGGAGTTTCAATTTTAGGGCTCTCAAATTTAGAGTCCTTAGGATGTCCTAACTTAAAGTCACAAATTTTCTCAATCCTGTTTAATTGTTCGCCGATAGATTTAAGGGTCAGATTAGTAAAATTGTTTTGTTCAACTACCGCATCTATATTATTTCCTTTTCTAAAAGGAGTGGCTAATATTTCCTCTCCTTCTATATTGACGATTAAATTGACATCTGGAGGATGAATACTTCTAATAACTTTTCCATTTTTTACAACAAATTCTTTAAAATTAGACTCAATAATCGAAACAAATTTATCATCCTCGAAATTTGGAAATTTTTCTCTACTTAAGTAATAGTATTTTTTAATGAATTCAAAAAAATCGACAACTTCTTTATTGATTTCTAAAAAAAATTTATATTTAGAAAACCAGATTTTTTGAGCTTTAGTCGTCATCTGGGAAAACCATTTTCTTTTAATTTCATTTTGAGAAGAATAAAATAATTCTTTAGCAATATTTTCAAAGGGAAAATCAAATTCGTCTTCAGAAAGAGTTATAGTAAAAACACTCCTCTCACTCTTTTCTTCATAACCCATTTCTGAAAGAGTTGGAGATCTAGACCTAGATCTTTCTGTTTCAGTAGGAACTGTAGTGGCTGGCATCCAGGTTTCATAATTAGGTTGATTAACCCCGTCAGAAGTAAATTTTGTTCCCAAAATTCTTTCTTTTTGTGATGAAGGAAGTGAAGAGCTTCTTCCTAAATTAATTTTATTAATTTTACTACTTTGGCTTCCTAAATTAAGCCGAGCAATTCTCTGATTAGAGAATTTAATTTCAACATCTCCGTCAGGATATTCAATTATTTCTTCCAATTCTCTAGGCTCGTGTTTAACAGGTTCACTAGCCTTTTCTAAAATCCATTGTTCAGGTAAGTTAACCTGATCACAAGAAATTGTTTTAGGGACTTTTAAATTACTTTTAGACAAATTTGTTACGAGCAAAGTAGTTAACCCTTTATGATCAGAAGCTAAAGTTCTCATTCTAGGTACTACCGTATTCATGACTTTATATTGAATCCTAAATAAGGATTATGTTTTCCGATCCGGGCATCATATTAAATCCTTCAGACTTGATGTCTAAACAAAGGGCATGGATCAAAGTAGGGTCTGATAAGGACGAGGTAAAATTTGGAAAACAAGAGAAATAAATTGGTCCGTTACACAGGCTAGACTCAACTATTCCTAATAAGGAGTCATGGAATTTATTATGTCTTTTATCTCTAACACAAATTATGGCGGATGTATTTAACCCGAGACGAGTGGCTGGTTTCAATCCTACTTGGACTAAACCCATGTGAAGAAATTTATACTGTTGTCTATGTTTTTCAATTAAGCTTTTAGACAGTAATTGAAAAGAATTATATCCTTCAGTTAAAGGAATAGCCTCTTCTACAGTTTTAATAACATAATCAGAAGAGAATTCAAAAGTTCCTTTCTGTTTATAAACAGAGGAATGCACTGGTAATTTCCAGTTTTGTAATGACTTTTCAAAATTTTCATTTATCAAAACCTCCTTATTACTATTACTTGCTTCACCTTGTTTTTTAGAAAAACTCCTAGAAAAACTTTGCATCATCTTACGGATCACTGTCAACGAATTTACGCAAATCCCAAAACGCCTAACTCTACGGCTACAACTGGGTTAAAAAAGGCCATGCGACTTAAGGGAAGAAGTCCCCGGGTTTCACCGAAAATGATGTTTTAGTTATCTAGGAATTTTTTTTTTATGTAATATAACGAGCAATTAAGCAGCTAATAAGAAGTTAGATTGAATTATAAGTTGAAGGTAATATTCACGACGATCAGCAAAGTAATTATAATCAAATGCAAATTCGTTATTAGGATCTTTCTCAAGTTCTTCACACAAACGATTATACTTATTATATTCACTCATACAAAAATTATGAAACTCAGAAACACGATAAACAAACTTAAAATTAACCACACTTTATTACAATACAACATACATACCTCTAGTAACCTGGCTCGGATACCACAATGGGTACCAGGTTATACATGAAAATGGAGGGGGTGCAGAGCAGCAGCAGCAAACTTATATTACAAACACTAAATAAAATACAAAGTTGGAAAAGATATAATACAAAATTATACAAGATGATTATCTTTTGCTGAAGGGGAATCTTTTGGAGTGGAGTGTGTAGGAATTTCGAGCGTGCCTTCAGAACTGACTTCAATGCCTTTTTAAAGGCCCCGGACTTCAAGAGCGGACTTAACCTTCTTCGGATCTGAAATTAGTTTTCAATATCAAAAATTGAACAGTGCCACCAATTATGGCAATTTACTGTTCCTCTTCTGAATGGTCTCATGTTTGCCTTTAGACTAGTCTTCAGTACTTCCTTGCTAAGTTAAGCAAATGGTTCCTGTGAGTCAGCCATTGTTTCGTCTGTCTTGTGGGTCTCTTTGTCAGACTCTCCGTCAGATGACTCGGAAGGTTCTTCCAAAATTTCTTTGAGTTGCTTCCTAAGATCTTCTTTGGACGACGAAGCTAATAACTCTCTGAGTAAATCAGCAACATCCATTTTAGGAGGTTGCATTCTTGGAGTTGTCGGAGGTGGCTCAAACGAAACAAGTCCCTTTTGTGAAAAAATAGAGTCCTTGAAGAACTCAAATTTATCCCACCATTTAATTAAAATTCTCCTTCCCAGTGCAGGGACATGAGTAATGGTAGCCTCAAATTTTTTAATTGGTAGGTTTGAAATAACAACATCCCATTTCATTATCCATGGAACATGGTAAAAAGCTACGAAATTTAGCTCAGTTGTCTTTAAAGATGGGTTGGTCCTCTTAAAATCTTCAAAAACACATCTAACTTGGTCGGGGAAAATGATAGGATGAGATCCCCAGTTATAAAACCATTTAACAAACCACTGAGGGAGATTAGTGGTACTAAAGTCTCTAAATTGGAAAAACCAACTGTGTTTTCTCTGTCTATTGTTATAACAAAAAGCACCTTCCCATGCTTTTATGTAATCAAAATAATTGAACCAAAATTTGTCCAATTCTTTTCTGCAACCACGTGGAATTTCAAGGTTTCTATAGAGATCTCCATTCCATGTCTCGGGAGTATAGACTTTCTTGATAAAGGCTTTAGAATAAGCCCATTCAGCTCCTGATCTGGTAATGGAGTCAAATTCAACAGACTTGGTAATTTCTAAGATTGCACAGTAAAAATTATAATCTTTAGGCCAGAGGAAAGGATTAGCAGAATCTTTCAAGTAGAAAGAAGCTGCTTCATTAGCATTTAGGTGAGCATATTTAAGCTCCAAGGGAGTTATCCATATGGTAGAATAGGGAATATATGGATAAACAAATTCTGTAGACAAATTAGTCTCCATTGCAATTGCATACGCATCGTCTCTTAATTTAAGTTCTTTCGGGGTAGCCTTTAAGGCTTCATCTTTTAATTGTTCAGGAGTCTTTCCCACCATCGTCTTATAAGACGCAACCTTTTTGAGGGGTGTCTCTTTAGACTTCCCCTTGTCCGCTGTTCTAGGCTTCTTGTTGCCCATTTCCCTGTAAAAATTCACGGGTTAAAAAATCAGGTAAAGAATTATTTGATCCTTTAATAAATTCAATATCAAAATCAAAGACAGATAAAATTCCCTGCCATCTAGCAAAAATTTGTTTAGATGCTATATTTTTAACATCCTTTTCTAAAATATCTTTTGCAGATTTACAATCAACCCTAATAAGGAATTTTTGATTTAATAGGTATCTTTCAAATTTTTGAACACATAAAACAATAGATAAAATTTCCTTTTTTATAGTAGAATAATTTTTTCTAGGCCCTTGCCAAATTCCCGAAGTAAATCTGACAAGGGAAATTTTGTCATCAATCCTTTGTTTAAGGATTCCTCCTTATCCTAATTCAGATGCATCAGTTTCGACAATATTAAAAGCATCTGGGTTAGCAATTGCAAGACAAGGAATTTCCTTTACTTTATTTTTTATTTTGATAACTGCTTCGATATGAATATTTGTCCATTCAGGGGGATTTTTTCTTAACCTTTCAAACAAAGGTTTTGCATCTATGGCTAAATTTCTGTAAAAGTCTGAGATGTAATTAAGACTTCCAAGAAATCTTTGTAATTGTGTTTTTTCTTTAATTTCGTTCGGGAATTTTTCCGCAAAGGAGATGGACCTATCTATTGGGAAGATAGTTCCTTCTTTAATGTTATGTCCAAGAAATCTTATTTCAGTTTGAAATAATCTTATTTTCTTTGAAGACACAGCTAAACCTGCTCTTTTAGTAGCATTAATAAATGCATGTAAATGTTTGAAATGCTGATCAATACTGTCTGAAAAAATTAAGACATCGTCAATGTAAACTATGCAGAATTTAGTGTAAGGACTAAATATGTCATTCATTATATTTTGAAATTCTGAGGGGGCATTTTTTAGCCCAAAAGGCATCACATTCCATTCGTAATGTCCGAATGGTACTGTGAATGCAGTTTTATACCTGTCTTCCTCTGCAATCTGAATTTTCCAAAATCCAGATTTCCATATCAAATTTAGACATGACCTTAGCCGTGTAGAGTCTATTAAGTAGATCTCTTTTATTAGGAATGGGATACCTGATCCATCTTAATGCTTTATTTAATGGCTTGTAATTGATAACAAGTCTTGGAACACCTCTTTCTAATTCAGCTGCGTTTTCAACATAAAACGCTGGACAGCTCCATGGGCTGTAAGATTTTCTAATTAGTCCTTTGAGTAATAACTCATCTATTTCCTTTTTGCAGATTTCAAGGTGGCGAGGACCCATAGCAATAGGCCTAGCCTTAGTCTGAATTTGATTCTCTTTAAAATCTGGTTCGTAAGGGAGATTAACTATGTGTTTCTTTCTCTCCCAGAAAGCATTAGGGATTTCAGCGCAAATTGTCTTAATTATATATTCTGGTAATTCATGTATTTTCTTTTGAATATGAGGCTGCTGTATCTTTTCAGCTAGTTTTTTGTAATTTATTTCCTCAGTTAAGGAATTAAGAAAATTTTCTTTTCATTCTATTTTTGGTTGAATTAGATAAATTTCGTGATAACGAGGTTGAGTAATAAAATTAAATGTTATTTCCTGCGAATTAACAGTACTGGTAATCCCCTTTTCATTAATACCTTTTATAGGGTAGAGCATGTGAAGAAAAGGATTTCCCAGAATAACATCATGGGACAAATCTTTTACCATTATAAATGGCATTTCTAAACAAATTCCATTATTACAGATGGCAGTATTTTGTAACTTATATTTTACTATAAGTTTACGGCCATCTGCAGCATTTAGAATTTCTGTAGTTTTAGAAAAATATTGGGATGGAATTAATCCCTCGTTAATGCAATTGAGATCAGCTCCCGAGTCGACCATGGCAATCGCAGAGAGAGTGTATTCTCTTTGCACAATTATTTTTACTTTAATGTGCCATTTATGAGTAATAACTCTGTCAATCATATTTATGAATGTCAAGGAAGCATTTATATTCTCATCCTTTTCAATTTCTTCATCCTGACTAGGACTTAGATCAGTTTCTAAATTTCTTAGCTCAATTAAAGAAACTCTAGTTTTTAAATCACATAATTCCTTTTTAAGAATTTTAACTTCATGCATCAATTCACTAGTGCATGAGTCTTCAGGTTCCTCTTTAGTAGTTTTAGCTCTATTTAAAATTTCTTTAAGACTATAAGCCTCTGGTTCTTTAAATTTAATTCCTTTATTAGATTTTTTCTGACTATATTGCTCTAAGTATTTTTGGAGCATTTCCCTTTTGGCTAGTGGATCAGTAATTTGATCAATTATATCGAGAATAAAATTATCCTCTTTTGTTAAGGTGCATAATCCATTTGCCTGACATAAGGCTTTATAATAATCACAATTTCCTTCACAACCAGAATCTTCTGATTGTTCAGATTCAGCTTCGGATTCTTCTGAATTTTCAGATTCTTCGCTATCAATAATAGCGGTAATTTTAAAATTTTTCTTTTCACCTTCTTCATTTAAGAAAAGTCTTTCAAGAGTCCTTTTAAGGCCTTCGTCTATATCCAGGCTATTAATTTTCTTTTTCATTTTGCATTTATTAGCATAATGTCCTGGCTTTTGACATTTCCAACATACAGGTACAGATTTTTGTTTAGGAGCAGAAGAACTTTCCCCTTTACCCTTTCTTTTAGGGAAATTCTTTTTTCCTCTTTTAGGAAGATAATTAGATTGTTTAGAATCTTTGAAGACTTTATTAGTCTTATTTATCTTCTTTTCACTATAGGGACCTATAGGAGGTAATCCAATTTGTTCACAAAAATCTCCTATAATTCTTTTCCCTAACATTTTCTCCTTTTGAATTGTTCGATGCAGTTTAATTTCATTGCACAAATTTATACCCTCGGCTATTATTTCTGAGGATAAATCACCATATGTGTAAATGGAATAAGGAATAATTCCATTATGTTTTTGCTTAATTCTGTTTCTAATTTTTTCTGCAAAGAAATGAGGGAGTCCTGATAAGAACTTTTCTTTCCAGAAATCATGTTGACTATCTTCTCTAGTAAAAACTTTAGAGAAGAATACATCCTTATACCATTTAAACTGAGATAAGTTCTGGCATCTTAAATTCATTAATTGCTCCTGAGTTTTATCAAGTTGTAAAGAAGTTGTTCCAATAAAATGTTTTGCTATAGTATATAATAGCGTATTGACACAGTCAGTAACTTGGACCGACTGATTATCTTGCACTTCTGTTTTGACTGCTCTCATAATGTGAGCTTTAGCTTCATCTGGTAGGTAAAAATCCCACCATCCTTTTAATTGCCCCGTAAAGCCTTGAGTTATGGCTCTAGCAATGTTTTGGTCAGAATTACCATTTGTCTTACAAGCTGTTGCATACATTGTCATGTAATGCAATACTGTTTGCATTTGGTATTCAGACATACCATCAATATTCCATTCATTAATGGATCTCCCGTCAAACTGAACAGTCATATACTCATCATGCTGCTCAAGTTGTAAATCAATCGGTGTAGGCTTATGATAATAAGGTTTTGAGGGAACATTATAAACCATTTTCCTCTTATAAGAAGATGATAATTTGTTTTCCTGGAATTGATCTTGATCTTGTTCAGTTAAGAACATTTTTCTAGTTGATTTAATTTTTCTTCTGTAACAGAAGTCTGTTCTTCATTTTAGAGAATATCCTGACGGAGATGTTGAAATTAAATTCTCTAATCAGAGAATTGCTCGGCTTAATTAGGAAGCCAAAGTAGTAAAATTAATAAAATTAATTTAGGAAGAAGCTCTTCACTTCCTTCATCTCTAAAAGAAAGAATTTTGGGAACAAAATTTACTTCTGACGGGGTTAATCAACCTAATTATGAAACCTGGATGCCAGCCACTACAGTTCCTACCGAAACAGAAAGATCTAGGTCTAGATCTCCAACTCCTTCAGAAATGGGTTATGAAGAAAAGAGTGAGAGGAGTGTTTTTACTATAACTCTTTCTGAAGACGAATTTGATTTTCCCTTTGAAAATATTGCTAAAGAATTATTTTATTCTTCTCAAAATGAAATTAAAAGAAAATGGTTTTCCCAGATGACGACTAAAGCTCAAAAAATCTGGTTTTCTAAATATAAATTTTTTTTAGAAATCAAGAAAGAAGTTGTCGATTTTTTTGAATTCATGAAAAAATACTATTACTTAAGTAGAGAAAAATTTCCAAATTTCGAGGATGATAAATTTGTTTCGATTACTGAATCTAATTTTAAAGAACTTGTTGTAAAAAATGGAAAAGTTATTAGAAATATTCATCCTCCAGATGTCAATTTAATCGTCAATATAGAAGGAGAGGAAGTATTAGCCACTCCTTTTAGAAAAGGAAATAATATAGATGCGGTAGTTGAACAAAACAATTTTACTAATCTGACCCTTAAATCTATCGGCGAACAATTAAACAGGATTGAGAAAATTTGTGACTTTAAGTTAGGACATCCTAAGGACTCTAAATTTGAGAGCCCTAAAATTGAAACTCCTATTATTGATAGGAAGGTTTTATTCAAACCTATGCCCTCTGAAAAATTAGATTTTAAAATACAACCTAAGGATTCATCATCCGAAATGGTTGAAGAAATCGTTAAGAGATTAAAGAATCTCGGAATTAGCGAAAAAACTGTTGCCCCTTTAGAACAAAATTCAGATAATGAATCTGAAACTATTAGTGAAGAACAGACTTCTGTTACAGAAGAAAAATTAAATCAACTAGAAAAAATGTTCTTAACTGAACAAGATCAAGATCAATTCCAGGTAAACAAATTATCATCTTCTTATAAGAGGAAAGAGGTTTATAATGTTCCCTCAAAACCTTATTATCATAAGCCTACACCAATTGATTTACAACTTGAGCAGCATGATGAGTATATGACTGTTCAGTTTGACGGGAGATCCATTAATGAATGTAATATTGATGGTATGTCTGAATACCAAATGCAAACAGTATTGCATTACATGACAATGTATGCAACAGCTTGTAAGACAAATGGTAATTCTGACCAAAACATTGCTAGAGCCATAACTCAAGGCTTTACGGGGCAATTAAAAGGATGGTGGGATTTTTACCTACCAGATGAAGCTAAAGCTCACATTATGAGAGCAGTCAAAACAGAAGTGCAAGATAATCAGTCGGTCCAAGTTACTGACTGTGTCAATACGCTATTATATACTATAGCAAAACATTTTATTGGAACAACTTCTTTACAACTTGATAAAACTCAGGAGCAATTAATGAATTTAAGATGCCAGAACTTATCTCAGTTTAAATGGTATAAGGATGTATTCTTCTCTAAAGTTTTTACTAGAGAAGATAGTCAACATGATTTCTGGAAAGAAAAGTTCTTATCAGGACTCCCTCATTTCTTTGCAGAAAAAATTAGAAACAGAATTAAGCAAAAACATAATGGAATTATTCCTTATTCCATTTACACATATGGTGATTTGTCCTCAGAAATAATAGCCGAGGGTATAAATTTGTGCAATGAAATTAAACTGCATCGAACAATTCAAAAGGAGAAAATGTTAGGGAAAAGAATTATAGGAGATTTTTGTGAACAAATTGGATTACCTCCTATAGGTCCCTATAGTGAAAAGAAGAAAAATAAGACTAATAAAGTCTTCAAAGATTCTAAACAATCTAATTATCTTCCTAAAAGAGGAAAAAAGAATTTCCCTAAAAGAAAGGGTAAAGGAGAAAGTTCTTCTGCTCCTAAACAAAAATATGTACCTGTATGTTGGAAATGTCAAAAGCCAGGACATTATGCTAATAAATGCAAAATGAAAAAGAAAATTAATAGCCTGGATATAGACGAAGGCCTTAAAAGGACTCTTGAAAGACTTTTCTTAAATGAAGAAGGTGAAAAGAAAAATTTTAAAATTACCGCTATTATTGATAGTGAAGAATCTGAAAATTCAGAAGAATCCGAAGCTGAATCTGAACAATCAGAAGATTCTGGTTGTGAAGGAAATTGTGATTATTATAAAGCCTTATGTCAGGCAAATGGATTATGCACCTTAACAAAAGAGGATTTAAAAACTAGAGTTTCTTTAATTGAGCTAAGAAATTTAGAAACTGATCTAAGTCCTAGTCAGGATGAAGAAATTGAAAAGGATGAGAATATAAATGCTTCCTTGACATTCATAAATATGATTGACAGAGTTATTACTCATAAATGGCACATTAAAGTAAAAATAATTGTGCAAAGAGAATACACTCTCTCTGCGATTGCCATGGTCGACTCGGGAGCTGATCTCAATTGCATTAACGAGGGATTAATTCCATCCCGATATTTTTCTAAAACTACAGAAATTCTAAATGCTGCAGATGGCCGTAAACTTATAGTAAAATATAAGTTACAAAATACTGCCATCTGTAATAATGGAATTTGTTTAGAAATGCCATTTATAATGGTAAAAGATTTGTCCCATGATGTTATTCTGGAAATCATTTTCTTCACATGCTCTACCCTATAAAAGGTATTAATGAAAATGGGATTACCAGTACTGTTAATTCGCAGGAAATAACATTTAATTACTCAACCTCGTTATCACGAAATTGATCTAATTCAACAAAAAATACAAAGAAAAGAAAATTTTCTTAATTCCTTAACTGAGGAAATAAATTACAAAAAACTAGCTGAAAAGATACAGCAGCCTCATATTCAAAAGAAAATACTTGAATTACAAGAATATATAATTAAGACAATCTGCGCTGAAATCCCTAATGCTTTCTGGGAGAGAAAGAAACACATAGTTAATCTCCCTTACGAACCAGATTTTAAAGAGAATCAAATTCAGACTAAGGCTAGGCCTATTGCTATGGGTCCTCGCCACCTTGAAATCTGCAAAAAGGAAATAGATGAGTTATTACTCAAAGGACTAATTAGAAAATCTTACAGCCCATGGAGTTGTCCAGCGTTTTATGTTGAAAATGCAGCTGAATTATAAAGAGGTGTTCCAAGACTTGTTATCAATTACAAGCCATTAAATAAAGCATTAAGATGGATCAGGTATCCCATTCCTAATAAAAGAGATCTACTTAATAGACTCTACACGGCTAAGGTCATGTCTAAATTTGATATGAAATCTGGATTTTGGCAAATTCAGATTGCAGAGGAAGACAGGTATAAAACTGCATTCACAGTACCATTCGGACATTACGAATGGAATGTGATGCCTTTTGGGCTAAAAAATGCCCCCTCAGAATTTCAAAATATAATGAATGACATATTTAGTCCTTACACTAAATTCTGCATAGTTTACATTGACGATGTCTTAATTTTTTCAGACAGTATTGATCAGCATTTCAAACATTTACATGCCTTTATTAATGCTACTAAAAGAGCAGGTTTAGCTGTGTCTTCATAGAAAATAAGATTATTTCAAACTGAAATAAGATTTCTTGGACATAACATTAAAGAAGGAACTATCTTCCCAATAGATAGGTCCATCTCCTTTGCGGAAAAATTCCCGAACGAAATTAAAGAAAAAACACAATTACAAAGATTTCTTGGAAGTCTTAATTACATCTCAGACTTTTACAGAAATTTAGCCATAGATGCAAAACCTTTGTTTGAAAGGTTAAGAAAAAATCCCCCTGAATGGACAAATATTCATACCGAAGCAGTTATCAAAATAAAAAATACAGTAAAGGAAATTCCTTGTCTTGCAATTGCTAACCCAGATGCTTTTAAAATTGTCGAAACTGATGCATCTGAATTAGGATACGGAGGAATCCTTAAACAAAGGATTGATGACAAAATTTCCCTTGTTAGATTTACTTCGGGAATTTGGCAAGGGCCTAGAAAAAATTATTCTACTATAAAAAAGGAAATTTTATCTATTGTTTTATGTGTTCAAAAATTTGAAAGCGACCTATTAAATCAAAAATTCCTTATTAGGGTTGATTGTAAATCTGCAAAAGATATTTTAGAATAGGATGTTAAAAATATAGCATCTAAACAAATTTTTGCTAGATGGCAGGGAATTTTATCTGTCTTTGATTTTGATATTGAATTTATTAAAGGATCAAATAATTCTTTACCTGATTTTTTAACCCGTGAATTTTTAGGGGAAATGGACAACAAGAAGCCTAGAACAGCGGACAAGGGGAAGTCTAAAGAGACACCCCTCAAAAAGGTTGCGTCTTATAAGACGATGGTGGGAAAGACTCCTGAACAATTAAAAGATGAAGCCTTAAAGGCTACACGGAAAAAACTTAAATTAAGAGACGATGCGTATGCAATTGCAATGGAGACTAATTTGTCTGCAGAATTTGTTTATCCATATATTCCCTATTCTACCATATGGATAACTCCCTTGGAGCTTAAATATGCTCACCTAAATGCTAATGAAGCAGCTTCTTTCTACTTGAAAGATTCTGCTGATCCTTTCCTCTGGCCTAAAGATTATAATTTTTACTGTGCAATCCTAGAAATTACTAAGTCTGTTGAATTTGACTCCATTACCAGATCAGGAGCTGAATGGGCTTATTCTAAAGCCTTTATCAAGAAAGTCTATACTCCCGAGACATGGAATGGAGATCTCTACAGAAACCATGAAATTCCACGTGGTTGCAGAAAAGAATTGGACAAATTTTGGTTCAATTATTTTGATTACATAAAAGCATGGGAAGGTGCCTTTTGTTATAACAATAGACAGAGAAAACACAGTTGGTTTTTCCAATTTAGAGACTTTAGTACCACTAATCTCCCTCAGTGGTTTGTTAAATGGTTTTATAACTGGGGATCTCATCCTATCATTTTCCCCGACCAAGTTAGATGTGTTTTTGAAGATTTTAAGAGGACCAACCCATCTTTAAACACACCTGAGCTAAATTTCGTAGCTTTTTACCAAGTTCCATGGATAATGAAATGGGATGTTGTTATTTCAAACCTACCAATTAAAAAATTTGAGGCTACCATTACTCATGTCCCTGCACTGGGAAGGAGAATTTTAATTAAATGGTGGGATAAATTTGAGTTCTTCAAGGACTCTATTTTTTCACAAAAGGGACTTGTTTCGTTTGAGCCACCTCCGGCAACTCCAAGAATGCAACCTCCTAAAATGGATGTTGCTGATTTACTCAGAGAGTTATTAGCTTCGTCGTCCAAAGAAGATCTTAGGAATCAACTCAAAGAAATTTTGGAAGAACCTTCCGAGTCATCTGACGGAGAGTCTGACAAAGAGACCCACAAGACAGACGAAACAATGGCTGACTCACAGGAACCATTTGCTTAACTTAGCAAGGAAGTACTGAAGACTAGTTTAAAGGTAAACAGGAGACCGTTCAGAAGAGGAACAGTAAATTGCCATAATTGGTGGCACTGTTCAATTTTTGATATTGAAAACTAATTTCAGATCCGAAGAAGGTTAAGTCCGCTCTTGAAGTCCGGGGCCTTTAAAAAGGCATTGAAGTCAGTTCTGAAGGCACGCTCGAAATTCCTACACACTCCACTCCAAAAGCTTCCCCTTCAGCAAAAGATAATCATCTTGTATAATTTTGTATTATATCTTTTCCAACTTTGTATTTTATTTAGTGTTTGTAATATAAGTTTGCTGCTGCTGCTCTGCACCCCCTCCATTTTCATGTATAATTAAACACTCTTCGATCTCCATAACGACGAAAAAAGGGTTGAAGTCAAAAGATTGGTGAAAAACCTAAGTTTTAAAAGAGTTGAGTAAAATTGATTCGAGTAAAATTGATTCGCTCAATAAACACTCGTCGATCTTCATAACGACGACGACTAAAAAGGTTAAAACCAAAAATATTGGTGAAAAACCTAAGTTTAAAAAGAGTTGAGTAAAATTGATTTGCTCAATAAACACTCCTCGATCTTCATAACGACGACGACTAAAAAGGTTTAAACCAAAAATATTGGTAAAAAATCTAAGTCCTAAAGAGTTGAGTAGAATCGATCCGCTCAATAAACGCTCCTTGATCTTCATAACGACGATGACTAAAAAACTTAAAACCAAAAATATTGGTAAAAAACCTAAGTCCTAAAGAGTTGAGTAAAATTGATTCGCGCATTAAACACTCCTCGATCTCCATAACGACGAACAAAATGGTTGAAGCCAAAAGATTGGTGAAAAAACTAAGTTTTAAAAGAGTTGAGTAAAATTGATTCGCTCAATAAACACTCCTCGATCTTCATAACGACGATGACTAAAAAGGTTAAAACCAAAAAGATTGGTGAAAAACCTAAATTTTAAAAGAGTTGAGTAAAATTGATTCGCTCAATAAACACTTCTCGATTTTCATAACGACGACGATTAAAAAGGTTAAAACCAAAAATATTGGTAAAAAACCTAAGTCCTAAAGAGTTGAGTAGAATCTATCCGCTCGATAAACGCTCCTCGATCTTCATAACGACGACGACTAAAAAGGTTAAAACCAAAAATATTGGTAAAAAACCTAAGTCCTAAAGAGTTGAGTAAAATTGATTCGCTCAATAAACACTCCTCGATCTCCATAACGACGAACAAAATGGTTGAAGCCAAAAGATTGGTGAAAAACATAAGTTTTAAAAGAGTTGAGTAAAATTGATTCGCTCAATAAACACTTCTCGATCTTCATATCGACGACGACTTAAAAGGTTAAAACAAAAAATATTGGTAAAAAACCTAAGTCCTACAGAGTTGAGTAGAATCGATCCGCTCGATAAATGCTCCTCGATCTTCATAACGACGACGACTTAAAAGGTTAAAACCAAAAATATTGGTAATAAACCTAAGTCCTAAAGAGTTGAATAAAATTGATCCGCTCAATAAACACTCCTCGATCTCCAAAACGACGAGCAAAATGGTTGAAGCCAAAAGATTGGTGAAAAAACTAAGTTTAAAAGAGTTGAGTAAAATTGATTTGTGCAATAAACACTCCTCGATCTTCATAACGACGACGACTAAAAAGGTTAAAACCAAAAAGATTGGTGAAAAACCTAAGTTTTAAAAGAGTTGAGTAAAACTGATTCGCTCAATAAACACTCCTCGATCTTCATAACGACGATAACTAAAAAGGTTAAAACCAAAAAGATTGGTGAAAAACCTAAGTTTTAAAAGAGTTGAGTAAAATTTATTCCCTCAATAAACACTTCTCGATCTTCATATCGACGACGACTTAAAAGGTTAAAACAAAAAATATTGGTAAAAAACCTAAGTCCTACAGAGTTGAGTAGAATTGATCCGCTCGATAAATGCTCCTCGATCTTCATAACGACGACGACTTAAAAGGTTAAAACCAAAAATATTGGTAATAAACCTAAGTCCTAAAGAGTTGAGTAAAATTGATCCGCTCAATAAACACTCCTCGATCTCCAAAACGACGAGCAAAATGGTTGAAGCCAAAAGATTGGTGAAAAAACTAAGTTTTAAAAGAGTTGAGTAAAATTGATTGGCGCAATAAACACTCCTCGATCTTCATAACGACGACGACTAAAAAGGTTAAAACCAAAAAAATTGGTTAAAAACCTAAGTTTTAAAAGAGTTTAGTAAAACTGATTCGCTCAATAAACACTCCTCGATCTTCATAACGACGATGACTAAAAAGGTTAAAACCAAAATGATTGGTGAAAAACCTAAGTTTTAAAAGAGTTGAGTAAAATTGATTCGCTCAATAAACACTTCTCGATTTTCATAACGACGAAGATTAAAAAGGTTAAAACCAAAAATATTGGTAAAAAACCTAAGTCCTAAAGAGTTGAGTAGAATCGATCCGCTCGATAAACGCTCCTCGATCTTCATAACGACGACGACTAAAAAGGTTAAAACCAAAAATATTGGTAAAAAACTTAAGTCCTAAAGAGTTGAGTAAAATTGATTCGCTCAATAAACACTCCTCGATCTCCATAACGACGAACAAAATGGTTGAAGCCAAAAGATTGGTTAAAAACCTAAGTTTTAAAAGAGTTGAGTAAAATTGATTCGCTCAATAAACACTCCTCGATCTTCATAACGACGACGACTAAAAAGCTTAAAACCAAAAAGATTGGTGAAAAACCTAAGTTTTAAAAGAGTTGAGTAAAATTGATTCGCTCAATAAACATTCCTCGATCTTCATAACGACGACGACTAAAAAGGTTAAAACCAAAAATATTGGTAAAAAACCTAATTCCTAAAGAGTTGAGTAGAATCGATCCACTTGATAAACGCTCCTCGATCTTCATAACGACGACGACTAAAAAGGTTAAAACCAAAAATATTGGTAAAAAACTTAAGTCCTAAAGAGTTGAGTAAAATTGAATCGCTCAATAAACACTCCTCGATCTCCATAACGACGAACAAAATGGTTGAAGCCAAAAGATTGGTTAAAAACCTAAGTTTTAAAAGAGTTGAGTAAAATTGATTCGCTAAATAAACACTCCTCGATCTTCATAACGACGACGACTAAAAAGCTTAAAACCAAAAAGATTGGTGAAAAACCTAAGTTTTAAAAGAGTTGAGTAAAATTGATTCGCTCAATAAACACTTCTCGATCTTCATATCGACGACGACTTAAAAGGTTAAAACAAAAAATATTGGTAAAAAACCTAAGTCCTACAGAGTTGAGTAGAATCGATCCGCTCGTAAATGCTCCTCGATCTTCATAACGACGACGACTTAAAAGGTTAAAACCAAAAATATTGGTAATAAACCTAAGTCCTAAAGAGTTGAGTAAAATTGATCCGCTCAATAAACACTCCTCGATCTCCAAAACGACGAACAAAATGGTTGAAGCCAAAAGATTGGTGAAAAAACTAAGTTTTAAAAGAGTTGAGTAAAATTGATTTGCGCAATAAATACTCCTCGATCTTCATAACGACGACGACTAAAAAGGTTAAAACCAAAAAGATTGGTGAAAAACCTAAGTTTTAAAAGAGTTGAGTAAAACTGATTCGCTCAATAAACACTCCTCGATCATCATAACGACGATGACTAAAAAGGTTAAAACCAAAAAGATTGGTTAAAAACCTAAGTTTTAAAAGAGTTGAGCAAAATTGATTCGCTCAATAAACACTTCTCGATTTTCATAACGACGAAGATTAAAAAGGTTAAAACCAAAAATATTGGTAAAAAACCTAAGTCCTAAAGAGTTGAGTAGAATCGATCCGCTCGATAAACACTCCTCGATCTCCATAACGACGAACAAAATGGTTGAAGCCAAAAGATTGGTTAAAAACCTAAGTTTTAAAAGAGTTGAGTAAAATTGATTCGCTAAATAAACACTCCTCGATCTTCATAACGACGACGACTAAAAAGCTTAAAACCAAAAAGATTGGTGAAAAACCTAAGTTTTAAAAGAGTTGAGTAAAATTGATTCGCTCAATAAACATTCCTCGATCTTCATAACGACGACGACTAAAAAGGTTAAAACCAAAAATATTGGTAAAAAACCTAATTCCTAAAGAGTTGAGTAGAATCGATCCGCTCGATAAACGCTCCTCGATCTTCATAAAGACGACGACTAAAAAGGTTAAAACCAAATATATTGGTAAAAAATCTAAGTCCTAAAGAGTTGAGTAAAATTGATTCGCTCAATAAACACTCCTCGATCTCCATAACGACGAACAAAATGGTTGAAGCCAAAAGATTGGTGAAAAACATAAGTTTTAAAAGAGTTGAGTAAAATTGATTCGCTCAATAAACACTTCTCGATCTTCATATCGACGACGACTTAAAAGGTTAAAACAAAAAATATTGGTAAAAAACCTAAGTCCTACAGAGTTGAGTAGAATCTATCCGCTCGATAAATGCTCCTCGATCTTCATAACGACGACGACTTAAAAGGTTAAAACCAAAAATATTGGTAATAAACCTAAGTCCTAAAGAGTTGAATAAAATTGATCCGCTCAATAAACACTCCTCGATCTCCAAAACGACGAGCAAAATGGTTGAAGCCAAAAGATTGGTGAAAAAACTAAGTTTAAAAGAGTTGAGTAAAATTGATTTGTGCAATAAACACTCCTCGATCTTCATAACGACGACGACTAAAAAGGTTAAAACCAAAAAGATTGGTGAAAAACCTAAGTTTTAAAAGAGTTGAGTAAAACTGATTCGCTCAATAAACACTCCTCGATCTTCATAACGACGATAACTAAAAAGGTTAAAACCAAAAAGATTGGTGAAAAACCTAAGTTTTAAAAGAGTTGAGTAAAATTGATTCCCTCAATAAACACTTCTCGATCTTCATATCGACGACGACTTAAAAGGTTAAAACAAAAAATATTGGTAAAAAACCTAAGTCCTACAGAGTTGAGTAGAATTGATCCGCTCGATAAATGCTCCTCGATCTTCATAATGACGACGACTTAAAAGGTTAAAACCAAAAATATTGGTAATAAACCTAAGTCCTAAAGAGTTGAGTAAAATTGATCCGCTCAATAAACACTCCTCGATCTCCAAAACGACGAGCAAAATGGTTGAAGCCAAAAGATTGGTGAAAAAACTAAGTTTTAAAAGAGTTGAGTAAAATTGATTGGCGCAATAAACACTCCTCGATCTTCATAACGACGACGACTAAAAAGGTTAAAACCAAAAAAATTGGTGAAAAACCTAAGTTTTAAAAGAGTTTAGTAAAACTGATTCGCTCAATAAACACTCCTCGATCTTCATAACGACGATGACTAAAAAGGTTAAAACCAAAATGATTGGTGAAAAACCTAAGTTTTAAAAGAGTTGAGTAAAATTGATTCGCTCAATAAACACTTCTCGATTTTCATAACGACGAAGATTAAAAAGGTTAAAACCAAAAATATTGGTAAAAAACCTAAGTCCTAAAGAGTTGAGTAGAATCGATCCGCTCGATAAACGCTCCTCGATCTTCATAACGACGACGACTAAAAAGGTTAAAACCAAAAATATTGGTAAAAAACTTAAGTCCTAAAGAGTTGAGTAAAATTGATTCGCTCAATAAACACTCCTCGATCTCCATAACGACGAACAAAATGGTTGAAGCCAAAAGATTGGTTAAAAACCTAAGTTTTAAAAGAGTTGAGTAAAATTGATTCGCTCAATAAACACTCCTCGATCTTCATAACGACGACGACTAAAAAGCTTAAAACCAAAAAGATTGGTGAAAAACCTAAGTTTTAAAAGAGTTGAGTAAAATTGATTCGCTCAATAAACATTCCTCGATCTTCATAACGACGACGACTAAAAAGGTTAAAACCAAAAATATTGGTAAAAAACCTAATTCCTAAAGAGTTGAGTAGAATCGATCCACTTGATAAACGCTCCTCGATCTTCATAACGACGACGACTAAAAAGGTTAAAACCAAAAATATTGGTAAAAAAACTTAAGTCCTCAAGAGTTGAGTAAAATTGATTCGCGCAATAAACACTCCTCGATCTCCATAACGACGAACAAAATGGTTGAAGCCAAAATATTGGTGAAAAAACTAAGTTTTAAAAGAGTTGAGTAAAATTGATTCGCTCAATAAACACTCCTCGATCTTCATAACGACAATGACTAAAAAGGTTAAAACCAAAAAGATTGGTGAAAAACCTAAGTTTTAAAAGAGTTGAGTAAAATTGATTCGCTCAATAAACACTTCTCGATTTTCATAACGACGACGATTAAAAAGGTTAAAACCAAAAATATTGGTAAAAAACCTCAGTCCTAAAGAGTTGAGTAGAATCTATCCGCTCGTTAAACGCTCCTCGATCTTCATAACGACGACGACTAAAAAGGTTAAAACCAAAAATATTGGTAAAAAACCTAAGTCCTAAAGAGTTGAGTAAAATTGATTCGCTCAATAAACACTCCTCGATCTCCATAACGACGAACAAAATGGTTGAAGTCAAAAGATTGGTTAAAAACCTAAGTTTTAAAAGAGTTGAGTAAAATTGATTCGCTCAATAAACACTCCTCGATCTTCATAACGACGACGACTAAAAAGCTTAAAACCAAAAAGATTGGTGAAAAACCTAAGTTTTAAAAGAGTTGAGTAAAATTGATTCGCTCATTAAACATTCCTCGATCTTCATAACGACGACGACTAAAAAGGTTAAAACCAAAAATATTGGTAAAAAACTAATTCCTAAAGAGTTGAGTAGAATCGATCCGCTCGATAAACGCTCCTCGATCTACATAAAGACGACGACTAAAAAGGTTAAAACCAAAAATATTGGTAAAAAATCTAAGTCCTAAAGAGTTGAGTAAAATTGATTCGCTCAATAAACACTCCTCGATCTCCATAACGACGAACAAAATGGTTGAAGCCAAAAGATTGGTTAAAAACCTAAGTTTTAAAAGAGTTGAGTAAAATTGATTCGCTCAATAAACACTCCTCGATCTTCATAACGACGACGACTAAAAAGCTTAAAACCAAAAAGATTGGTGAAAAACCTAAGTTTTAAAAGAGTTGAGTAAAATTGATTCGCTCAATAAACATTCCTCGATCTTCATAACGACGACGACTAAAAAGGTTAAAACCAAAAATATTGGTAAAAAACCTAATTCCTAAAGAGTTGATTAGAATCGATCCGCTCGATAAACGTTCCTCAATCTTCATAAAGACGACGACTAAAAAGGTTAAAACCAAATATATTGGCAAAAAATCTAAGTCCTAAAGAGTTGAGTAAAATTGATTCGCTCAATAAACACTCCTCGATCTCCATAACGACGAACAAAATGGTTGAAGCCAAAAGATTGGTGAAAAACCTAAGTTTTAAAAGAGTTGAGTAAAATTGATTCGCTCAATAAACACTTCTCGATCTTCATATCGACGACGACTTAAAAGGTTAAAACAAAAAATATTGGTAAAAAACCTAAGTCCTACAGAGTTGAGTAGAATCGATCCGCTCGATAAATGCTCCTCGATCTTCATAACGACGACGACTTAAAAGGTTAAAACCAAAAATATTGGTAATAAACCTAAGTCCTAAAGAGTTGAGTAAAATTGATCCGCTCAATAAACACTCCTCGATCTCCAAAACGACGAGCAAAATGGTTGAAGCCAAAAGATTGGTGAAAAAACTAAGTTTAAAAGAGTTGAGTAAAATTGATTTGTGCAATAAACACTCCTCGATCTTCATAACGACGACGACTAAAAAGGTTAAAACCAAAAAGATTGGTGAAAAACCTAAGTTTTAAAAGAGTTGAGTAAAACTGATTCGCTCAATAAACACTCCTCGATCTTCATAACGACGATAACTAAAAAGGTTAAAACAAAAAAGATTGGTGAAAAACCTAAGTTTTAAAAGAGTTGAGTAAAATTGATTCCCTCAATAAACACTTCTCGATTTTCATAACGACGAAGATTAAAAAGGTTAAAACCAAAAATATTGGTAAAAAACCTAAGTCCTAAAGAGTTGAGTAGAATTGATCCGCTCGATAAACGCTCCTCGATCTTCATAACAACGACGACTAAAAAGGTTAAAACCAAAAATATTGGTAAAAAACTTAAGTCCTCAAGAGTTGAGTAAAATTGATTCGCGCAATAAACACTCCTCGATCTCCATAACGACGAACAAAATGGTTGAAGCCAAAATATTGGTGAAAAAACTAAGTTTTAAAAGAGTTGAGTAAAATTGATTCGCTCAATAAACACTCCTCGATCTTCATAACGACGATGACTAAAAAGGTTAAAACAAAAAAGATTGGTGAAAAACCTAAGTTTTAAAAGAGTTGAGTAAAATTGATTCGCTCAATAAACACATCTCGATTTTCATAACGACGACGATTAAAAAGGTTAAAACCAAAAATATTGGTAAAAAACCTAAGTCCTAAAGAGTTGAGTAGAATCTATCCGCTCGATAAACGCTCCTCGATCTTCATAACGACGACGACTAAAAACGTTAAAACCAAAAATATTGGTAAAAAACCTAAGTCCTAAAGAGTTGAGTAAAATTGATTCGCTCAATAAACACTCCTCGATCTCCATAACGACGAACAAAATGGTTGAAGCCAAAATATTGGTTAAAAACCTATGTTTTAAAAGAGTTGAGTAAAATTGATTCGCTCAATAAACACTCCTCGATCTTCATAACGACGACGACTAAAAAGCTTAAAACCAAAAAGATTGGTGAAAAGCCTAAGTTTTAAAAGAGTTGAGTAAAATTGATTCGCTCAATAAACATTCCTCGATCTTCATAACGACGACGACTAAAAAGGTTAAAACCAAAAATATTGTTAAAAAATCTAAGTCCTAAAGAGTTGAGTAAAATTGATTCGCTCAATAAACACTCCTCGATCTCCATAACGACGAACAAAATGGTTGAAGCCAAAAGATTGGTGAAAAACCTAAGTTTTAAAAGAGTTGAGTAAAATTGATTCGCTCAATAAACACTTCTCGATCTTCATATCGACGACGACTTAAAAGGTTAAAACAAAAAATATTGGTAAAAAACCTAAGTCCTACAGAGTTGAGTAGAATCGATCCGCTCGATAAATGCTCCTCGATCTTCATAACGACGACGACTTAAAAGGTTAAAACCAAAAATATTGGTAATAAACCTAAGTCCTAAAGAGTTGAGTAAAATTGATCCGCTCAATAAACACTCCTCGATCTCCAAAACGACGAACAAAATGGTTGAAGCCAAAAGATTGGTGAAAAAACTAAGTTTTAAAAGAGTTGAGTAAAATTGATTTGCGCAATAAATACTCCTCGATCTTCATAACGACGACGACTAAAAAGGTTAAAACCAAAAAGATTGGTGAAAAACCTAAGTTTTAAAAGAGTTGAGTAAAACTGATTCGCTCAATAAACACTCCTCGATCATCATAACGACGATGACTAAAAAGGTTAAAACCAAAAAGATTGGTGAAAAACCTAAGTTTTAAAAGAGTTGAGCAAAATTGATTCGCTCAATAAACACTTCTCGATTTTCATAACGACGAAGATTAAAAAGGTTAAAACCAAAAATATTGGTAAAAAACCTAAGTCCTAAAGAGTTGAGTAGAGTCGATCCGCTCGATAAACGCTCCTCGATCTTCATAACGACGACGACTAAAAAGGTTAAAACCAAAAATATTGGGAAAAAACTTAAGTCCTAAAGAGTTGAGTAAAATTGAATCGCTCAATAAACACTCCTCGATCTCCATAACGACGAACAAAATGGTTGAAGCCAAAAGATTGGTTAAAAACCTAAGTTTTAAAAGAGTTGAGTAAAATTGATTCGCTAAATAAACACTCCTCGATCTTCATAACGACGACGACTAAAAAGCTTAAAACCAAAAAGATTGGTGAAAAACCTAAGTTTTAAAAGAGTTGAGTAAAATTGATTCGCTCAATAAACATTCCTCGATCTTCATAACGACGACGACTAAAAAGGTTAAAACCAAAAATATTGGTAAAAAACCTAATTCCTAAAGAGTTGAGTAGAATCGATCCGCTCGATAAACGCTCCTCGATCCTCATAAAGACGACGACTAAAAAGGTTAAAACCAAATATATTGGTAAAAAATCTAAGTCCTAAAGAGTTGAGTTAAATTGATTCGCTCAATAAACACTCCTCGATCTCCATAACGACGAACAAAATGGTTGAAGCCAAAAGATTGGTGAAAAACATAAGTTTTAAAAGAGTTGAGTAAAATTGATTCGCTCAATAAACACTTCTCGATCTTCATATCGACGACGACTTAAAAGGTTAAAACAAAAAATATTGGTAAAAAACCTAAGTCCTACAGAGTTGAGTAGAATCGATCCGCTCGATAAATGCTCCTCGATCTTCATAACGACGACGACTTAAAAGGTTAAAACCAAAAATATTGGTAATAAACCTAAGTCCTAAAGAGTTGAATAAAATTGATCCGCTCAATAAACACTCCTCGATCTCCAAAACGACGAGCAAAATGGTTGAAGCCAAAAGATTGGTGAAAAAACTAAGTTTAAAAGAGTTGAGTAAAATTGATTTGTGCAATAAACACTCCTCGATCTTCATAACGACGACGACTAAAAAGGTTAAAACCAAAAAGATTGGTGAAAAACCTAAGTTTTAAAAGAGTTGAGTAAAACTGATTCGCTCAATAAACACTCCTCGATCTTCATAACGACGATAACTAAAAAGGTTAAAACCAAAAAGATTGGTGAAAAACCTAAGTTTTAAAAGAGTTGAGTAAAATTGATTCCCTCAATAAACACTTCTCGATCTTCATATCGACGACGACTTAAAAGGTTAAAACAAAAAATATTGGTAAAAAACCTAAGTCCTACAGAGTTGAGTAGAATTGATCCGCTCGATAAATGCTCCTCGATCTTCATAACGACGACGACTTAAAAGGTTAAAACCAAAAATATTGGTAATAAACCTAAGTCCTAAAGAGTTGAGTAAAATTGATCCGCTCAATAAACACTCCTCGATCTCCAAAACGACGAGCAAAATGGTTGAAGCCAAAAGATTGGTGAAAAAACTAAGTTTTAAAAGAGTTGAGTAAAATTGATTGGCGCAATAAACACTCCTCGATCTTCATAACGACGACGACTAAAAAGGTTAAAACCAAAAAAATTGGTGAAAAACCTAAGTTTTAAAAGAGTTTAGTAAAACTGATTCGCTCAATAAACACTCCTCGATCTTCATAACGACGATGACTAAAAAGGTTAAAACCAAAATGATTGGTGAAAAACCTAAGTTTTAAAAGAGTTGAGTAAAATTGATTCGCTCAATAAACACTTCTCGATTTTCATAACGACGAAGATTAAAAAGGTTAAAACCAAAAATATTGGTAAAAAACCTAAGTCCTAAAGAGTTGAGTAGAATCGATCCGCTCGATAAACGCTCCTCGATCTTCATAACGACGACGACTAAAAAGGTTAAAACCAAAAATATTGGTAAAAAACTTAAGTCCTAAAGAGTTGAGTAAAATTGATTCGCTCAATAAACACTCCTCGATCTCCATAACGACGAACAAAATGGTTGAAGCCAAAAGATTGGTTAAAAACCTAAGTTTTAAAAGAGTTGAGTAAAATTGATTCGCTCAATAAACACTCCTCGATCTTCATAACGACGACGACTAAAAAGCTTAAAACCAAAAAGATTGGTGAAAAACCTAAGTTTTAAAAGAGTTGAGTAAAATTGATTCGCTCAATAAACATTCCTCGATCTTCATAACGACGACGACTAAAAAGGTTAAAACCAAAAATATTGGTAAAAAACCTAATTCCTAAAGAGTTGAGTAGAATCGATCCACTTGATAAACGCTCCTCGATCTTCATAACGACGACGACTAAAAAGGTTAAAACCAAAAATATTGGTAAAAAACTTAAGTCCTAAAGAGTTGAGTAAAATTGAATCGCTCAATAAACACTCCTCGATCTCCATAACGACGAACAAAATGGTTGAAGCCAAAAGATTGGTTAAAAACCTAAGTTTTAAAAGAGTTGAGTAAAATTGATTCGCTAAATAAACACTCCTCGATCTTCATAACGACGACGACTAAAAAGCTTAAAACCAAAAAGATTGTTGAAAAACCTAAGTTTTAAAAGAGTTGAGTAAAATTGATTCGCTCAATAAACACTTCTCGATCTTCATATCGACGACGACTTAAAAGGTTAAAACAAAAAATATTGGTAAAAAACCTAAGTCCTACAGAGTTGAGTAGAATCGATCCGCTCGTAAATGCTCCTCGATCTTCATAACGACGACGACTTAAAAGGTTAAAACCAAAAATATTGGTAATAAACCTAAGTCCTAAAGAGTTGAGTAAAATTGATCCGCTCAATAAACACTCCTCGATCTCCAAAACGACGAACAAAATGGTTGAAGCCAAAAGATTGGTGAAAAAACTAAGTTTTAAAAGAGTTGAGTAAAATTGATTTGCGCAATAAATACTCCTCGATCTTCATAACGACGACGACTAAAAAGGTTAAAACCAAAAAGATTGGTGAAAAACCTAAGTTTTAAAAGAGTTGAGTAAAACTGATTCGCTCAATAAACACTCCTCGATCATCATAACGACGATGACTAAAAAGGTTAAAACCAAAAAGATTGGTGAAAAACCTAAGTTTTAAAAGAGTTGAGCAAAATTGATTCGCTCAATAAACACTTCTCGATTTTCATAACGACGAAGATTAAAAAGGTTAAAACCAAAAATATTGGTAAAAAACCTAAGTCCTAAAGAGTTGAGTAGAATCGATCCGCTCGATAAACGCTCCTCGATCTTCATAACGACGACGACTAAAAAGGTTAAAACCAAAAATATTGGGAAAAAACTTAAGTCCTAAAGAGTTGAGTAAAATTTAATCGCTCAATAAACACTCCTCGATCTCCATAACGACGAACAAAATGGTTGAAGCCAAAAGATTGGTTAAAAACCTAAGTTTTAAAAGAGTTGAGTAAAATTGATTCGCTAAATAAACACTCCTCGATCTTCATAACGACGACGACTAAAAAGCTTAAAACCAAAAAGATTGGTGAAAAACCTAAGTTTTAAAAGAGTTGAGTAAAATTGATTCGCTCAATAAACATTCCTCGATCTTCATAACGACGACGACTAAAAAGGTTAAAACCAAAAATATTGGTAAAAAACCTAATTCCTAAAGAGTTGAGTAGAATCGATCCGCTCGATAAACGCTCCTCGATCTTCATAAAGACGACGACTAAAAAGGTTAAAACCAAATATATTGGTAAAAAATCTAAGTCCTAAAGAGTTGAGTAAAATTGATTCGCTCAATAAACACTCCTCGATCTCCATAACGACGAACAAAATGGTTGAAGCCAAAAGATTGGTGAAAAACATAAGTTTTAAAAGAGTTGAGTAAAATTGATTCGCTCAATAAACACTTCTCGATCTTCATATCGACGACGACTTAAAAGGTTAAAACAAAAAATATTGGTAAAAAACCTAAGTCCTACAGAGTTGAGTAGAATCTATCCGCTCGATAAATGCTCCTCGATCTTCATAACGACGACGACTTAAAAGGTTAAAACCAAAAATATTGGTAATAAACCTAAGTCCTAAAGAGTTGAATAAAATTGATCCGCTCAATAAACACTCCTCGATCTCCAAAACGACGAGCAAAATGGTTGAAGCCAAAAGATTGGTGAAAAAACTAAGTTTAAAAGAGTTGAGTAAAATTGATTTGTGCAATAAACACTCCTCGATCTTCATAACGACGACGACTAAAAAGGTTAAAACCAAAAAGATTGGTGAAAAACCTAAGTTTTAAAAGAGTTGAGTAAAACTGATTCGCTCAATAAACACTCCTCGATCATCATAACGACGATGACTAAAAAGGTTAAAACCAAAAAGATTGGTGAAAAACCTAAGTTTTAAAAGAGTTGAGTAAAATTGATTCGCTCAATAAACACTTCTCGATTTTCATAACGACGACGATTAAAAAGGTTAAAACCAAAAATATTGGTAAAAAACCTCAGTCCTAAAGAGTTGAGTAGAATCTATCCGCTCGTTAAACGCTCCTCGATCTTCATAACGACGACGACTAAAAAGGTTAAAACCAAAAATATTGGTAAAAAACCTAAGTCCTAAAGAGTTGAGTAAAATTGATTCGCTCAATAAACACTCCTCGATCTCCATAACGACGAACAAAATGGTTGAAGTCAAAAGATTGGTTAAAAACCTAAGTTTTAAAAGAGTTGAGTAAAATTGATTCGCTCAATAAACACTCCTCGATCTTCATAACGACGACGACTAAAAAGCTTAAAACCAAAAAGATTGGTGAAAAACCTAAGTTTTAAAAGAGTTGAGTAAAATTGATTCGCTCATTAAACATTCCTCGATCTTCATAACGACGACGACTAAAAAGGTTAAAACCAAAAATATTGGTAAAAAACTAATTCCTAAAGAGTTGAGTAGAATCGATCCGCTCGATAAACGCTCCTCGATCTACATAAAGACGACGACTAAAAAGGTTAAAACCAAAAATATTGGTAAAAAATCTAAGTCCTAAAGAGTTGAGTAAAATTGATTCGCTCAATAAACACTCCTCGATCTCCATAACGACGAACAAAATGGTTGAAGCCAAAAGATTGGTTAAAAACCTAAGTTTTAAAAGAGTTGAGTAAAATTGATTCGCTCAATAAACACTCCTCGATCTTCATAACGACGACGACTAAAAAGCTTAAAACCAAAAAGATTGGTGAAAAACCTAAGTTTTAAAAGAGTTGAGTAAAATTGATTCGCTCAATAAACATTCCTCGATCTTCATAACGACGACGACTAAAAAGGTTAAAACCAAAAATATTGGTAAAAAACCTAATTCCTAAAGAGTTGATTAGAATCGATCCGCTCGATAAACGTTCCTCAATCTACATAAAGACGACGACTAAAAAGGTTAAAACCAAATATATTGGCAAAAAATCTAAGTCCTAAAGAGTTGAGTAAAATTGATTCGCTCAATAAACACTCCTCGATCTCCATAACGACGAACAAAATGGTTGAAGCCAAAAGATTGGTGAAAAACCTAAGTTTTAAAAGAGTTGAGTAAAATTGATTCGCTCAATAAACACTTCTCGATCTTCATATCGACGACGACTTAAAAGGTTAAAACAAAAAATATTGGTAAAAAACCTAAGTCCTACAGAGTTGAGTAGAATCGATCCGCTCGATAAATGCTCCTCGATCTTCATAACGACGACGACTTAAAAGGTTAAAACCAAAAATATTGGTAATAAACCTAAGTCCTAAAGAGTTGAGTAAAATTGATCCGCTCAATAAACACTCCTCGATCTCCAAAACGACGAGCAAAATGGTTGAAGCCAAAAGATTGGTGAAAAAACTAAGTTTAAAAGAGTTGAGTAAAATTGATTTGTGCAATAAACACTCCTCGATCTTCATAACGACGACGACTAAAAAGGTTAAAACCAAAAAGATTGGTGAAAAACCTAAGTTTTAAAAGAGTTGAGTAAAACTGATTCGCTCAATAAACACTCCTCGATCTTCATAACGACGATAACTAAAAAGGTTAAAACAAAAAAGATTGGTGAAAAACCTAAGTTTTAAAAGAGTTGAGTAAAATTGATTCCCTCAATAAACACTTCTCGATTTTCATAACGACGAAGATTAAAAAGGTTAAAACCAAAAATATTGGTAAAAAACCTAAGTCCTAAAGAGTTGAGTAGAATCGATCCGCTCGATAAACGCTCCTCGATCTTCATAACAACGACGACTAAAAAGGTTAAAACCAAAAATATTGGTAAAAAACTTAAGTCCTCAAGAGTTGAGTAAAATTGATTCGCGCAATAAACACTCCTCGATCTCCATAACGACGAACAAAATGGTTGAAGCCAAAATATTGGTGAAAAAACTAAGTTTTAAAAGAGTTGAGTAAAATTGATTCGCTCAATAAACACTCCTCGATCTTCATAACGACGATGACTAAAAAGGTTAAAACAAAAAAGATTGGTGAAAAACCTAAGTTTTAAAAGAGTTGAGTAAAATTGATTCGCTCAATAAACACATCTCGATTTTCATAACGACGACGATTAAAAAGGTTAAAACCAAAAATATTGGTAAAAAACCTAAGTCCTAAAGAGTTGAGTAGAATCTATCCGCTCGATAAACGCTCCTCGATCTTCATAACGACGACGACTAAAAACGTTAAAACCAAAAATATTGGTAAAAAACCTAAGTCCTAAAGAGTTGAGTAAAATTGATTCGCTCAATAAACACTCCTCGATCTCCATAACGACGAACAAAATGGTTGAAGCCAAAAGATTGGTTAAAAACCTAAGTTTTAAAAGAGTTGAGTAAAATTGATTCGCTCAATAAACACTCCTCGATCTTCATAACGACGACGACTAAAAAGCTTAAAACCAAAAAGATTGGTGAAAAACCTAAGTTTTAAAAGAGTTGAGTAAAATTGATTCGCTCAATAAACATTCCCCGATCTTCATAACGACGACGACTAAAAAGGTTAAAACCAACAATATTGGTAAAAAACCTAATTCCTAAAGAGTTGAGTAGAATCGATCCGCTCGATAAACGCTCCTCGATCTTCATAAAGACGACGACTAAAAAGGTAAAAACCAAAAATATTGGTAAAAAATCTAAGTCCTAAAGATTTGAGTAAAATTGATTCGCTCAATTAACACTCCTCGATCTCCATAACGACGAACAAAATGGTTGAAGCCAAAAGATTGGTGAAAAACCTAAGTTTTAAAAGAGTTGAGTAAAATTGATTCGCTCAATAAACACTTCTCGATCTTCATATCGACGACGACTTAAAAGGTTAAAACAAAAAATATTGGTAAAAAACCTAAGTCCTACAGAGTTGAGTAGAATTGATCCGCTCGATAAATGCTCCTCGATCTTCATAACGACGACGACTTAAAAGGTTAAAACCAAAAATATTGGTAATAAACCTAAGTCCTAAAGAGTTGAGTAAAATTGATCCGCTCAATAAACACTCCTCGATCTCAAAAACGATGAGCAAAATGGTTGAAGCCAAAAGATTGGTGAAAAAACTATGTTTTAAAAGAGTTGAGTAAAATTGATTGGCGCAATAAACACTCCTCGATCTTCATAACGACGACGACTAAAAAGGTTAAAACCAAAAAGATTGGTGAAAAACCTAAGTTTTAAAAGAGTTGAGTAAAACTGATTCGCTCAATAAACACTCCTCGATCTTCATAACGACGATGACTAAAAAGGTTAAAACCAAAATGATTGGTGAAAAACCTAAGTTTTAAAAGAGTTGAGTAAAATTGATTCGCTCAATAAACACTTCTCGAGTTTCATAACGACGAAGATTAAAAAGGTTAAAACCAAAAATATTGGTAAAAAACCTAAGTCCTAAAGTGTTGAGTAGAATCGATCCGCTCGATAAACGCTCCTCGATCTTCATAACGACGACGACTAAAAAGGTTAAAACCAAAAATATTGGTAAAAAACTTAAGTCCTAAAGAGTTGAGTAAAATTGATTCGCTCAATAAACACTCCTCGATCTCCATAACGACGAACAAAATGGTTGAAGCCAAAAGATTGGTTAAAAACCTAAGTTTTAAAAGAGTTGAGTAAAATTGATTCGCTCAATAAACACTCCTCGATCTTCATAACGACGATGACTAAAAAGGTTTTGGTGAAAAACCTAAGTTTTAAAAGAGTTGAGTAAAATTGATTCGCTCAATAAACACTTCTCGATTTTCGTAACGACGACGATTAAAAAGGTTAAAACCAAAAATATTGGTAAAAAACCTCAGTCCTAAAGAGTTGAGTAGAATCTATCCGCTCGATAAACGCTCCTCGATCTTCATAACGACGACGACTAAAAAGGTTAAAACCAAAAATATTGGTAAAAAACCTAATTCCTAAAGAGTTGAGTAGAATCGATCCGCTTGATAAACGCTCCTCGATCTTCATAACGACGACGACTAAAAAGGTTAAAACCAAAAATATTGGTAAAAAAACTTAAGTCCTCAAGAGTTGAGTAAAATTGATTCGCGCAATAAACACTCCTCGATCTCCATAACGACGAACAAAATGGTTGAAGCCAAAATATTGGTGAAAAAACTAAGTTTTAAAAGAGTTGAGTAAAATTGATTCGCTCAATAAACACTCCTCGATCTTCATAACGACGATGACTAAAAAGGTTTTGGTGAAAAACCTAAGTTTTAAAAGAGTTGAGTAAAATTGATTCGCTCAATAAACACTTCTCGATTTTCGTAACGACGACGATTAAAAAGGTTAAAACCAAAAATATTGGTAAAAAACCTCAGTCCTAAAGAGTTGAGTAGAATCTATCCGCTCGATAAACGCTCCTCGATCTTCATAACGACGACGACTAAAAAGGTTAAAACCAAAAATATTGGTAAAAAACCTAAGTTCTAAAGAGTTGAGTAAAATTGATTCGCTCAATAAACACTCCTCGATCTCCATAACGACGAACAAAATGGTTGAAGTCAAAAGATTGGTTAAAAACCTAAGTTTTAAAAGAGTTGAGTAAAATTGATTCGCTCAATAAACACTCCTCGATCTTCATAACGACGACGACTAAAAAGCTTAAAACCAAAAAGATTGGTGAAAAACCTAAGTTTTAAAAGAGTTGAGTAAAATTGATTCGCTCATTAAACATTCCTCGATCTTCATAACGACGACGACTAAAAAGGTTAAAACCAAAAATATTGGTAAAAAACCTAATTCCTAAAGAGTTGAGTAGAATCGATCCGCTCGATAAACGCTCCTCGATCTACATAAAGACGACGACTAAAAAGGTTAAAACCAAAAAGATTGGTGAAAAACCTAAGTTTTAAAAGAGTTGAGTAAAACTGATTCGCTCAATAAACACTCCTCGATCTTCATAACGACGATAACTAAAAAGGTTAAAACCAAAAAGATTGGTGAAAAACCTAAGTTTTAAAAGAGTTGAGTAAAATTGATTCGCTCAATAAACACTTCTCGATTTTCATAACGACGACGATTAAAAAGGTTAAAACCAAAAATATTGGTAAAAAACCTCAGTCCTAAAGAGTTGAGTAGAATCTATCCGCTCGTTAAACGCTCCTCGATCTTCATAACGACGACGACTAAAAAGGTTAAAACCAAAAATATTGGTAAAAAACCTAAGTCCTAAAGAGTTGAGTAAAATTGATTCGCTCAATAAACACTCCTCGATCTCCATAACGACGAACAAAATGGTTGAAGTCAAAAGATTGGTTAAAAACCTAAGTTTTAAAAGAGTTGAGTAAAATTGATTCGCTCAATAAACACTCCTCGATCTTCATAACGACGACGACTAAAAAGCTTAAAACCAAAAAGATTGGTGAAAAACCTAAGTTTTAAAAGAGTTGAGTAAAATTGATTCGCTCATTAAACATTCCTCGATCTTCATAACGACGACGACTAAAAAGGTTAAAACCAAAAATATTGGTAAAAAACTAATTCCTAAAGAGTTGAGTAGAATCGATCCGCTCGATAAACGCTCCTCGATCTACATAAAGACGACGACTAAAAAGGTTAAAACCAAAAATATTGGTAAAAAATCTAAGTCCTAAAGAGTTGAGTAAAATTGATTCGCTCAATAAACACTCCTCGATCTCCATAACGACGAACAAAATGGTTGAAGCCAAAAGATTGGTGAAGAACCTGAGTTTTAAAAGAGTTGAGTAAAATTGATTCGCTCAATAAACACTTCTCGATCTTCATATCGACGACGACTTAAAAGGTTAAAACAAAAAATATTGGTAAAAAACCTAAGTCCTACAGAGTTGAGTAGAATCGATCCGCTCGATAAATGCTCCTCGATCTTCATAACGACGAGGACTTAAAAGGTTAAAACCAAAAATATTGGTAATAAACCTAAGTCCTAAAGAGTTTAGTAAAATTGATCCGCTCAATAAACACTCCTCGATCTCCAAAACGACGAGCAAAATGGTTGGAGCCAAAAGATTGGTGAAAAAACTAAGTTTTAAAAGAGTTGAGTAAAATTGATTTGCGCAATAAACACTCCTCGATCTTCATAACGACGACGACTAAAAAGGTTAAAACCAAAAAGATTGGTGAAAAACCTAAGTTTTAAAAGAGTTTAGTAAAACTGATTCGCTCAATAAACACTCCTCGATCTTCATAACGACGATGACTAAAAAGGTTAAAACCAAAAAGATTGGTGAAAAACCTAAGTTTTAAAAGAGTTGAGTAAAATTGATTCGCTCAATAAACACTTCTCGATTTTCATAACGACGAAGATTAAAAAGGTTAAAACCAAAAATATTGGTAAAAAACCTAAGTCCTAAAGAGTTGAGTAGAATCGATCCGCTCGATAAACGCTCCTCGATCTTCATAACGACGACGACTAAAAAGGTTAAAACCAAAAATATTGGTAAAAAACTTAAGTCCTAAAGAGTTGAGTAAAATTGATTCGCTCAATAAACACTCCTCGATCTCCATAACGACGAACAAAATGGTTGAAGCCAAAAGATTGGTTAAAAACCTAAGTTTTAAAAGAGTTGAGTAAAATTGATTCGCTCAATAAACACTCCTCGATCTTCATAACGACGACGACTAAAAAGCTTAAAACCAAAAAGATTGGTGAAAAACCTAAGTTTTAAAAGAGTTGAGTAAAATTGATTCGCTCAATAAACATTCCTCGATCTTCATAACGACGACGAATAAAAAGGTTAAAACCAAAAATATTGGTAAAAAACCTAATTCCTAAAGAGTTGAGTAGAATCGATCCACTTGATAAACGCTCCTCGATCTTCATAACGACGACGACTAAAAAGGTTAAAACCAAAAATATTGGTAAAAAAACTTAAGTCCTCAAGAGTTGAGTAAAATTGATTCGCGCAATAAACACTCCTCGATCTCCATAACGACGAACAAAATGGTTGAAGCCAAAATATTGGTGAAAAAACTAAGTTTTAAAAGAGTTGAGTAAAATTGATTCGCTCAATAAACACTCCTCGATCTTCATAACGACAATGACTAAAAAGGTTAAAACCAAAAAGATTGGTGAAAAACCTAAGTTTTAAAAGAGTTGAGTAAAATTGATTCGCTCAATAAACACTTCTCGATTTTCATAACGACGACGATTAAAAAGGTTAAAACCAAAAATATTGGTAAAAAACCTCAGTCCTAAAGAGTTGAGTAGAATCTATCCGCTCGTTAAACGCTCCTCGATCTTCATAACGACGACGACTAAAAAGGTTAAAACCAAAAATATTGGTAAAAAACCTAAGTCCTAAAGAGTTGAGTAAAATTGATTCGCTCAATAAACACTCCTCGATCTCCATAACGACGAACAAAATGGTTGAAGTCAAAAGATTGGTTAAAAACCTAAGTTTTAAAAGAGTTGAGTAAAATTGATTCGCTCAATAAACACTCCTCGATCTTCATAACGACGACGACTAAAAAGCTTAAAACCAAAAAGATTGGTGAAAAACCTAAGTTTTAAAAGAGTTGAGTAAAATTGATTCGCTCATTAAACATTCCTCGATCTTCATAACGACGACGACTAAAAAGGTTAAAACCAAAAATATTGGTAAAAAACTAATTCCTAAAGAGTTGAGTAGAATCGATCCGCTCGATAAACGCTCCTCGATCTACATAAAGACGACGACTAAAAAGGTTAAAACCAAAAATATTGGTAAAAAATCTAAGTCCTAAAGAGTTGAGTAAAATTGATTCGCTCAATAAACACTCCTCGATCTCCATAACGACGAACAAAATGGTTGAAGCCAAAAGATTGGTGAAGAACCTGAGTTTTAAAAGAGTTGAGTAAAATTGATTCGCTCAATAAACACTTCTCGATCTTCATATCGACGACGACTTAAAAGGTTAAAACAAAAAATATTGGTAAAAAACCTAAGTCCTACAGAGTTGAGTAGAATCGATCCGCTCGATAAATGCTCCTCGATCTTCATAACGACGACGACTTAAAAGGTTAAAACCAAAAATATTGGTATTAAACCTAAGTCCTAAAGAGTTTAGTAAAATTGATCCGCTCAATAAACACTCCTCGATCTCCAAAACGACGAGCAAAATGGTTGGAGCCAAAAGATTGGTGAAAAAACTAAGTTTTAAAAGAGTTGAGTAAAATTGATTTGCGCAATAAACACTCCTCGATCTTCATAACGACGACGACTAAAAAGGTTAAAACCAAAAAGATTGGTGAAAAACCTAAGTTTTAAAAGAGTTTAGTAAAACTGATTCGCTCAATAAACACTCCTCGATCTTCATAACGACGATGACTAAAAAGGTTAAAACCAAAAAGATTGGTGAAAAACCTAAGTTTTAAAAGAGTTGAGTAAAATTGATTCGCTCAATAAACACTTCTCGATTTTCATAACGACGAAGATTAAAAAGGTTAAAACAAAAAATATTGGTAAAAAACCTAAGTCCTAAAGAGTTGAGTAGAATCGATCCGCTCGATAAACGCTCCTCGATCTTCATAACGACGACGACTAAAAAGGTTAAAACCAAAAATATTGGTAAAAAACTGAAGTCCTAAAGAGTTGAGTAAAATTGATTCGCTCAATAAACACTCCTCGATCTCCATAACGACGAACAAAATGGTTGAAGCCAAAAGATTGGTTAAAAACCTAAGTTTTAAAAGTGTTGAGTAAAATTGATTCGCTCAATAAACACTCCTCGATCTTCATAACGACGACGACTAAAAAGCTTAAAACCAAAAAGATTGGTGAAAAACCTATGTTTTAAAAGAGTTGAGTAAAATTGATTCGCTCAATTAACATTCCTCGATCTTCATAACGACGACGACTAAAAAGGTTAAAACCAAAAATATTGGTAAAAAACCTAATTCCTAAAGAGTTGAGTAGAATCGATCCGCTCGATAAACGCTCCTCGATCTACATAAAGACGACGACTAAAAAGGTTAAAACCAAAAATATTGGTAAAAAACTTAAGTCCTAAAGAGTTGAGTAAAATTGATTCGCTCAATAAACACTCCTCGATCTCCATAACGACGAACAAAATGGTTGAAGCCAAAAGATTGGTTAAAAACCTAAGTTTTAAAAGAGTTGAGTAAAATTGATTCGCTCAATAAACACTCCTCGATCTTCATAACGACGACGACTAAAAAGCTTAAAACCAAAAAGATTGGTGAAAAACCTAAGTTTTAAAAGAGTTGAGTAAAATTGATTCGCTCAATAAACATTCCTCGATCTTCATAACGACGACGACTAAAAAGGTTAAAACCAAAAATATTGGTAAAAAACCTAATTCCTAAAGAGTTGATTAGAATCGATCCGCTCGATAAACGCTCCTCAATCTTCATAAAGACGACGACTAAAAAGGTTAAAACCAAATATATTGGCAAAAAATCTAAGTCCTAAAGAGTTGAGTAAAATTGATTCGCTCAATAAACATCCTCGATCTCCATAACGACGAACAAAATGGTTGAAGCCAAAAGATTGGTGAAAAACCTAAGTTTTAAAAGAGTTGAGTAAAATTGATTCGCTCAATAAACACTTCTCGATCTTCATAACGACGACGACTTAAAAGGTTAAAACCAAAAATATTGGTAATAAACCTAAGTCCTAAAGAGTTGAGTAAAATTGATCCGCTCAATAAACACTCCTCGATCTCCAAAACGACGAGCAAAATGGTTGAAGCCAAAAGATTGGTGAAAAAACTAAGTTTAAAAGAGTTGAGTAAAATTGATTTGTGCAATAAACACTCCTCGATCTTCATAACGACGACGACTAAAAAGGTTAAAACCAAAAAGATTGGTGAAAAACCTAAGTTTTAAAAGAGTTGAGTAAAACTGATTCGCTCAATAAACACTCCTCGATCTTCATAACGACGATAACTAAAAAGGTTAAAACCAAAAAGATTGGTGAAAAACCTAAGTTTTAAAAGAGTTGAGTAAAATTGATTCCCTCAATAAACACTTCTCGATTTTCATAACGACGAAGATTAAAAAGGTTAAAACCAAAAATATTGGTAAAAAACCTAAGTCCTAAAGAGTTGAGTAGAATCGATCCGCTCGATAAACGCTCCTCGATCTTCATAACAACGACGACTAAAAAGGTTAAAACCAAAAATATTGGTAAAAAACTTAAGTCCTCAAGAGTTGAGTAAAATTGATTCGCGCAATAAACACTCCTCGATCTCCATAACGACGAACAAAATGGTTGAAGCCAAAATATTGTTGAAAAAACTAAGTTTTAAAAGAGTTGAGTAAAATTGATTCGCTCAATAAACACTCCTCGATCTTCATAACGACGATGACTAAAAAGGTTAAAACAAAAAAGATTGGTGAAAAACCTAAGTTTTAAAAGAGTTGAGTAAAATTGATTCGCTCAATAAACACATCTCGATTTTCATAACGACGACGATTAAAAAGGTTAAAACCAAAAATATTGGTAAAAAACCTAAGTCCTAAAGAGTTGAGTAGAATCTATCCGCTCGATAAACGCTCCTCGATCTTCATAACGACGACGACTAAAAAGGTTAAAACCAAAAATATTGGTAAAAAACCTAAGTCCTAAAGAGTTGAGTAAAATTGATTCGCTCAATAAACACTCCTCGATCTCCATAACGACGAACAAAATGGTTGAAGCCAAAAGATTGGTTAAAAACCTAAGTTTTAAAAGAGTTGAGTAAAATTGATTCGCTCAATAAACACTCCTCGATCTTCATAATGACGACGACTAAAAAGCTTAAAACCAAAAAGATTGGTGAAAAACCTAAGTTTTAAAAGAGTTGAGTAAAATTGATTCGCTCAATAAACATTCCCCGATCTTCATAACGACGACGACTAAAAAGGTTAAAACCAACAATATTGGTAAAAAACCTAATTCCTAAAGAGTTGAGTAGAATCGATCCGCTCGATAAACGCTCCTCGATCTTCATAAAGACGACGACTAAAAAGGTAAAAACCAAAAATATTGGTAAAAAATCTAAGTCCTAAAGATTTGAGTAAAATTGATTCGCTCAATTAACACTCCTCGATCTCCATAACGACGAACAAAATGGTTGAAGCCAAAAGATTGGTGAAAAACCTAAGTTTTAAAAGAGTTGAGTAAAATTGATTCGCTCAATAAACACTTCTCGATCTTCATATCGACGACGACTTAAAAGGTTAAAAGAAAAAATATTGGTAAAAAACCTAAGTCCTACAGAGTTGAGTAGAATTGATCCGCTCGATAAATGCTCCTCGATCTTCATAACGACGACGACTTAAAAGGTTAAAACCAAAAATATTGGTAATAAACCTAAGTCCTAAAGAGTTGAGTAAAATTGATCCGCTCAATAAACACTCCTCGATCTCAAAAACGATGAGCAAAATGGTTGAAGCCAAAAGATTGGTGAAAAAACTATGTTTTAAAAGAGTTGAGTAAAATTGATTGGCGCAATAAACACTCCTCGATCTTCATAACGACGACGACTAAAAAGGTTAAAACCAAAAAGATTGGTGATAAACCTAAGTTTTAAAAGAGTTGAGTAAAACTGATTCGCTCAATAAACACTCCTCGATCTTCATAACGACGATGACTAAAAAGGTTAAAACCAAAATGATTGGTGAAAAACCTAAGTTTTAAAAGAGTTGAGTAAAATTGATTCGCTCAATAAACACTTCTCGAGTTTCATAACGACGAAGATTAAAAAGGTTAAAACCAAAAATATTGGTAAAAAACCTAAGTCCTAAAGTGTTGAGTAGAATCGATCCGCTCGATAAACGCTCCTCGATCTTCATAACGACGACGACTAAAAAGGTTAAAACCAAAAATATTGGTAAAAAACTTAAGTCCTAAAGAGTTGAGTAAAATTGATTCGCTCAATAAACACTCCTCGATCTCCATAACGACGAACAAAATGGTTGAAGCCAAAAGATTGGTTAAAAACCTAAGTTTTAAAAGAGTTGAGTAAAATTGATTCGCTCAATAAACACTCCTCGATCTTCATAACGACGACGACTAAAAAGCTTAAAACCAAAAAGATTGGTGAAAAACCTAAGTTTTAAAAGAGTTGAGTAAAATTGATTCGCTCAATAAACATTCCTCGATCTTCATAACGACGACGACTAAAAATGTTAAAACCAAAAATATTGGTAAAAAACCTAATTCCTAAAGAGTTGAGTAGAATCGATCCGCTTGATAAACGCTCCTCGATCTTCATAACGACGACGACTAAAAAGGTTAAAACCAAAAATATTGGTAAAAAAACTTAAGTCCTCAAGAGTTGAGTAAAATTGATTCGCGCAATAAACACTCATCGATCTCCATAACGACTGGTGAAAAAACTAAGTTTTAAAAGAGTTGAGTAAAATTGATTCGCTCAATAAACACTCCTCGATCTTCATAACGACGATGACTAAAAAGGTTTTGGTGAAAAACCTAAGTTTTAAAAGAGTTGAGTAAAATTGATTCGCTCAATAAACACTTCTCGATTTTCGTAACGACGACGATTAAAAAGGTTAAAACCAAAAATATTGGTAAAAAACCTCAGTCCTAAAGAGTTGAGTAGAATCTATCCGCTCGATAAACGCTCCTCGATCTTCATAACGACGACGACTAAAAAGGTTAAAACCAAAAATATTGGTAAAAAACCTAAGTTCTAAAGAGTTGAGTAAAATTGATTCGCTCAATAAACACTCCTCGATCTCCATAACGACGAACAAAATGGTTGAAGTCAAAAGATTGGTTAAAAACCTAAGTTTTAAAAGAGTTGAGTAAAATTGATTCGCTCAATAAACACTCCTCGATCTTCATAACGACGACGACTAAAAAGCTTAAAACCAAAAAGATTGGTGAAAAACCTAAGTTTTAAAAGAGTTGAGTAAAATTGATTCGCTCATTAAACATTCCTCGATTTTCATAACGACGACGACTAAAAAGGTTAAAACCAAAAATATTGGTAAAAAACCTAATTCCTAAAGAGTTGAGTAGAATCGATCCGCTCGATAAACGCTCCTCGATCTACATAAAGACGACGACTAAAAAGGTTAAAACCAAAAAGATTGGTGAAAAACCTAAGTTTTAAAAGAGTTGAGTAAAACTGATTCGCTCAATAAACACTCCTCGATCTTCATAACGACGATAACTAAAAAGGTTAAAACCGAAAAGATTGGTGAAAAACCTAAGTTTTAAAAGAGTTGAGTAAAATTGATTCGCTCAATAAACACTTCTCGATTTTCATAACGACGACGATTAAAAAGGTTAAAACCAAAAATATTGGTAAAAAACCTCAGTCCTAAAGAGTTGAGTAGAATCTATCCGCTCGTTAAACGCTCCTCGATCTTCATAACGACGACGACTAAAAAGGTTAAAACCAAAAATATTGGTAAAAAACCTAAGTCCTAAAGAGTTGAGTAAAATTGATTCGCTCAATAAACACTCCTCGATCTCCATAACGACGAACAAAATGGTTGAAGTCAAAAGATTGGTTAAAAACCTAAGTTTTAAAAGAGTTGAGTAAAATTGATTCGCTCAATAAACACTCCTCGATCTTCATAACGACGACGACTAAAAAGCTTAAAACCAAAAAGATTGGTGAAAAACCTAAGTTTTAAAAGAGTTGAGTAAAATTGATTCGCTCATTAAACATTCCTCGATCTTCATAACGACGACGACTAAAAAGGTTAAAACCAAAAATATTGGTAAAAAACTAATTCCTAAAGAGTTGAGTAGAATCGATCCGCTCGATAAACGCTCCTCGATCTACATAAAGACGACGACTAAAAAGGTTAAAACCAAAAATATTGGTAAAAAATCTAAGTCCTAAAGAGTTGAGTAAAATTGATTCGCTCAATAAACACTCCTCGATCTCCATAACGACGAACAAAATGGTTGAAGCCAAAAGATTGGTGAAAAACCTAAGTTTTAAAAGAGTTGAGTAAAATTGATTCGCTCAATAAACACTTCTCGATCTTCATATCGACGACGACTTAAAAGGTTAAAACAAAAAATATTGGTAAAAAACCTAAGTCCTACAGAGTTGAGTAGAATTGATCCGCTCGATAAATGCTCCTCGATCTTCATAACGACGACGACTTAAAAGGTTAAAACCAAAAATATTGGTAATAAACCTAAGTCCTAAAGAGTTGAGTAAAATTGATCCGCTCAATAAACACTCCTCGATCTCAAAAACGATGAGCAAAATGGTTGAAGCCAAAAGATTGGTGAAAAAACTATGTTTTAAAAGAGTTGAGTAAAATTGATTGGCGCAATAAACACTCCTCGATCTTCATAACGACGACGACTAAAAAGGTTAAAACCAAAAAGATTGGTGATAAACCTAAGTTTTAAAAGAGTTGAGTAAAACTGATTCGCTCAATAAACACTCCTCGATCTTCATAACGACGATGACTAAAAAGGTTAAAACCAAAATGATTGGTGAAAAACCTAAGTTTTAAAAGAGTTGAGTAAAATTGATTCGCTCAATAAACACTTCTCGAATTTCATAACGACGAAGATTAAAAAGGTTAAAACCAAAAATATTGGTAAAAAACCTAAGTCCTAAAGTGTTGAGTAGAATCGATCCGCTCGATAAACGCTCCTCGATCTACATAAAGACGACGACTAAAAAGGTTAAAACCAAAAATATTGGTAAAAAATCTAAGTCCTAAAGAGTTGAGTAAAATTGATTCGCTCAATAAACACTCCTCGATCTCCATAACGACGAACAAAATGGTTGAAGCCAAAAGATTGGTGAAAAACCTAAGTTTTAAAAGAGTTGAGTAAAATTGATTCGCTCAATAAACACTTCTCGATCTTCATATCGACGACGACTTAAAAGGTTAAAACAAAAAATATTGGTAAAAAACCTAAGTCCTACAGAGTTGAGTAGAATTGATCCGCTCGATAAATGCTCCTCGATCTTCATAACGACGACGACTTAAAAGGTTAAAACCAAAAATATTGGTAATAAACCTAAGTCCTAAAGAGTTGAGTAAAATTGATCCGCTCAATAAACACTCCTCGATCTCAAAAACGATGAGCAAAATGGTTGAAGCCAAAAGATTGGTGAAAAAACTATGTTTTAAAAGAGTTGAGTAAAATTGATTGGCGCAATAAACACTCCTCGATCTTCATAACGACGACGACTAAAAAGGTTAAAACCAAAAAGATTGGTGATAAACCTAAGTTTTAAAAGAGTTGAGTAAAACTGATTCGCTCAATAAACACTCCTCGATCTTCATAACGACGATGACTAAAAAGGTTAAAACCAAAATGATTGGTGAAAAACCTAAGTTTTAAAAGAGTTGAGTAAAATTGATTCGCTCAATAAACACTTCTCGAGTTTCATAACGACGAAGATTAAAAAGGTTAAAACCAAAAATATTGGTAAAAAACCTAAGTCCTAAAGTGTTGAGTAGAATCGATCCGCTCGATAAACGCTCCTCGATCTTCATAACGACGACGACTAAAAAGGTTAAAACCAAAAATATTGGTAAAAAACCTAAGTTCTAAAGAGTTGAGTAAAATTGATTCGCTCAATAAACACTCCTCGATCTCCATAACGACGAACAAAATGGTTGAAGTCAAAAGATTGGTTAAAAACCTAAGTTTTAAAAGAGTTGAGTAAAATTGATTCGCTCAATAAACACTCCTCGATCTTCATAACGACGACGACTAAAAAGCTTAAAACCAAAAAGATTGGTGAAAAACCTAAGTTTTAAAAGAGTTGAGTAAAATTGATTCGCTCATTAAACATTCCTCGATCTTCATAACGACGACGACTAAAAAGGTTAAAACCAAAAATATTGGTAAAAAACCTAATTCCTAAAGAGTTGAGTAGAATCGATCCGCTCGATAAACGCTCCTCGATCTACATAAAGACGACGACTAAAAAGGTTAAAACCAAAAAGATTGGTGAAAAACCTAAGTTTTAAAAGAGTTGAGTAAAACTGATTCGCTCAATAAACACTCCTCGATCTTCATAACGACGATAACTAAAAAGGTTAAAACCAAAAAGATTGGTGAAAAACCTAAGTTTTAAAAGAGTTGAGTAAAATTGATTCGCTCAATAAACACTTCTCGATTTTCATAACGACGACGATTAAAAAGGTTAAAACCAAAAATATTGGTAAAAAACCTCAGTCCTAAAGAGTTGAGTAGAATCTATCCGCTCGTTAAACGCTCCTCGATCTTCATAACGACGACGACTAAAAAGGTTAAAACCAAAAATATTGGTAAAAAACCTAAGTCCTAAAGAGTTGAGTAAAATTGATTCGCTCAATAAACACTCCTCGATCTCCATAACGACGAACAAAATGGTTGAAGTCAAAAGATTGGTTAAAAACCTAAGTTTTAAAAGAGTTGAGTAAAATTGATTCGCTCAATAAACACTCCTCGATCTTCATAACGACGACGACTAAAAAGCTTAAAACCAAAAAGATTGGTGAAAAACCTAAGTTTTAAAAGAGTTGAGTAAAATTGATTCGCTCATTAAACATTCCTCGATCTTCATAACGACGACGACTAAAAAGGTTAAAACCAAAAATATTGGTAAAAAACTAATTCCTAAAGAGTTGAGTAGAATCGATCCGCTCGATAAACGCTCCTCGATCTACATAAAGACGACGACTAAAAAGGTTAAAACCAAAAATATTGGTAAAAAATCTAAGTCCTAAAGAGTTGAGTAAAATTGATTCGCTCAATAAACACTCCTCGATCTCCATAACGACGAACAAAATGGTTGAAGCCAAAAGATTGGTGAAGAACCTGAGTTTTAAAAGAGTTGAGTAAAATTGATTCGCTCAATAAACACTTCTCGATCTTCATATTGACGACGACTTAAAAGGTTAAAACAAAAAATATTGGTAAAAAACCTAAGTCCTACAGAGTTGAGTAGAATCGATCCGCTCGATAAATGCTCCTCGATCTTCATAACGACGACGACTTAAAAGGTTAAAACCAAAAATATTGGTAATAAACCTAAGTCCTAAAGAGTTTAATAAAATTGATCCGCTCAATAAACACTCCTCGATCTCCAAAACGACGAGCAAAATGGTTGGAGCCAAAAGATTGGTGAAAAAACTAAGTTTTAAAAGAGTTGAGTAAAATTGATTTGCGCAATAAACACTCCTCGATCTTCATAACGACGACGACTAAAAAGGTTAAAACCAAAAAGATTGGTGAAAAACCTAAGTTTTAAAAGAGTTTAGTAAAACTGATTCGCTCAATAAACACTCCTCGATCTTCATAACGACGATGACTAAAAAGGTTAAAACCAAAAAGATTGGTGAAAAACCTAAGTTTTAAAAGAGTTGAGTAAAATTGATTCGCTCAATAAACACTTCTCGATTTTCATAACGACGAAGATTAAAAAGGTTAAAACCAAAAATATTGGTAAAAAACCTAAGTCCTAAAGAGTTGAGTAGAATCGATCCGCTCGATAAACGCTCCTCGATCTTCATAACGACGACGACTAAAAAGGTTAAAACCAAAAATATTGGTAAAAAACTGAAGTCCTAAAGAGTTGAGTAAAATTGATTCGCTCAATAAACACTCCTCGATCTCCATAACGACGAACAAAATGGTTGAAGCCAAAAGATTGGTTAAAAACCTAAGTTTTAAAAGTGTTGAGTAAAATTGATTCGCTCAATAAACACTCCTCGATCTTCATAACGACGACGACTAAAAAGCTTAAAACCAAAAAGATTGGTGAAAAACCTAAGTTTTAAAAGAGTTGAGTAAAATTGATTCGCTCAATTAACATTCCTCGATCTTCATAACGACGACGACTAAAAAGGTTAAAACCAAAAATATTGGTAAAAAACCTAATTCCTAAAGAGTTGAGAAGAATCGATCCGCTCGATAAACGCTCCTCGATCTACATAAAGACGACGACTAAAAAGGTTAAAACCAAAAATATTGGTAAAAAACTTAAGTCCTAAAGAGTTGAGTAAAATTGATTCGCTCAATAAACACTCCTCGATCTCCATAACGACGAACAAAATGGTTGAAGCCAAAAGATTGGTTAAAAACCTAAGTTTTAAAAGAGTTGAGTAAAATTGATTGGCTCAATAAACACTCCTCGATCTTCATAACGACGACGACTAAAAAGCTTAAAACCAAAAAGATTGGTGAAAAACCTAAGTTTTAAAAGAGTTGAGTAAAATTGATTCGCTCAATAAACATTACTCGATCTTCATAACGACGACGACTAAAAAGGTTAAAACCAAAAATATTGGTAAAAAACCTAATTCCTAAAGAGTTGATTAGAATCGATCCGCTCGATAAACGCTCCTCAATCTTCATAAAGACGACGACTAAAAAGGTTAAAACCAAATATATTGGCAAAAAATCTAAGTCCTAAAGAGTTGAGTAAAATTGATTCGCTCAATAAACACTCCTCGATCTCCATAACGACGAACAAAATGGTTGAAGCCAAAAGATTGGTGAAAAACCTAAGTTTTAAAAGAGTTGAGTAAAATTGATTCGCTCAATAAACACTTCTCGATCTTCATATCGACGACGACTTAAAAGGTTAAAACAAAAAATATTGGTAAAAAACCTAAGTCCTACAGAGTTGAGTAGAATCGATCCGCTCGATAAATGCTCCTCGATCTTCATAACGACGACGACTTAAAAGGTTAAAACCAAAAATATTGGTAATAAACCTAAGTCCTAAAGAGTTGAGTAAAATTGATCCGCTCAATAAACACTCCTCGATCTCCAAAACGACGAGCAAAATGGTTGAAGCCAAAAGATTGGTGAAAAAACTAAGTTTAAAAGAGTTGATTAAAATTGATTTGTGCAATAAACACTCCTCGATCTTCATAACGACGACGACTAAAAAGGTTAAAACCAAAAAGATTGGTGAAAAACCTAAGTTTTAAAAGAGTTGAGTAAAACTGATTCGCTCAATAAACACTCCTCGATCTTCATAACGACGATAACTAAAAAGGTTAAAACCAAAAAGATTGGTGAAAAACCTAAGTTTTAAAAGAGTTGAGTAAAATTGATTCCCTCAATAAACACTTCTCGATTTTCATAACGACGAAGATTAAAAAGGTTAAAACCAAAAATATTGGTAAAAAACCTAAGTCCTAAAGAGTTGAGTAGAATCGATCCGCTCGATAAACGCTCCTCGATCTTCATAACAACGACGACTAAAAAGGTTAAAACCAAAAATATTGGTAAAAAACTTAAGTCCTCAAGAGTTGAGTAAAATTGATTCGCGCAATAAACACTCCTCGATCTCCATAACGACGAACAAAATGGTTGAAGCCAAAATATTGGTGAAAAAACTAAGTTTTAAAAGAGTTGAGTAAAATTGATTCGCTCAATAAACACTCCTCGATCTTCATTACGACGATGACTAAAAAGGTTAAAACAAAAAAGATTGGTGAAAGACCTAAGTTTTAAAAGAGTTGAGTAAAATTGATTCGCTCAATAAACACATCTCGATTTTCATAACGACGACGATTAAAAAGGTTAAAACCAAAAATATTGGTAAAAAACCTAAGTCCTAAAGAGTTGAGTAGAATCTATCCGCTCGATAAACGCTCCTCGATCTTCATAACGACGACGACTAAAAAGGTTAAAACCAAAAATATTGGTAAAAAACCTAAGTCCTAAAGAGTTGAGTAAAATTGATTCGCTCAATAAACACTCCTCGATCTCCATAACGACGAACAAAATGGTTGAAGCCAAAAGATTGGTTAAAAACCTAAGTTTTAAAAGAGTTGAGTAAAATTGATTCGCTCAATAAACACTCCTAGATCTTCATAACGACGATGACTAAAAAGCTTAAAACCAAAAAGATTGGTGAAAAACCTAAGTTTTAAAAGAGTTGAGTAAAATTGATTCGCTCAATAAACATTCCCCGATCTTCATAACGACGACGGCTAAAAAGGTTAAAACCAACAATATTGGTAAAAAACCTAATTCCTAAAGAGTTGAGTAGAATCGATCCGCTCGATAAACGCTCCTCGATCTTCATAAAGACGACGACTAAAAAGGTAAAAACCAAAAATATTGGTAAAAAATCTAAGTCCTAAAGATTTGAGTAAAATTGATTCGCTCAATTAACACTCCTCGATCTCCATAACGACGAACAAAATGGTTGAAGCCAAAAGATTGGTGAAAAACCTAAGTTTTAAAAGAGTTGAGTAAAATTGATTCGCTCAATAAACACTTCTCGATCTTCATATCGACGACGACTTAAAAGGTTAAAACAAAAAATATTGGTAAAAAACCTAAGTCCTACAGAGTTGAGTAGAATTGATCCGCTCGATAAATGCTCCTCGATCTTCATAACGACGACGACTAAAAAGCTTAAAACCAAAAAGATTGGTGAAAAACCTAAGTTTTAAAAGAGTTGAGTAAAATTGATTCGCTCAATAAACATTCCTCGATCTTCATAACGACGACGACTAAAAAGGTTAAAACCAAAAATATTGGTAAAAAACCTAATTCCTAAAGAGTTGAGTAGAATCGATCCGCTTGATAAACGCTCCTCGATCTTCATAACGACGACGACTAAAAAGGTTAAAACCAAAAATATTGGTAAAAAAACTTAAGTCCTCAAGAGTTGAGTAAAATTGATTCGCGCAATAAACACTCCTCGATCTCCATAACGACGAACAAAATGGTTGAAGCCAAAATATTGGTGAAAAAACTAAGTTTTAAAAGAGTTGAGTAAAATTGATTCGCTCAATAAACACTCCTCGATCTTCATAACGACGATGACTAAAAAGGTTTTGGTGAAAAACCTAAGTTTTAAAAGAGTTGAGTAAAATTGATTCGCTCAATAAACACTTCTCGATTTTCGTAACGACGACGATTAAAAAGGTTAAAACCAAAAATAATTGTAAAAAACCTCAGTCCTAAAGAGTTGAGTAGAATCTATCCGCTCGATAAACGCTCCTCGATCTTCATAACGACGACGACTAAAAAGGTTAAAACCAAAAATATTGGTAAAAAACCTAAGTTCTAAAGAGTTGAGTAAAATTGATTCGCTCAATAAACACTCCTCGATCTCCATAACGACGAACAAAATGGTTGAAGTCAAAAGATTGGTTAAAAACCTAAGTTTTAAAAGAGTTGAGTAAAATTGATTCGCTCAATAAACACTCCTCGATCTTCATAACGACGACGACTAAAAAGCCTAAAACCAAAAAGATTGGTGAAAAACCTAAGTTTTAAAAGAGTTGAGTAAAATTGATTCGCTCATTAAACATTCCTCGATCTTCATAACGACGACGACTAAAAAGGTTAAAACCAAAAATATTGGTAAAAAACCTAATTCCTAAAGAGTTGAGTAGAATCGATCCGCTCGATAAACGCTCCTCGATCTACATAAAGACGACGACTAAAAAGGTTAAAACCAAAAAGATTGGTGAAAAACCTAAGTTTTAAAAGAGTTGAGTAAAATTGATTCGCTCAATAAACACTCCTCGATCTTCATAACGACGACGACTAAAAAGCTTAAAACCAAAAAGATTGGTGAAAAACCTAAGTTTTAAAAGAGTTGAGTAAAATTGATTCGCTCAATAAACATTCCTCGATCTTCATAACGACGACGACTAAAAAGGTTAAAACCAAAAATATTGGTAAAAAACCTAATTCCTAAAGAGTTGAGTAGAATCGATCCGCTTGATAAACGCTCCTCGATCTTCATAACGACGACGACTAAAAAGGTTAAAACCAAAAATATTGGTAAAAAAACTTAAGTCCTCAAGAGTTGAGTAAAATTGATTCGCGCAATAAACACTCCTCGATCTCCATAACGACGAACAAAATGGTTGAAGCCAAAATATTGGTGAAAAAACTAAGTTTTAAAAGAGTTGAGTAAAATTGATTCGCTCAATAAACACTCCTCGATCTTCATAACGACGATGACTAAAAAGGTTAAAACCAAAAAGATTGGTGAAAAACCTAAGTTTTAAAAGAGTTGAGTAAAATTGATTCGCTCAATAAACACTTCTCGATTTTCGTAACGACGACGATTAAAAAGGTTAAAACCAAAAATATTGGTAAAAAACCTCAGTCCTAAAGAGTTGAGTAGAATCTATCCGCTCGATAAACGCTCCTCGATCTTAATAACGACGACGACTAAAAAGGTTAAAACCAAAAATATTGGTAAAAAACCTAAGTTCTAAAGAGTTGAGAAAAATTGATTCGCTCAATAAACACTCCTCGATCTCCATAACGACGAACAAAATGGTTGAAGTCAAAAGATTGGTTAAAAACCTAAGTTTTAAAAGAGTTGAGTAAAATTGATTCGCTCAATAAACACTCCTCGATCTTCATAACGACGACGACTAAAAAGCTTAAAACCAAAAAGATTGGTGAAAAACCTAAGTTTTAAAAGAGTTGAGTAAAATTGATTCGCTCATTAAACATTCCTCGATCTTCATAACGACGACGACTAAAAAGGTTAAAACCAAAAATATTGGTAAAAAACCTAATTCCTAAAGAGTTGAGTAGAATCGATCCGCTCGATAAACGCTCCTCGATCTACATAAAGACGACGACTAAAAAGGTTAAAACCAAAAAGATTGGTGAAAAACCTAAGTTTTAAAAGAGTTGAGTAAAACTGATTCGCTCAATAAACACTCCTCGATCTTCATAACGACGATAACTAAAAAGGTTAAAACCAAAAAGATTGGTGAAAAACCTAAGTTTTAAAAGAGTTGAGTAAAATTGATTCCCTCAATAAACACTTCTCGATTTTCATAACGACGAAGATTAAAAAGGTTAAAACCAAAAATATTGGTAAAAAACCTAAGTCCTAAAGAGTTGACTAGAATCGATCCGCTCGATAAACGCTCCTCGATCTTCATAACAACGACGACTAAAAAGGTTAAAACCAAAAATATTGGTAAAAAACTTAAGTCCTCAAGAGTTGAGTAAAATTGATTCGCGCAATAAACACTCCTCGATCTCCATAACGACGAACAAAATGGTTGAAGCCAAAATATTGGTGAAAAAACTAAGTTTTAAAAGAGTTGAGTAAAATTGATTCGCTCAATAAACACTCCTCGGTCTTCATAACGACGATGACTAAAAAGGTTAAAACAAAAAAGATTGGTGAAAAACCTAAGTTTTAAAAGAGTTGAGTAAAATTGATTCGCTCAATAAACACATCTCGATTTTCATAACGACGACGATTAAAAAGGTTAAAACCAAAAATATTGGTAAAAAACCTAAGTCCTAAAGAGTTGAGTAGAATCTATCCGCTCGATAAACGCTCCTCGATCTTCATAACGACGACGACTAAAAAGGTTAAAACCAAAAATATTGGTAAAAAACCTAAGTCCTAAAGAGTTGAGTAAAATTGATTCGCTCAATAAACACTCCTCGATCTCCATAACGACGAACAAAATGGTTGAAGCCAAAAGATTGGTTAAAAACCTAAGTTTTAAAAGAGTTGAGTAAAATTGATTCGCTCAATAAACACTCCCCGATCTTCATAACGACGACGACTAAAAAGCTTAAAACCAAAAAGATTGGTGAAAAACCTAAGTTTTAAAAGAGTTGAGTAAAATTGATTCGATCAATAAACATTCCTAGATCTTCATAACGACGACGACTAAAAAGGTTAAAACCAACAATATTGGTAAAAAACCTAATTCCTAAAGAGTTGAGTAGAATCGATCCGCTCGATAAACGCTCCTCGATCTTCATAAAGACGACGACTAAAAAGGTAAAAACCAAAAATATTGGTAAAAAATCTAAGTCCTAAAGATTTGAGTAAAATTGATTCGCTCAATTAACACTCCTCGATCTCCATAACGACGAACAAAATGTTTGAAGCCAAAAGATTGGTGAAAAACCTAAGTTTTAAAAGAGTTGAGTAAAATTGATTCGCTTAATAAACACTTCTCGATCTTCATATCGACGACGACTTAAAATGTTAAAACAAAAAATATTGGTAAAAAACCTAAGTCCTACAGAGTTGAGTAGAATTGATCCGCTCGATAAATGCTCCTCGATCTTCATAACTACGACGACTTAAAAGGTTAAAACCAAAAATATTGGTAATAAACCTAAGTCCTAAAGAGTTGAGTAAAATTGATCCGCTCAATAAACACTCCTCGATCTCCAAAACGACGAGCAAAATGGTTGAAGCCAAAAGATTGGTGAAAAAACTAAGTTTTAAAAGAGTTGAGTAAAATTGATTGGCGCAATAAACACTCCTCGATCTTCATAACGACGACGACTAAAAAGGTTAAAACCAAAAAGATTGGTGAAAAACCTAAGTTTTAAAAGAGTTGAGTAAAACTGATTCGCTCAATAAACACTCCTCGATCTTCATAACGACGATGACTAAAAAGGTTAAAACCAAAATGATTGGTGAAAAACCTAAGTTTTAAAAGAGTTGAGTAAAATTGATTCGCTCAATAAACACTTCTCGATTTTCATAACGACGAAGATTAAAAAGGTTAAAACCAAAAATATTGGTAAAAACCTAAGTCCTAAAGAGTTGAGTAGAATCGATCCGCTCGATAAACGCTCCTCGATCTTCATAATGACGACGACTAAAAAGGTTAAAACCAAAAATATTGGTAAAAAACTTAAGTCCTAAAGAGTTGAGTAAAATTGATTCGCTCAATAAACACTCCTCGATCTCCATAACGACGAACAAAATGGTTGAAGCCAAAAGATTGGTTAAAAACCTAAGTTTTAAAAGAGTTGAGTAAAATTGATTCGCTCAATAAACACTCCTCGATCTTCATAACGACGACGACTAAAAAGCTTAAAACCAAAAAGATTGGTGAAAAACCTAAGTTTTAAAAGAGTTGAGTAAAATTGATTCGCTCAATAAACATTCCTCGATCTTCATAACGACGACGACTAAAAAGGTTAAAACCAAAAATATTGGTAAAAAACCTAATTCCTAAAGAGTTGAGTAGAATCGATCCGCTTGATAAACGCTCCTCGATCTTCATAACGACGACGACTAAAAAGGTTAAAACCAAAAATATTGGTAAAAAAACTTAAGTCCTCAAGAGTTGAGTAAAAATGATTCGCGCAATAAACACTCCTCGATCTCCATAACGACGAACAAAATGGTTGAAGCCAAAATATTGGTGAAAAAACTAAGTTTTAAAAGAGTTGAGTAAAATTGATTCGCTCAATAAACACTCCTCGATCTTCATAACGACGATGACTAAAAAGGTTAAAACCAAAAAGATTGGTGAAAAACCTAAGTTTTAAAAGAGTTGAGTAAAATTGATTCGCTCAATAAACACTTCTCGATTTTCATAACGACGACGATTAAAAAGGTTAAAACCAAAAATATTGGTAAAAAACCTCAGTCCTAAAGAGTTGAGTAGAATCTATCTGCTCGATAAATGCTCCTCGATCTTCATAACGACGACGACTAAAAAGGTTAAAACCAAAAATATTGGTAAAAAACCTAAGTCCTAAAGAGTTGAGTAAAATTGATTCGCTCAATAAACACTCCTCGATCTCCATAACGACGAACAAAATGGTTGAAGTCAAAAGATTGGTTAAAAACCTAAGTTTTAAAAGAGTTGAGTAAAATTGATTCGCTCAATAAACACTCCTCGATCTTCATAACGACGACGACTAAAAAGCCTAAAACCAAAAAGATTGGTGAAAAACCTAAGTTTTAAAAGAGTTGAGTAAAATTGATTCGCTCATTAAACATTCCTCGATCTTCATAACGACGACGACTAAAAAGGTTAAAACCAAAAATATTGGTAAAAAACCTAATTCCTAAAGAGTTGAGTAGAATCGATCCGCTCGATAAACGCTCCTCGATCTACATAAAGACGACGACTAAAAAGGTTAAAACCAAAAAGATTGGTGAAAAACCTAAGTTTTAAAAGAGTTGAGTAAAATTGATTCGCTCAATAAACACTCCTCGATCTTCATAACGACGACGACTAAAAAGCTTAAAACCAAAAAGATTGGTGAAAAACCTAAGTTTTAAAAGAGTTGAGTAAAATTGATTCGCTCAATAAACATTCCTCGATCTTCATAACGACGACGACTAAAAAGGTTAAAACCAAAAATATTGGTAAAAAACCTAAGTTTTAAAAGAGTTGAGTAAAATTGATTCCCTCAATAAACACTTCTCGATTTTCATAACGACGAAGATTAAAAAGGTTAAAACCAAAAATATTGGTAAAAAACCTAAGTCCTAAAGAGTTGAGTAGAATCGATCCGCTCGATAAACGCTCCTCGATCTTCATAACAACGACGACTAAAAAGGTTAAAACCAAAAATATTGGTAAAAAACTTAAGTCCTCAAGAGTTGAGTAAAATTGATTCGCGCAATAAACACTCCTCGATCTCCATAACGACGAACAAAATGGTTGAAGCCAAAATATTGGTGAAAAAACTAAGTTTTAAAAGAGTTGAGTAAAATTGATTCGCTCAATAAACACTCCTCGATCTTCATAACGACGATGACTAAAAAGGTTTTGGTGAAAAACCTAAGTTTTAAAAGAGTTGAGTAAAATTGATTCGCTCAATAAACACTTCTCGATTTTCGTAACGACGACGATTAAAAAGGTTAAAACCAAAAATAATTGTAAAAAACCTCAGTCCTAAAGAGTTGAGTAGAATCTATCCGCTCGATAAACGCTCCTCGATCTTCATAACGACGACGACTAAAAAGGTTAAAACCAAAAATATTGGTAAAAAACCTAAGTTCTAAAGAGTTGAGTAAAATTGATTCGCTCAATAAACACTCCTCGATCTCCATAACGACGAACAAAATGGTTGAAGTCAAAAGATTGGTTAAAAACCTAAGTTTTAAAAGAGTTGAGTAAAATTGATTCGCTCAATAAACACTCCTCGATCTTCATAACGACGACGACTAAAAAGCCTAAAACCAAAAAGATTGGTGAAAAACCTAAGTTTTAAAAGAGTTGAGTAAAATTGATTCGCTCATTAAACATTCCTCGATCTTCATAACGACGACGACTAAAAAGGTTAAAACCAAAAATATTGGTAAAAAACCTAATTCCTAAAGAGTTGAGTAGAATCGATCCGCTCGATAAACGCTCCTCGATCTACATAAAGACGACGACTAAAAAGGTTAAAACCAAAAAGATTGGTGAAAAACCTAAGTTTTAAAAGAGTTGAGTAAAATTGATTCGCTCAATAAACACTCCTCGATCTTCATAACGACGACGACTAAAAAGCTTAAAACCAAAAAGATTGGTGAAAAACCTAAGTTTTAAAAGAGTTGAGTAAAATTGATTCGCTCAATAAACATTCCTCGATCTTCATAACGACGACGACTAAAAAGGTTAAAACCAAAAATATTGGTAAAAAACCTAATTCCTAAAGAGTTGAGTAGAATCGATCCGCTTGATAAACGCTCCTCGATCTTCATAACGACGACGACTAAAAAGGTTAAAACCAAAAATATTGGTAAAAAAACTTAAGTCCTCAAGAGTTGAGTAAAATTGATTCGCGCAATAAACACTCCTCGATCTCCATAACGACGAACAAAATGGTTGAAGCCAAAATATTGGTGAAAAAACTAAGTTTTAAAAGAGTTGAGTAAAATTGATTCGCTCAATAAACACTCCTCGATCTTCATAACGACGATGACTAAAAAGGTTAAAACCAAAAAGATTGGTGAAAAACCTAAGTTTTAAAAGAGTTGAGTAAAATTGATTCGCTCAATAAACACTTCTCGATTTTCGTAACGACGACGATTAAAAAGGTTAAAACCAAAAATATTGGTAAAAAACCTCAGTCCTAAAGAGTTGAGTAGAATCTATCCGCTCGATAAACGCTCCTCGATCTTAATAACGACGACGACTAAAAAGGTTAAAACCAAAAATATTGGTAAAAAACCTAAGTTCTAAAGAGTTGAGAAAAATTGATTCGCTCAATAAACACTCCTCGATCTCCATAACGACGAACAAAATGGTTGAAGTCAAAAGATTGGTTAAAAACCTAAGTTTTAAAAGAGTTGAGTAAAATTGATTCGCTCAATAAACACTCCTCGATCTTCATAACGACGACGACTAAAAAGCTTAAAACCAAAAAGATTGGTGAAAAACCTAAGTTTTAAAAGAGTTGAGTAAAATTGATTCGCTCATTAAACATTCCTCGATCTTCATAACGACGACGACTAAAAAGGTTAAAACCAAAAATATTGGTAAAAAACCTAATTCCTAAAGAGTTGAGTAGAATCGATCCGCTCGATAAACGCTCCTCGATCTACATAAAGACGACGACTAAAAAGGTTAAAACCAAAAAGATTGGTGAAAAACCTAAGTTTTAAAAGAGTTGAGTAAAACTGATTCGCTCAATAAACACTCCTCGATCTTCATAACGACGATAACTAAAAAGGTTAAAACCAAAAAGATTGGTGAAAAACCTAAGTTTTAAAAGAGTTGAGTAAAATTGATTCCCTCAATAAACACTTCTCGATTTTCATAACGACGAAGATTAAAAAGGTTAAAACCAAAAATATTGGTAAAAAACCTAAGTCCTAAAGAGTTGAGTAGAATCGATCCGCTCGATAAACGCTCCTCGATCTTCATAACAACGACGACTAAAAAGGTTAAAACCAAAAATATTGGTAAAAAACTTAAGTCCTCAAGAGTTGAGTAAAATTGATTCGCGCAATAAACACTCCTCGATCTCCATAACGACGAACAAAATGGTTGAACCCAAAATATTGGTGAAAAAACTAAGTTTTAAAAGAGTTGAGTAAAATTGATTCGCTCAATAAACACTCCTCGGTCTTCATAACGACGATGACTAAAAAGGTTAAAACAAAAAAGATTGGTGAAAAACCTAAGTTTTAAAAGAGTTGAGTAAAATTGATTCGCTCAATAAACACATCTCGATTTTCATAACGACGACGATTAAAAAGGTTAAAACCAAAAATATTGGTAAAAAACCTAAGTCCTAAAGAGTTGAGTAGAATCTATCCGCTCGATAAACGCTCCTCGATCTTCATAACGACGACGACTAAAAAGGTTAAAACCAAAAATATTGGTAAAAAACCTAAGTCCTAAAGAGTTGAGTAAAATTGATTCGCTCAATAAACACTCCTCGATCTCCATAACGACGAACAAAATGGTTGAAGCCAAAAGATTGGTTAAAAACCTAAGTTTTAAAAGAGTTGAGTAAAATTGATTCGCTCAATAAACACTCCCCGATCTTCATAACGACGACGACTAAAAAGCTTAAAACCAAAAAGATTGGTGAAAAACCTAAGTTTTAAAAGAGTTGAGTAAAATTGATTCGATCAATAAACATTCCTAGATCTTCATAACGACGACGACTAAAAAGGTTAAAACCAACAATATTGGTAAAAAACCTAATTCCTAAAGAGTTGAGTAGAATCGATCCGCTCGATAAACGCTCCTCGATCTTCATAAAGACGACGACTAAAAAGGTAAAAACCAAAAATATTGGTAAAAAATCTAAGTCCTAAAGATTTGAGTAAAATTGATTCGCTCAATTAACACTCCTCGATCTCCATAACGACGAACAAAATGTTTGAAGCCAAAAGATTGGTGAAAAACCTAAGTTTTAAAAGAGTTGAGTAAAATTGATTCGCTTAATAAACACTTCTCGATCTTCATATCGACGACGACTTAAAATGTTAAAACAAAAAATATTGGTAAAAAACCTAAGTCCTACAGAGTTGAGTAGAATTGATCCGCTCGATAAATGCTCCTCGATCTTCATAACTACGACGACTTAAAAGGTTAAAACCAAAAATATTGGTAATAAACCTAAGTCCTAAAGAGTTGAGTAAAATTGATCCGCTCAATAAACACTCCTCGATCTCCAAAACGACGAGCAAAATGGTTGAAGCCAAAAGATTGGTGAAAAAACTAAGTTTTAAAAGAGTTGAGTAAAATTGATTGGCGCAATAAACACTCCTCGATCTTCATAACGACGACGACTAAAAAGGTTAAAACCAAAAAGATTGGTGAAAAACCTAAGTTTTAAAAGAGTTGAGTAAAACTGATTCGCTCAATAAACACTCCTCGATCTTCATAACGACGATGACTAAAAAGGTTAAAACCAAAATGATTGGTGAAAAACCTAAGTTTTAAAAGAGTTGAGTAAAATTGATTCGCTCAATAAACACTTCTCGATTTTCATAACGACGAAGATTAAAAAGGTTAAAACCAAAAATATTGGTAAAAACCTAAGTCCTAAAGAGTTGAGTAGAATCGATCCGCTCGATAAACGCTCCTCGATCTTCATAATGACGACGACTAAAAAGGTTAAAACCAAAAATATTGGTAAAAAACTTAAGTCCTAAAGAGTTGAGTAAAATTGATTCGCTCAATAAACACTCCTCGATCTCCATAACGACGAACAAAATGGTTGAAGCCAAAAGATTGGTTAAAAACCTAAGTTTTAAAAGAGTTGAGTAAAATTGATTCGCTCAATAAACACTCCTCGATCTTCATAACGACGACGACTAAAAAGCTTAAAACCAAAAAGATTGGTGAAAAACCTAAGTTTTAAAAGAGTTGAGTAAAATTGATTCGCTCAATAAACATTCCTCGATCTTCATAACGACGACGACTAAAAAGGTTAAAACCAAAAATATTGGTAAAAAACCTAATTCCTAAAGAGTTGAGTAGAATCGATCCGCTTGATAAACGCTCCTCGATCTTCATAACGACGACGACTAAAAAGGTTAAAACCAAAAATATTGGTAAAAAAACTTAAGTCCTCAAGAGTTGAGTAAAAATGATTCGCGCAATAAACACTCCTCGATCTCCATAACGACGAACAAAATGGTTGAAGCCAAAATATTGGTGAAAAAACTAAGTTTTAAAAGAGTTGAGTAAAATTGATTCGCTCAATAAACACTCCTCGATCTTCATAACGACGATGACTAAAAAGGTTAAAACCAAAAAGATTGGTGAAAAACCTAAGTTTTAAAAGAGTTGAGTAAAATTGATTCGCTCAATAAACACTTCTCGATTTTCATAACGACGACGATTAAAAAGGTTAAAACCAAAAATATTGGTAAAAAACCTCAGTCCTAAAGAGTTGAGTAGAATCTATCTGCTCGATAAATGCTCCTCGATCTTCATAACGACGACGACTAAAAAGGTTAAAACCAAAAATATTGGTAAAAAACCTAAGTCCTAAAGAGTTGAGTAAAATTGATTCGCTCAATAAACACTCCTCGATCTCCATAACGACGAACAAAATGGTTGAAGTCAAAAGATTGGTTAAAAACCTAAGTTTTAAAAGAGTTGAGTAAAATTGATTCGCTCAATAAACACTCCTCGATCTTCATAACGACGACGACTAAAAAGCCTAAAACCAAAAAGATTGGTGAAAAACCTAAGTTTTAAAAGAGTTGAGTAAAATAGATTCGCTCATTAAACATTCCTCGATCTTCATAACGACGACGACTAAAAAGGTTAAAACCAAAAATATTGGTAAAAAACCTAATTCCTAAAGAGTTGAGTAGAATCGATCCGCTCGATAAACGCTCCTCGATCTACATAAAGACGACGACTAAAAAGGTTAAAACCAAAAAGATTGGTGAAAAACCTAAGTTTTAAAAGAGTTGAGTAAAATTGATTCGCTCAATAAACACTCCTCGATCTTCATAACGACGACGACTAAAAAGCTTAAAACCAAAAAGATTGGTGAAAAACCTAAGTTTTAAAAGAGTTGAGTAAAATTGATTCGCTCAATAAACATTCCTCGATCTTCATAACGACGACGACTAAAAAGGTTAAAACCAAAAATATTGGTAAAAAACCTAATTCCTAAAGAGTTGAGTAGAATCGATCCGCTTGATAAACGCTCCTCGATCTTCATAACGACGACGACTAAAAAGGTTAAAACCAAAAATATTGGTAAAAAAACTTAAGTCCTCAAGAGTTGAGTAAAATTGATTCGCGCAATAAACACTCCTCGATCTCCATAACGACGAACAAAATGGTTGAAGCCAAAATATTGGTGAAAAAACTAAGTTTTAAAAGAGTTGAGTAAAATTGATTCGCTCAATAAACACTCCTCGATCTTCATAACGACGATGACTAAAAAGGTTAAAACCAAAAAGATTGGTGAAAAACCTAAGTTTTAAAAGAGTTGAGTAAAATTGATTCGCTCAATAAACACTTCTCGATTTTCGTAACGACGACGATTAAAAAGGTTAAAACCAAAAATATTGGTAAAAAACCTCAGTCCTAAAGAGTTGAGTAGAATCTATCCGCTCGATAAACGCTCCTCGATCTTAATAACGACGACGACTAAAAAGGTTAAAACCAAAAATATTGGTAAAAAACCTAAGTTCTAAAGAGTTGAGAAAAATTGATTCGCTCAATAAACACTCCTCGATCTCCATAACGACGAACAAAATGGTTGAAGTCAAAAGATTGGTTAAAAACCTAAGTTTTAAAAGAGTTGAGTAAAATTGATTCGCTCAATAAACACTCCTCGATCTTCATAACGACGACGACTAAAAAGCTTAAAACCAAAAAGATTGGTGAAAAACCTAAGTTTTAAAAGAGTTGAGTAAAATTGATTCGCTCATTAAACATTCCTCGATCTTCATAACGACGACGACTAAAAAGGTTAAAACCAAAAATATTGGTAAAAAACCTAATTCCTAAAGAGTTGAGTAGAATCGATCCGCTCGATAAACGCTCCTCGATCTACATAAAGACGACGACTAAAAAGGTTAAAACCAAAAAGATTGGTGAAAAACCTAAGTTTTAAAAGAGTTGAGTAAAACTGATTCGCTCAATAAACACTCCTCGATCTTCATAACGACGATAACTAAAAAGGTTAAAACCAAAAAGATTGGTGAAAAACCTAAGTTTTAAAAGAGTTGAGTAAAATTGATTCCCTCAATAAACACTTCTCGATTTTCATAACGACGAAGATTAAAAAGGTTAAAACCAAAAATATTGGTAAAAAACCTAAGTCCTAAAGAGTTGAGTAGAATCGATCCGCTCGATAAACGCTCCTCGATCTTCATAACAACGACGACTAAAAAGGTTAAAACCAAAAATATTGGTAAAAAACTTAAGTCCTCAAGAGTTGAGTAAAATTGATTCGCGCAATAAACACTCCTCGATCTCCATAACGACGAACAAAATGGTTGAAGCCAAAATATTGGTGAAAAAACTAAGTTTTAAAAGAGTTGAGTAAAATTGATTCGCTCAATAAACACTCCTCGGTCTTCATAACGACGATGACTAAAAAGGTTAAAACAAAAAAGATTGGTGAAAAACCTAAGTTTTAAAAGAGTTGAGTAAAATTGATTCGCTCAATAAACACATCTCGATTTTCATAACGACGACGATTAAAAAGGTTAAAACCAAAAATATTGGTAAAAAACCTAAGTCCTAAAGAGTTGAGTAGAATCTATCCGCTCGATAAACGCTCCTCGATCTTCATAACGACGACGACTAAAAAGGTTAAAACCAAAAATATTGGTAAAAAACCTAAGTCCTAAAGAGTTGAGTAAAATTGATTCGCTCAATAAACACTCCTCGATCTCCATAACGACGAACAAAATGGTTGAAGCCAAAAGATTGGTTAAAAACCTAAGTTTTAAAAGAGTTGAGTAAAATTGATTCGCTCAATAAACACTCCCCGATCTTCATAACGACGACGACTAAAAAGCTTAAAACCAAAAAGATTGGTGAAAAACCTAAGTTTTAAAAGAGTTGAGTAAAATTGATTCGATCAATAAACATTCCTAGATCTTCATAACGACGACGACTAAAAAGGTTAAAACAAACAATATTGGTAAAAAACCTAATTCCTAAAGAGTTGAGTAGAATCGATCCGCTCGATAAACGCTCCTCGATCTTCATAAAGACGACGACTAAAAAGGTAAAAACCAAAAATATTGGTAAAAAATCTAAGTCCTAAAGATTTGAGTAAAATTGATTCGCTCAATTAACACTCCTCGATCTCCATAACGACGAACAAAATGTTTGAAGCCAAAAGATTGGTGAAAAACCTAAGTTTTAAAAGAGTTGAGTAAAATTGATTCGCTTAATAAACACTTCTCGATCTTCATATCGACGACGACTTAAAATGTTAAAACAAAAAATATTGGTAAAAAACCTAAGTCCTACAGAGTTGAGTAGAATTGATCCGCTCGATAAATGCTCCTCGATCTTCATAACTACGACGACTTAAAAGGTTAAAACCAAAAATATTGGTAATAAACCTAAGTCCTAAAGAGTTGAGTAAAATTGATCCGCTCAATAAACACTCCTCGATCTCCAAAACGACGAGCAAAATGGTTGAAGCCAAAAGATTGGTGAAAAAACTAAGTTTTAAAAGAGTTGAGTAAAATTGATTGGCGCAATAAACACTCCTCGATCTTCATAACGACGACGACTAAAAAGGTTAAAACCAAAAAGATTGGTGAAAAACCTAAGTTTTAAAAGAGTTGAGTAAAACTGATTCGCTCAATAAACACTCCTCGATCTTCATAACGACGATGACTAAAAAGGTTAAAACCAAAATGATTGGTGAAAAACCTAAGTTTTAAAAGAGTTGAGTAAAATTGATTCGCTCAATAAACACTTCTCGATTTTCATAACGACGACGACTAAAAAGGTTAAAACCAAAAATATTGGTAAAAAAACTTAAGTCCTCAAGAGTTGAGTAAAATTGATTCGCGCAATAAACACTCCTCGATCTCCATAACGACGAACAAAATGGTTGAAGCCAAAATATTGGTGAAAAAACTAAGTTTTAAAAGAGTTGAGTAAAATTGATTCGCTCAATAAACACTCCTCGATCTTCATAACGACGATGACTAAAAAGGTTAAAACCAAAAAGATTGGTGAAAAACCTAAGTTTTAAAAGAGTTGAGTAAAATTGATTCGCTCAATAAACACTTCTCGATTTTCGTAACGACGACGATTAAAAAGGTTAAAACCAAAAATATTGGTAAAAAACCTCAGTCCTAAAGAGTTGAGTAGAATCTATCCGCTCGATAAACGCTCCTCGATCTTAATAACGACGACGACTAAAAAGGTTAAAACCAAAAATATTGGTAAAAAACCTAAGTTCTAAAGAGTTGAGAAAAATTGATTCGCTCAATAAACACTCCTCGATCTCCATAACGACGAACAAAATGGTTGAAGTCAAAAGATTGGTTAAAAACCTAAGTTTTAAAAGAGTTGAGTAAAATTGATTCGCTCAATAAACACTCCTCGATCTTCATAACGACGACGACTAAAAAGCTTAAAACCAAAAAGATTGGTGAAAAACCTAAGTTTTAAAAGAGTTGAGTAAAATTGATTCGCTCATTAAACATTCCTCGATCTTCATAACGACGACGACTAAAAAGGTTAAAACCAAAAATATTGGTAAAAAACCTAATTCCTAAAGAGTTGAGTAGAATCGATCCGCTCGATAAACGCTCCTCGATCTACATAAAGACGACGACTAAAAAGGTTAAAACCAAAAAGATTGGTGAAAAACCTAAGTTTTAAAAGAGTTGAGTAAAACTGATTCGCTCAATAAACACTCCTCGATCTTCATAACGACGATAACTAAAAAGGTTAAAACCAAAAAGATTGGTGAAAAACCTAAGTTTTAAAAGAGTTGAGTAAAATTGATTCCCTCAATAAACACTTCTCGATTTTCATAACGACGAAGATTAAAAAGGTTAAAACCAAAAATATTGGTAAAAAACCTAAGTCCTAAAGAGTTGAGTAGAATCGATCCGCTCGATAAACGCTCCTCGATCTTCATAACAACGACGACTAAAAAGGTTAAAACCAAAAATATTGGTAAAAAACTTAAGTCCTCAAGAGTTGAGTAAAATTGATTCGCGCAATAAACACTCCTCGATCTCCATAACGACGAACAAAATGGTTGAAGCCAAAATATTGGTGAAAAAACTAAGTTTTAAAAGAGTTGAGTAAAATTGATTCGCTCAATAAACACTCCTCGGTCTTCATAACGACGATGACTAAAAAGGTTAAAACAAAAAAGATTGGTGAAAAACCTAAGTTTTAAAAGAGTTGAGTAAAATTGATTCGCTCAATAAACACATCTCGATTTTCATAACGACGACGATTAAAAAGGTTAAAACCAAAAATATTGGTAAAAAACCTAAGTCCTAAAGAGTTGAGTAGAATCTATCCGCTCGATAAACGCTCCTCGATCTTCATAACGACGACGACTAAAAAGGTTAAAACCAAAAATATTGGTAAAAAACCTAAGTCCTAAAGAGTTGAGTAAAATTGATTCGCTCAATAAACACTCCTCGATCTCCATAACGACGAACAAAATGGTTGAAGCCAAAAGATTGGTTAAAAACCTAAGTTTTAAAAGAGTTGAGTAAAATTGATTCGCTCAATAAACACTCCCCGATCTTCATAACGACGACGACTAAAAAGCTTAAAACCAAAAAGATTGGTGAAAAACCTAAGTTTTAAAAGAGTTGAGTAAAATTGATTCGATCAATAAACATTCCTAGATCTTCATAACGACGACGACTAAAAAGGTTAAAACAAACAATATTGGTAAAAAACCTAATTCCTAAAGAGTTGAGTAGAATCGATCCGCTCGATAAACGCTCCTCGATCTTCATAAAGACGACGACTAAAAAGGTAAAAACCAAAAATATTGGTAAAAAATCTAAGTCCTAAAGATTTGAGTAAAATTGATTCGCTCAATTAACACTCCTCGATCTCCATAACGACGAACAAAATGTTTGAAGCCAAAAGATTGGTGAAAAACCTAAGTTTTAAAAGAGTTGAGTAAAATTGATTCGCTTAATAAACACTTCTCGATCTTCATATCGACGACGACTTAAAATGTTAAAACAAAAAATATTGGTAAAAAACCTAAGTCCTACAGAGTTGAGTAGAATTGATCCGCTCGATAAATGCTCCTCGATCTTCATAACTACGACGACTTAAAAGGTTAAAACCAAAAATATTGGTAATAAACCTAAGTCCTAAAGAGTTGAGTAAAATTGATCCGCTCAATAAACACTCCTCGATCTCCAAAACGACGAGCAAAATGGTTGAAGCCAAAAGATTGGTGAAAAAACTAAGTTTTAAAAGAGTTGAGTAAAATTGATTGGCGCAATAAACACTCCTCGATCTTCATAACGACGACGACTAAAAAGGTTAAAACCAAAAAGATTGGTGAAAAACCTAAGTTTTAAAAGAGTTGAGTAAAACTGATTCGCTCAATAAACACTCCTCGATCTTCATAACGACGATGACTAAAAAGGTTAAAACCAAAATGATTGGTGAAAAACCTAAGTTTTAAAAGAGTTGAGTAAAATTGATTCGCTCAATAAACACTTCTCGATTTTCATAACGACGAAGATTAAAAAGGTTAAAACCAAAAATATTGGTAAAAACCTAAGTCCTAAAGAGTTGAGTAGAACCGATCCGCTCGATAAACGCTCCTCGATCTTCATAATGACGACGACTAAAAAGGTTAAAACCAAAAATATTGGTAAAAAACTTAAGTCCTAAAGAGTTGAGTAAAATTGATTCGCTCAATAAACACTCCTCGATCTCCATAACGACGAACAAAATGGTTGAAGCCAAAATATTGGTTAAAAACCTAAGTTTTAAAAGAGTTGAGTAAAATTGATTCGCTCAATAAACACTCCTCGATCTTCATAACGACGACGACTAAAAAGCTTAAAACCAAAAAGATTGGTGAAAAACCTAAGTTTTAAAAGAGTTGAGTAAAATTGATTCGCTCAATAAACATTCCTCGATCTTCATAACGACGACGACTAAAAAGGTTAAAACCAAAAATATTGGTAAAAAACCTAATTCCTAAAGAGTTGAGTAGAATCGATCCGCTTGATAAACGCTCCTCGATCTTCATAACGACGACGACTAAAAAGGTTAAAACCAAAAATATTGGTAAAAAAACTTAAGTCCTCAAGAGTTGAGTAAAAATGATTCGCGCAATAAACACTCCTCGATCTCCATAACGACGAACAAAATGGTTGAAGCCAAAATATTGGTGAAAAAACTAAGTTTTAAAAGAGTTGAGTAAAATTGATTCGCTCAATAAACACTCCTCGATCTTCATAACGACGATGACTAAAAAGGTTAAAACCAAAAAGATTGGTGAAAAACCTAAGTTTTAAAAGAGTTGAGTAAAATTGATTCGCTCAATAAACACTTCTCGATTTTCATAACGACGACGATTAAAAAGGTTAAAACCAAAAATATTGGTAAAAAACCTCAGTCCTAAAGAGTTGAGTAGAATCTATCTGCTCGATAAATGCTCCTCGATCTTCATAACGACGACGACTAAAAAGGTTAAAACCAAAAATATTGGTAAAAAACCTAAGTCCTAAAGAGTTGAGTAAAATTGATTCGCTCAATAAACACTCCTCGATCTCCATAACGACGAACAAAATGGTTGAAGTCAAAAGATTGGTTAAAAACCTAAGTTTTAAAAGAGTTGAGTAAAATTGATTCGCTCAATAAACACTCCTCGATCTTCATAACGACGACGACTAAAAAGCTTAAAACCAAAAAGATTGGTGAAAAACCTAAGTTTTAAAAGAGTTGAGTAAAATTGATTCGCTCATTAAACATTCCTCGATCTTCATAACGACGACGACTAAAAAGGTTAAAACCAAAAATATTGGTAAAAAACCTAATTCCTAAAGAGTTGAGTAGAATCGATCCGCTCGATAAACGCTCCTCGATCTACATAAAGACGACGACTAAAAAGGTTAAAACCAAAAAGATTGGTGAAAAACCTAAGTTTTAAAAGAGTTGAGTAAAACTGATTCGCTCAATAAACACTCCTCGATCTTCATAACGACGATAACTAAAAAGGTTCAAACCAAAAAGATTGGTGAAAAACCTAAGTTTTAAAAGAGTTGAGTAAAATTGATTCCCTCAATAAACACTTCTCGATTTTCATAACGACGAAGATTAAAAAGGTTAAAACCAAAAATATTGGTAAAAAACCTAAGTCCTAAAGAGTTGAGTAGAATCGATCCGCTCGATAAACGCTCCTCGATCTTCATAACAACGACGACTAAAAAGGTTAAAACCAAAAATATTGGTAAAAAACTTAAGTCCTCAAGAGTTGAGTAAAATTTATTCGCGCAATAAACACTCCTCGATCTCCATAACGACGAACAAAATGGTTGAAGCCAAAATATTGGTGAAAAAACTAAGTTTTAAAAGAGTTGAGTAAAATTGATTCGCTCAATAAACACTCCTCGGTCTTCATAACGACGATGACTAAAAAGGTTAAAACAAAAAAGATTGGTGAAAAACCTAAGTTTTAAAAGAGTTGAGTAAAATTGATTCGCTCAATAAACACATCTCGATTTTCATAACGACGACGATTAAAAAGGTTAAAACCAAAAATATTGGTAAAAAACCTAAGTCCTAAAGAGTTGAATAGAATCTATCCGCTCGATAAACGCTCCTCGATCTTCATAACGACGACGACTAAAAAGGTTAAAACCAAAAATATTGGTAAAAAACCTAAGTCCTAAAGAGTTGACTAAAATTGATTCGCTCAATAAACACTCCTCGATCTCCATAACGACGAACAAAATGGTTGAAGCCAAAAGATTGGTTAAAAACCTAAGTTTTAAAAGAGTTGAGTAAAATTGATTCGCTCAATAAACACTCCTTGATCTTCATAACGACGACGACTAAAAAGCTTAAAACCAAAAAGATTGGTGAAAAACCTAAGTTTTAAAAGAGTTGAGTAAAATTGATTCGCTCAATAAACATTCCTCGATCTTCATAACGACGACGACTAAAAAGGTTAAAACCAACAATATTGGTAAAAAACCTAATTCCTAAAGAGTTGAGTAGAATCGATCCGCTCGATAAACGCTCCTCGATCTTCATAAAGACGACGACTAAAAAGGTAAAAACCAAAAATATTGGTAAAAAATCTAAGTCCTAAAGATTTGAGTAAAATTGATTCGCTCAATTAACACTCCTCGATCTCCATAACGACGAACAAAATGTTTGAAGCCAAAAGATTGGTGAAAAACCTAAGTTTTAAAAGAGTTGAGTAAAATTGATTCGCTCAATAAACACTTCTCGATCTTCATATCGACGACGACTTAAAAGGTTAAAACAAAAAATATTGGTAAAAAACCTAAGTCCTACAGAGTTGAGTAGAATTGATCCGCTCGATAAATGCTCCTCGATCTTCATAACGACGACGACTTAAAAGGTTAAAACCAAAAATATTGGTAATAAACCTAAGTCCTAAAGAGTTGAGTAAAATTGATCCGCTCAATAAACACTCCTCGATCTCCAAAACGACGAGCAAAATGGTTGAAGCCAAAAGATTGGTGAAAAAACTAAGTTTTAAAAGAGTTGAGTAAAATTGATTGGCGCAATAAACACTCCTCGATCTTCATAACGACGACGACTAAAAAGGTTAAAACCAAAAAGATTGGTGAAAAACCTAAGTTTTAAAAGAGTTGAGTAAAACTGATTCGCTCAATAAACACTCCTCGATCTTCATAACGACGATGACTAAAAAGGTTAAAACCAAAATGATTGGTGAAAAACCTAAGTTTTAAAAGAGTTGAGTAAAATTGATTCGCTCAATAAACATTCCTCGATCTTCATAACGACGACGAATAAAAAGGTTAAAACCAAAAATATTGGTAAAAAACCTAATTCCTAAAGAGTTGAGTAGAATCGATCCGCTTGATAAACGCTCCTCGATCTTCATAACGACGACGACTAAAAAGGTTAAAACCAAAAATATTGGTAAAAAAACTTAAGTCCTCAAGAGTTGAGTAAAATTGATTCGCGCAATAAACACTCCTCGATCTCCATAACGACGAACAAAATGGTTGAAGCCAAAATATTGGTGAAAAAACTAAGTTTTAAAAGAGTTGAGTAAAATTGATTCGCTCAATAAACACTCCTCGATCTTCATAACGACGATGACTAAAAAGGTTAAAACCAAAAAGATTGGTGAAAAACCTAAGTTTTAAAAGAGTTGAGTAAAATTGATTCGCTCAATAAACACTTCTCGATTTTCATAACGACGACGATTAAAAAGGTTAAAACCAAAAATATTGGTAAAAAACCTCAGTCCTAAAGAGTTGAGTAGAATCTATCCGCTCGATAAATGCTCCTCGATCTTCATAACGACGACGACTAAAAAGTTAAAAACCAAAAATATTGGTAAAAAACCTAAGTCCTAAAGAGTTGAGTAAAATTGATTCGCTCAATAAACACTCCTCGATCTCCATAACGACGAACAAAATGGTTGAAGTCAAAAGATTGGTTAAAAACCTAAGTTTTAAAAGAGTTGAGTAAAATTGATTCGCTCAATAAACACTCCTCGATCTTCATAACGACGACGACTAAAAAGCTTAAAACCAAAAAGATTGGTGAAAAACCTAAGTTTTAAAAGAGTTGAGTAAAATTGATTCGCTCATTAAACATTCCTCGATCTTCATAACGACGACGACTAAAAAGGTTAAAACCAAAAATATTGGTAAAAAACCTAATTCCTAAAGAGTTGAGTAGAATCGATCCGCTCGATAAACGCTCCTCGATCTACATAAAGACGACGACTAAAAAGGTTAAAACCAAAAAGATTGGTGAAAAACCTAAGTTTTAAAAGAGTTGAGGAAAAATGATTCGCTCAATAAACACTCCTCGATCTTCATAACGACGATAACTAAAAAGGTTAAAACCAAAAAGATTGGTGAAAAACCTAAGTTTTAAAAGAGTTGAGTAAAATTGATTCCCTCAATAAACACTTCTCGATTTTCATAACGACGAAGATTAAAAAGGTTAAAACCAAAAATATTGGTAAAAAACCTAAGTCCTAAAGAGTTGAGTAGAATCGATCCGCTCGATAATCGCTCCTCGATCTTCATAACAACGACGACTAAAAAGGTTAAAACCAAAAATATTGGTAAAAAACTTAAGTCCTCAAGAGTTGAGTAAAATTGATTCGCGCAATAAACACTCCTCGATCTCCATAACGACGAACAAAATGGTTGAAGCCAAAATATTGGTGAAAAAACTAAGTTTTAAAAGAGTTGAGTAAAATTGATTCGCTCAATAAACACTCCTCGATCTTCATAACGACGATGACTAAAAAGGTTAAAACAAAAAAGATTGGTGAAAAACCTAAGTTTTAAAAGAGTTGAGTAAAATTGATTCGCTCAATAAACACATCTCGATTTTCATAACGACGACGATTAAAAAGGTTAAAACCAAAAATATTGGTAAAAAACCTAAGTCCTAAAGAGTTGAGTAGAATCTATCCGCTCGATAAACGCTCCTCGATCTTCATAACGACGACGACTAAAAAGGTTAAAACCAAAAATATTGGTAAAAAACCTAAGTTCTAAAGAGTTGAGTAAAATTGATTCGCTCAATAAACACTCCTCGATCTCCATAACGACGAACAAAATGGTTGAAGCCAAAAGATTGGTTAAAAACCTAAGTTTTAAAAGAGTTGAGTAAAATTGATTCGCTCAATAAACACTCCTCGATCTTCATAACGACGACGACTAAAAAGCTTAAAACCAAAAAGATTGGTGAAAAACCTAAGTTTTAAAAGAGTTGAGTAAAATTGATTCGCTCAATAAACATTCCTCGATCTTAATAACGACGACGACTAAAAAGGTTAAAACCAACAATATTGGTAAAAAACCTAATTCCTAAAGAGTTGAGTAGAATCGATCCGCTCGATAAACGCTCCTCGATCTTCATAATAACGACGACTAAAAAGGTTAAAACCAAAAATATTGGTAAAAAACTTAAGTCCTCAAGAGTTGAGTAAAATTGATTCGCGCAATAAACACTCCTCGATCTCCATAACGACGAACAAAATGGTTGAAGCCAAAATATTGGTGAAAAAACTAAGTTTTAAAAGAGTTGAGTAAAATTGATTCGCTCAATAAACACTCCTCGATCTTCATAACGACGATGACTAAAAAGGTTAAAACAAAAAAGATTGGTGAAAAACCTAAGTTTTAAAAGAGTTGAGTAAAATTGATTCGCTCAATAAACACTTCTCGATCTTCATATCGACGACGACTTAAAAGGTTAAAACAAAAATATTGGTAAAAAACCTAAGTCCTACAGAGTTGAGTAGAATTGATCCGCTCGATAAATGCTCCTCGATCTTCATAACGACGACGACTTAAAAGGTTAAAACCAAAAATATTGGTAATAAACCTAAGTCCTAAAGAGTTGAGTAAAATTGATCCGCTCAATAAACACTCCTCGATCTCCAAAACGACGAGCAAAATGGTTGAAGCCAAAAGATTGGTGAAAAAACTAAGTTTTAAAAGAGTTGAGTAAAATTGATTGGCGCAATAAACACTCCTCGATCTTCATAACGACGACGACTAAAAAGGTTAAAACCAAAAAGATTGGTGAAAAACCTAAGTTTTAAAAGAGTTGAGTAAAACTGATTTGCTCAATAAACACTCCTCGATCTTCATAACGACGATGACTAAAAAGGTTAAAACCAAAATGATTGGTGAAAAACCTAAGTTTTAAAAGAGTTGAGTAAAATTGATTCGCTCAATAAACACTTCTCGATTTTCATAACGACGAAGATTAAAAAGGTTAAAACCAAAAATATTGGTAAAAAACCTAAGTCCTAAAGAGTTGAGTAGAATCGATCCGCTCGATAAACGCTCCTCGATCTTCATAACGACGACGACTAAAAAGGTTAAAACCAAAAATATTGGTAAAAAACTTAAGTCCTAAAGAGTTGAGTAAAATTGATTCGCTCAATAAACACTCCTCGATCTCCATAACGACGAACAAAATGGTTGAAGCCAAAAGATTGGTTAAAAACCTGAGTTTTAAAAGAGTTGAGTAAAATTGATTCGCTCAATAAACACTCCTCGATCTTCATAACGACGACGACTAAAAAGCTTAAAACCAAAAAGATTGGTGAAAAACCTAAGTTTTAAAAGAGTGGAGTAAAATTGATTCGCTCGTAAACATTCCTCGATCTTCATAACGACGACGACTAAAAAGGTTAAAACCAAAAATATTGGTAAAAAACTAAGTCCTAAAGAGTTGAGTAGAATCGATCCGCTCGATAAACGCTCCTCGATCTTCATAACGACGACGACTAAAAAGGTTAAAACCAAAAATATTGGTAAAAAACTTAAGTCCTCAAGAGTTGAGTAAAATTGATTCGCGCAATAAACACTCCTCGATCTCCATAACGACGAACAAAATGGTTGAAGCCAAAATATTGGTGAAAAAACTAAGTTTTAAAAGAGTTGAGTAAAATTGATTCGCTCAATAAACACTCCTCGATCTTCATAACGACGATGACTAAAAAGGTTAAAACAAAAAAGATTGGTGAAAAACCTAAGTTTTAAAAGAGTTGAGTAAAATTGATTCCCTCAATAAACACTTCTCGATTTTCAAAACGACGACGATTAAAAAGGTTAAAACCAAAAATATTGGTAAAAAACCTAAGTCCTAAAGAGTTGAGTAGAATCTATTCGCTCGATAAACGCTCCTCGATCTTCATAACGACGACGACTAAAAAGGTTAAAACCAAAAATATTGGTAAAAAACCTAAGTCCTAAAGAGTTGAGTAAAATTGATTCGCTCAATAAACACTCCTCGATCTCCATAACGACGAACAAAATGGTTGAAGCCAAAAGATTGGTTAAAAACCTAAGTTTTAAAAGAGTTGAGTAAAATTGATTCGCTCAATAAACACTCCTCGATCTTCATAACGACGACGACTAAAAAGCTTAAAACCAAAAAGATTGGTGAAAAACCTAAGTTTTAAAAGAGTTGAGTAAAATTGATTCGCTCAATAAACATTCCTCGATCTTCATAACGACGACGACTAAAAAGGTTAAAACCAAGTAAAAAACCTAATTCCTAAAGAGTTGAGTAGAATCGATCCGCTCGATAAACGCTCCTCGATCTTCATAAAGACGACGACTAAAAAGGTTAAAACCAAAAATATTGGTAAAAAATCTAAGTCCTAAAGAGTTGAGTAAAATTGATTCGCTCAATAAACACTCCTCGATCTCCATAACGACGAACAAAATGGTTGAAGCCAAAAGATTGGTGAAAAACCTAAGTTTTAAAAGAGTTGAGTAAAATTGATTCGCTCAATAAACACTTCTCGATCTTCATATCGACGACGACTTAAAAGGTTAAAACAAAAAATATTGGTAAAAAACCTAAGTCCTACAGAGTTGAGTAGAATAGATCCGTTCGATAAATGCTCCTCGATCTTCATAACGACGACGACTTAAAACGTTAAAACCAAAAATATTGGTAATAAACCTAAGTCCTAAAGAGTTGAGTAAAATTGATCCGCTCAATAAACACTCCTCGATCTCCAAAACGACGAGCAAAATGGTTGAAGCCAAAAGATTGGTGAAAAAACTAAGTTTTAAAAGAGTTGAGTAAAATTGATTTGCGCAATAAACACTCCTCGATCTTCATAACGACGACGACTAAAAAGGTTAAAACCAAAAAGATTGGTGAAAAACCTAAGTTTTAAAAGAGTTGAGTAAAACTGATTCGCTCAATAAACACTCCTCGATCTTCATAACGACGATGACTAAAAAGGTTAAAACCAAAAAGATTGGTGAAAAACCTAAGTTTTAAAAGAGTTGAGTAAAATTGATTCGCTCAATAAACACTTCTCGATTTTCATAACGACGAAGATTAAAAAGGTTAAAACCAAAAATATTGGTAAAAAACCGAAGTCCTAAAGAGTTGAGTAGAATCGATCCGCTCGATAAACGCTCCTCGATCTTCATAATGACGACGACTAAAAAGGTTAAAACCAAAAATATTGGTAAAAAACTTAAGTCCTAAAGAGTTGAGTAAAATTGATTCGCTCAATAAACACTCCTCGATCTCCATAACGACGAACAAAATGGTTGAAGCCAAAAGATAGGTTAAAAACCTATGTTTTAAAAGAGTTGAGTAAAATTGATTCGCTCAATAAACATTCCTCGATCTTCATAACGACGACGACTAAAAAGGTTAAAACCAAAAATATTGGTAAAAAACCTAATTCCTAAATTGTTGAGTAGAATCGATCCGCTTGATAAACGCTCCTCGATCTTCATAACGACGACGACTAAAAAGGTTAAAACAAAAAATATTGGTAAAAAAACTTAAGTCCTCAAGAGTTGAGTAAAATTGATTCGCGCAATAAACACTCCTCGATCTCCATAACGACGAACAAAATGGTTGAAGCCAAAATATTGGTGAAAAAACTAAGTTTTAAAAGAGTTGAGTAAAATTGATTCGCTCAATAAACACTCCTCGATCTTCATAACGACGATGACTAAAAAGGTTAAAACCAAAAAGATTGGTGAAAAACCTAAGTTTTAAAAGAGTTGAGTAAAATTGATTCGCTCAATAAACATTCCTCGATCTTCATAACGACGACGACTAAAAAGGTTAAAACCAAAAAGATTGGTGAAAAACCTAAGTTTTAAAAGAGTTGAGTAAAATTGATTCGCTCAATAAACATTCCTCGATCTTCATAACGACGACGACTAAAAAGGTTAAAACCAAAAATATTGGTAAAAAACCTAATTCCTAAAGAGTTGAGTAGAATCGATCCGCTCGATAAACGCTCCTCGATCTACATAAAGACGACGACTAAAAAGGTTAAAACCAAAAATATTGGTAAAAAACTTAAGTCCTAAAGAGTTGAGTAAAATTGATTCGCTCAATAAACACTCCTCGATCTCCATAACGACGAACAAAATGGTTGAAGCCAAAAGATTGGTGAAAAACCTAAGTTTTAAAAGAGTTGAGTAAAATTGATTCGCTCAATAAACATTCCTCGATCTTCATAACGACGACGACTAAAAAGGTTAAAACCAAAAATATTGGTAAAAAACCTAATTCCTAAAGAGTTGAGTAGAATCGATCCGCTCGATAAACGCTCCTCGATCTACATAAAGACGACGACTAAAAAGGTTAAAACCAAAAATATTGGTAAAAAATTTAAGTCCTAAAGAGTTGAGTAAAATTGATTCGCTCAATAAACACTCCTCGATCTCCATAACGACGAACAAAATGGTTGAAGCCAAAAGATTGGTTAAAAACCTAAGTTTTAAAAGAGTTGAGTAAAATTGATCCGCTCAATAAACACTCCTCGATCTTCATAACGACGACGACTAAAAAGCTTAAAACCAAAAAGATTGGTGAAAAACATAAGTTTTAAAAGAGTTGAGTAAAATTGATTCGCTCAATAAACATTCCTCGATCTTCGTAACGACGACAACTAAAAAGGTTAAAACCAAAAATATTGGTAAAAAACCTTGTTCCTAAAGAGTTGAGTAGAATCGATCCGCTCGATAAACGCTCCTCGATCATCATAAAGACGACGACTAAAAAGGTTAAAACCAAAAATATTGGTAAAAAATCTAAGTCCTAAAGAGTTGAGTAAAATTGATTCGCTCAATAAACACTCCTCGATCTCCATAACGACGAACAAAATGGTTGAAGCCAAAAGATTGGTGAAAAACCTAAGTTTTAAAAGAGTTGAGTAAAATTGATTCGCTCAATAAACACTTCTCGATCTTCATATCGACGACGACTTAAAAGGTTAAAACAAAAAATATTGGTATAAAACCTAAGTCCTACAGAGTTGAGTAGAATCGATCCGCTCGATAAATGCTCCTCGATCTTCATAACGACGACGACTTAAAAGGTTAAAACCAAAAATATTGGTAATAAACCTAAGTCCTAAAGAGTTGAGTAAAATTGATCCGCTCAATAAACACTCCTCGATCTCCAAAACGACGAACAAACAAAATGGTTGAAGCCAAAAGATTGGTGAAAAAACTAAGTTTTAAAAGAGTTGAGTAAAATTGATTTGCGCAATAAACACTCCTCGATCTTCATAACAACGACGACTAAAAAGGTTAAAACCAAAAAGATTGGTGAAAAACCTAAGTTTTAAAAGAGTTTAGTAAAACTGATTCGCTCAATAAACACTCCTCGATCTTCATAACGACGATGACTAAAAAGGTTAAAACCAAAAAGATTGGTGAAAAACCTAAGTTTTAAAAGAGTTGAGTAAAATTGATTCGCTCAATAAACACTTCTCGATTTTCATAACGACGAAGATTAAAAAGGTTAAAACCAAAAATATTGGTAAAAAACCTAAATCCTAAAGAGTTGAGTAGAATCGATTCGCTCGATAAACGCTCCTCGATCTTCATAACGACGACGACTAAAAAGGTTAAAACCAAAAATATTGGTAAAAAACTTAAGTCCTAAAGAGTTGAGTAAAATTGATTCGCTCAATAAACACTCCTCGATCTCCATAACGACGAACAAAATGGTTGAAGCCAAAAGATTGGTTAAAAACCTAAGTTTTAAAAGAGTTGAGTAAAATTGATTCGCTCAATAAACACTCCTCGATCTTCATAACGACGACGACTAAAAAGCTTAAAACCAAAAAGATTGGTGAAAAACCTAAGTTTTAAAAGAGTTGAGTAAAATTGATTCGCTCAATAAACATTCCTCGATCTTCATAACGACGACGACTAAAAAGGTTAAAACCAAAAATATTGGTAAAAAACCTAATTCCTAAATTGTTGAGTAGAATCGATCCGCTTGATAAACGCTCCTCGATCTTCATAACGACGACGACTAAAAAGGTTAAAACAAAAAATATTGGTAAAAAAACTTAAGTCCTCAAGAGTTGAGTAAAATTGATTCGCGCAATAAACACTCCTCGATCTCCATAACGACGAACAAAATGGTTGAAGCCAAAATATTGGTGAAAAAACAAAGTTTTAAAAGAGTTGAGTAAAATTGATTCGCTCAATAAACACTCCTCGATCTTCATAACGACGATGACTAAAAAGGTTAAAACCAAAAAGATTGGTGAAAAACCTAAGTTTTAAAAGAGTTGAGTAAAATTGATTCGCTCAATAAACACTTCTCGATTTTCATAACGACGACGATTAAAAGGTTAAAACCAAAAATATTGGTAAAAAACCTCAGTCCTAAAGAGTTGAGTAGAATCTATCCGCTCGATAAACGCTCCTCGATCTTCATAACGACGACGACTAAAAAGGTTAAAACCAAAAATATTGGTACAAAACCTAAGTCCTAAAGAGTTGAGTAAAATTGATTCGCTCAATAAACACTCCTCGATCTCCATAACGACGAACAAAATGGTTGAAGTAAAAAGATTGGTTAAAAACCTAAGTTTTAAAAGAGTTGAGTAAAATTGATTCGCTCAATTAACACTCCTCGATCTTCATAACGACGACGACTAAAAAGCTTAAAACAAAAAAGATTGGTGAAAAACCTAAGTTTTAAAAGAGTTGAGTAAAATTGATTCGCTCAATAAACATTCCTCGATCTTCATAACGACGACGACTAAAAAGGTTAAAACCAAAAATATTGGTAAAAAACCTAATTCCTAAAGAGTTGAGTAGAATCGATCCGCTCGATAAACGCTCCTCGATCTACATAAAGACGACGACTAAAAAGGTTAAAACCAAAAATATTGGTAAAAAATCTAAGTCCTAAAGAGTTGAGTAAAATTGATTCGCTCAATAAACACTCCTCGATCTCCATAACGACGAACAAAATGGTTGAAGCCAAAAGATTGGTGAAGAACCTGAGTTTTAAAAGAGTTGAGTAAAATTGATTCGCTCAATAAACACTTCTCGATCTTCATATCGACGACGACTTAAAAGGTTAAAACAAAAAATATTGGTAAAAAACCTAAGTCCTACAGAGTTGAGTAGAATCGATCCGCTCAATAAATGCTCCTCGATCTTCATAACGACGACGACTGAAAAGGTTAAAACCAAAAATATTGGTAATAAACCTAAGTCCTAAAGAGTTGAGTAAAATTGATCCGCTCAATAAACACTCCTCGATCTCCAAAACGACGAGCAAAATGGTTGAAGCCAAAAGATTGGTGAAAAAACAAAGTTTTAAAAGAGTTGAGTAAAATTGATTTGCGCAATAAACACTCCTCGATCTTCATAACGACGACGACTAAAAAGGTTAAAACCAAAAAGATTGGTGAAAAACCTAAGTTTTAAAAGAGTTGTGTAAAACTGATTCGCTCAATAAACACTCCTCGATCTTCATAACGACGATGACTAAAAAGGTTAAAACCAAAAAGATTGGTGAAAAACCTAAGTTTTAAAAGAGTTGAGTAAAATTGATTCGCTCAATAAACACTTCTCGATTTTCATAACGACGAAGATTAAAAAGGTTAAAACCAAAAATATTGGTAAAAAACCTAAATCCTAAAGAGTTGAGTAGAATCGATCCGCTCGATAAACGCTCCTCGATCTTCATAACGACGACGACTAAAAAGGTTAAAACCAAAAATATTGGTAAAAAACTTAAGTCCTAAAGAGTTGAGTAAAATTGATTCGCTCAATAAACACTCCTCGATCTCCATAACGACGAACAAAATGGTTGAAGCCAAAAGATTGGTTAAAAACCTAAGTTTTAAAAGAGTTGAGTAAAATTGATTCGCTCAATAAACACTCCTCGATCTTCATAACGACGACGACTAAAAAGCTTAAAACCAAAAAGATTGGTGAAAAACCTAAGTTTTAAAAGAGTTGAGTAAAATTGATTCGCTCAATAAACATTCCTCGATCTTCATAACGACGACGACTAAAAAGGTTAAAACCAAAAATATTGGTAAAAAACCTAATTCCTAAATTGTTGAGTAGAATCGATCCGCTTGATAAACGCTCCTCGATCTTCATAACGACGACGACTAAAAAGGTTAAAACAAAAAATATTGGTAAAAAAACTTAAGTCCTCAAGAGTTGAGTAAAATTGATTCGCGCAATAAACACTCCTCGATCTCCATAACGACGAACAAAATGGTTGAAGCCAAAATATTGGTGAAAAAACTAAGTTTTAAAAGAGTTGAGTAAAATTGATTCGCTCAATAAACACTCCTCGATCTTCATAACGACGATGACTAAAAAGGTTAAAACCAAAAAGATTGGTGAAAAACCTAAGTTTTAAAAGAGTTGAGTAAAATTGATTCGCTCAATAAACACTTCTCGATTTTCATAACGACGACGATTAAAAGGTTAAAACCAAAAATATTGGTAAAAAACCTCAGTCCTAAAGAGTTGAGTAGAATCTATCCGCTCGATAAACGCTCCTCGATCTTCATAACGACGACGACTAAAAAGGTTAAAACCAAAAATATTGGTACAAAACCTAAGTCCTAAAGAGTTGAGTAAAATTGATTCGCTCAATAAACACTCCTCGATCTCCATAACGACGAACAAAATGGTTGAAGTCAAAAGATTGGTTAAAAACCTAAGTTTTAAAAGAGTTGAGTAAAATTGATTCGCTCAATAAACACTCCTCGATCTTCATAACGACGACGACTAAAAAGCTTAAAACAAAAAAGATTGGTGAAAAACCTGAGTTTTAAAAGAGTTGAGTAAAATTGATTAGCTCAATAAACATTCCTCGATCTTCATAACGACGACGACTAAAAAGGTTAAAACCAAAAATATTGGTAAAAAACCTAATTCCTAAAGAGTTGAGTAGAATCGATCCGCTCGATAAACGCTCCTCGATCTACATAAAGACGACGACTAAAAAGGTTAAAACCAAAAATATTGGTAAAAAATCTAAGTCCTAAAGAGTTGAGTAAAAATGATTCGCTCAATAAACACTCCTCGATCTCCATAACGACGAACAAAATGGTTGAAGCCAAAAGATTGGTGAAGAACCTGAGTTTTAAAAGAGTTGAGTAAAATTGATTCGCTCAATAAACACTTCTCGATCTTCATATCGACGACGACTTAAAAGTTTAAAACAAAAAATATTGGTAAAAAACCTAAGTCCTACAGAGTTGAGTAGAATCGATCCGCTCGATAAATGCTCCTCGATCTTCATAACGACGACGACTGAAAAAGTTAAAACCAAAAATATTGGTAATAAACCTAAGTCCTAAAGAGTTGAGTAAAATTGATCCGCTCAATAAACACTCCTCGATCTCCAAAACGACGAGCAAAATGGTTGAAGCCAAAAGATTGGTGAAAAAACTAGGTTTTAAAAGAGTTGAGTAAAATTGATTTGCGCAATAAACACTCCTCGATCTTCATAACGACGACGACTAAAAAGGTTAAAACCAAAAAGATTGGTGAAAAACCTAAGTTTTAAAAGAGTTGAGTAAAACTGATTCGCTCAATAAACACTCCTCGATCTTCATAACGACGATGACTAAAAAGGTTAAAACCAAAAAGATTGGTGAAAAACCTAAGTTTTAAAAGAGTTGAGTAAAATTGATTCGCTCAATAAACACTTCTCGATTTTCATAACGACGAAGATTAAAAAGGTTAAAACCAAAAATATTGGTAAAAAACCTAAATCCTAAAGAGTTGAGTAGAATCGATCCGCTCGATAAACGATCCTCGATCTTCATAACGACGACGACTAAAAAGGTTAAAACAAAAAATATTGGTAAAAAACTTAAGTCCTAAAGAGTTGAGTAAAATTGATTCGCTCAATTAACACTCCTCGATCTTCATAACGACGACGACTAAAAAGCTTAAAACAAAAAAGATTGGTGAAAAACCTAAGTTTTAAAAGAGTTGAGTAAAATTGATTCGCTCAATAAACACTTCTCGATTTTCATAACGACGACGATTAAAAGGTTAAAACCAAAAATATTGGTAAAAAACCTCAGTCCTAAAGAGTTGAGTAGAATCTATCCGCTCGATAAACGCTCCTCGATCTTCATAACGACGACGACTAAAAAGGTTAAAACCAAAAATATTGGTACAAAACCTAAGTCCTAAAGAGTTGAGTAAAATTGATTCGCTCAATAAACACTCCTCGATCTCCATAACGACGAACAAAATGGTTGAAGTAAAAAGATTGGTTAAAAACCTAAGTTTTAAAAGAGTTGAGTAAAATTGATTCGCTCAATAAACACTCCTCGATCTTCATAACGACGACGACTAAAAAGCTTAAAACAAAAAAGATTGGTGAAAAACCTAAGTTTTAAAAGAGTTGAGTAAAATTGATTCGCTCAATAAACATTCCTCGATCTTCATAACGACGACGACTAAAAAGGTTAAAACCAAAAATATTGGTAAAAAACCTAATTCCTAAAGAGTTGAGTAGAATCGATCCGCTCGATAAACGCTCCTCGATCTACATAAAGACGACGACTAAAAAGGTTAAAACCAAAAATATTGGTAAAAAATCTAAGTCCTAAAGAGTTGAGTAAAATTGATTCGCTCAATAAACACTCCTCGATCTCCATAACGACGAACAAAATGGTTGAAGCCAAAAGATTGGTGAAGAACCTGAGTTTTAAAAGAGTTGAGTAAAATTGATTCGCTCAATAAACACTTCTCGATCTTCATATCGACGACGACTTAAAAGGTTAAAACAAAAAATATTGGTAAAAAACTTAAGTCCTACAGAGTTGAGTAGAATCGATCCGCTCAATAAATGCTCCTCGATTTTCATAACGACGACGACTGAAAAGGTTAAAACCAAAAATATTGGTAATAAACCTAAGTCCTAAAGAGTTGAGTAAAATTGATCCGCTCAATAAACACTCCTCGATCTCCAAAACGACGAGCAAAATGGTTGAAGCCAAAAGATTGGTGAAAAAACAAAGTTTTAAAAGAGTTGAGTAAAATTGATTTGCGCAATAAACACTCCTCGATCTTCATAACGACGACGACTAAAAAGGTTAAAACCAAAAAGATTGGTGAAAAACCTAAGTTTTAAAAGAGTTGTGTAAAACTGATTCGCTCAATAAACACTCCTCGATCTTCATAACGACGATGACTAAAAAGGTTAAAACCAAAAAGATTGGTGAAAAACCTAAGTTTTAAAAGAGTTGAGTAAAATTGATTCGCTCAATAAACACTTCTCGATTTTCCTAACGACGAAGATTAAAAAGGTTAAAACCAAAAATATTGGTAAAAAACCTAAATCCTAAAGAGTTGAGTAGAATCGATCCGCTCGATAAACGCTCCTCGATCTTCATAACGACGACGACTAAAAAGGTTAAAACCAAAAATATTGGTAAAAAACTTAAGTCCTAAAGAGTTGAGTAAAATTGATTCGCTCAATAAACACTCCTCGATCTCCATAACGACGAACAAAATGGTTGAAGCCAAAAGATTGGTTAAAAACCTAAGTTTTAAAAGAGTTGAGTAAAATTGATTCGCTCAATAAACACTCCTCGATCTTCATAACGACGACGACTAAAAAGCTTAAAACCAAAAAGATTGGTGAAAAACCTAAGTTTTAAAAGATTTGAGTAAAATTGATTCGCTCAATAAACATTCCTCGATCTTCATAACGACGACGACTAAAAAGGTTAAAACCAAAAATATTGGTAAAAAACCTAATTCCTAAATTGTTGAGTAGAATCGATCCGCTTGATAAACGCTCCTCGATCTTCATAACGACGACGACTAAAAAGGTTAAAACAAAAAATATTGGTAAAAAAACTTAAGTCCTCAAGAGTTGAGTAAAATTGATTCGCGCAATAAACACTACTCGATCTCCATAACGACGAACAAAATGGTTGAAGCCAAAATATTGGTGAAAAAACTAAGTTTTAAAAGAGTTGAGTAAAATTGATTCGCTCAATAAACACTCCTCGATCTTCATAACGACGATGACTAAAAAGGTTAAAACCAAAAAGATTGGTGAAAAACCTAAGTTTTAAAAGAGTTGAGTAAAATTGATTCGCTCAATAAACACTTCTCGATTTTCATAACGACGACGATTAAAAGGTTAAAACCAAAAATATTGGTAAAAAACCTCAGTCCTAAAGAGTTGAGTAGAATCTATCCGCTCGATAAACGCTCCTCGATCTTCATAACGACGACGACTAAAAAGGTTAAAACCAAAAATATTGGTACAAAACCTAAGTCCTAAAGAGTTGAGTAAAATTGATTCGCTCAATAAACACTCCTCGATCTCCATAACGACGAACAAAATGGTTGAAGTCAAAAGATTGGTTAAAAACCTAAGTTTTAAAAGAGTTGAGTAAAATTGATTCGCTCAATAAACACTCCTCGATCTTCATAACGACGACGACTAAAAAGCTTAAAACAAAAAAGATTGGTGAAAAACCTAAGTTTTAAAAGAGTTGAGTAAAATTGATTAGCTCAATAAACATTCCTCGATCTTCATAACGACGACGACTAAAAAGGTTAAAACCAAAAATATTGGTAAAAAACCTAATTCCTAAAGAGTTGAGTAGAATCGATCCGCTCGATAAACGCTCCTCGATCTACATAAAGACGACGACTAAAAAGGTTAAAACCAAAAATATTGGTAAAAAATCTAAGTCCTAAAGAGTTGAGTAAAAATGATTCGCTCAATAAACACTCCTCGATCTCCATAACGACGAACAAAATGGTTGAAGCCAAAAGATTGGTGAAGAACCTGAGTTTTAAAAGAGTTGAGTAAAATTGATTCGCTCAATAAACACTTCTCGATCTTCATATCGACGACGACTTAAAAGTTTAAAACAAAAAATATTGGTAAAAAACCTAAGTCCTACAGAGTTGAGTAGAATCGATCCGCTCGATAAATGCTCCTCGATCTTCATAACGACGACGACTGAAAAGGTTAAAACCAAAAATATTGGTAATAAACCTAAGTCCTAAAGAGTTGAGTAAAATTGATCCGCTCAATAAACACTCCTCGATCTCCAAAACGACGAGCAAAATGGTTGAAGCCAAAAGATTGGTGAAAAAACTAGGTTTTAAAAGAGTTGAGTAAAATTGATTTGCGCAATAAACACTCCTCGATCTTCATAACGACGACGACTAAAAAGGTTAAAACCAAAAAGATTGGTGAAAAACCTAAGTTTTAAAAGAGTTGAGTAAAACTGATTCGCTCAATAAACACTCCTCGATCTTCATAACGACGATGACTAAAAAGGTTAAAACCAAAAAGATTGGTGAAAAACCTAAGTTTTAAAAGAGTTGAGTAAAATTGATTCGCTCAATAAACACTTCTCGATTTTCATAACGACGAAGATTAAAAAGGTTAAAACCAAAAATATTGGTAAAAAACCTAAATCCTAAAGAGTTGAGTAGAATCGATCCGCTCGATAAACGATCCTCGATCTTCATAACGACGACGACTAAAAAGGTTAAAACAAAAAATATTGGTAAAAAACTTAAGTCCTAAAGAGTTGAGTAAAATTGATTCGCTCAATTAACACTCCTCGATCTTCATAACGACGACGACTAAAAAGCTTAAAACAAAAAAGATTGGTGAAAAACCTAAGTTTTAAAAGAGTTGAGTAAAATTGATTCGCTCAATAAACACTTCTCGATTTTCATAACGACGACGATTAAAAGGTTAAAACCAAAAATATTGGTAAAAAACCTCAGTCCTAAAGAGTTGAGTAGAATCTATCCGCTCGATAAACGCTCCTCGATCTTCATAACGACGACGACTAAAAAGGTTAAAACCAAAAATATTGGTACAAAACCTAAGTCCTAAAGAGTTGAGTAAAATTGATTCGCTCAATAAACACTCCTCGATCTCCATAACGACGAACAAAATGGTTGAAGTAAAAAGATTGGTTAAAAACCTAAGTTTTAAAAGAGTTGAGTAAAATTGATTCGCTCAATAAACACTCCTCGATCTTCATAACGACGACGACTAAAAAGCTTAAAACAAAAAAGATTGGTGAAAAACCTAAGTTTTAAAAGAGTTGAGTAAAATTGATTCGCTCAATAAACATTCCTCGATCTTCATAACGACGACGACTAAAAAGGTTAAAACCAAAAATATTGGTAAAAAACCTAATTCCTAAAGAGTTGAGTAGAATCGATCCGCTCGATAAACGCTCCTCGATCTACATAAAGACGACGACTAAAAAGGTTAAAACCAAAAATATTGGTAAAAAATCTAAGTCCTAAAGAGTTGAGTAAAATTGATTCGCTCAATAAACACTCCTCGATCTCCATAACGACGAACAAAATGGTTGAAGCCAAAAGATTGGTGAAGAACCTGAGTTTTAAAAGAGTTGAGTAAAATTGATTCGCTCAATAAACACTTCTCGATCTTCATATCGACGACGACTTAAAAGGTTAAAACAAAAAATATTGGTAAAAAACTTAAGTCCTACAGAGTTGAGTAGAATCGATCCGCTCAATAAATGCTCCTCGATTTTCATAACGACGACGACTGAAAAGGTTAAAACCAAAAATATTGGTAATAAACCTAAGTCCTAAAGAGTTGAGTAAAATTGATCCGCTCAATAAACACTCCTCGATCTCCAAAACGACGAGCAAAATGGTTGAAGCCAAAAGATTGGTGAAAAAACAAAGTTTTAAAAGAGTTGAGTAAAATTGATTTGCGCAATAAACACTCCTCGATCTTCATAACGACGACGACTAAAAAGGTTAAAACCAAAAAGATTGGTGAAAAACCTAAGTTTTAAAAGAGTTGTGTAAAACTGATTCGCTCAATAAACACTCCTCGATCTTCATAACGACGATGACTAAAAAGGTTAAAACCAAAAAGATTGGTGAAAAACCTAAGTTTTAAAAGAGTTGAGTAAAATTGATTCGCTCAATAAACACTTCTCGATTTTCCTAACGACGAAGATTAAAAAGGTTAAAACCAAAAATATTGGTAAAAAACCTAAATCCTAAAGAGTTGAGTAGAATCGATCCGCTCGATAAACGCTCCTCGATCTTCATAACGACGACGACTAAAAAGGTTAAAACCAAAAATATTGGTAAAAAACTTAAGTCCTAAAGAGTTGAGTAAAATTGATTCGCTCAATAAACACTCCTCGATCTCCATAACGACGAACAAAATGGTTGAAGCCAAAAGATTGGTTAAAAACCTAAGTTTTAAAAGAGTTGAGTAAAATTGATTCGCTCAATAAACACTCCTCGATCTTCATAACGACGACGACTAAAAAGCTTAAAACCAAAAAGATTGGTGAAAAACCTAAGTTTTAAAAGATTTGAGTAAAATTGATTCGCTCAATAAACATTCCTCGATCTTCATAACGACGACGACTAAAAAGGTTAAAACCAAAAATATTGGTAAAAAACCTAATTCCTAAATTGTTGAGTAGAATCGATCCGCTTGATAAACGCTCCTCGATCTTCATAACGACGACGACTAAAAAGGTTAAAACAAAAAATATTGGTAAAAAAACTTAAGTCCTCAAGAGTTGAGTAAAATTGATTCGCGCAATAAACACTACTCGATCTCCATAACGACGAACAAAATGGTTGAAGCCAAAATATTGGTGAAAAAACTAAGTTTTAAAAGAGTTGAGTAAAATTGATTCGCTCAATAAACACTCCTCGATCTTCATAACGACGATGACTAAAAAGGTTAAAACCAAAAAGATTGGTGAAAAACCTAAGTTTTAAAAGAGTTGAGTAAAATTGATTCGCTCAATAAACACTTCTCGATTTTCATAACGACGACGATTAAAAGGTTAAAACCAAAAATATTGGTAAAAAACCTCAGTCCTAAAGAGTTGAGTAGAATCTATCCGCTCGATAAACGCTCCTCGATCTTCATAACGACGACGACTAAAAAGGTTAAAACCAAAAATATTGGTACAAAACCTAAGTCCTAAAGAGTTGAGTAAAATTGATTCGCTCAATAAACACTCCTCGATCTCCATAACGACGAACAAAATGGTTGAAGTCAAAAGATTGGTTAAAAACCTAAGTTTTAAAAGAGTTGAGTAAAATTGATTCGCTCAATAAACACTCCTCGATCTTCATAACGACGACGACTAAAAAGCTTAAAACAAAAAAGATTGGTGAAAAACCTAAGTTTTAAAAGAGTTGAGTAAAATTGATTAGCTCAATAAACATTCCTCGATCTTCATAACGACGACGACTAAAAAGGTTAAAACCAAAAATATTGGTAAAAAACCTAATTCCTAAAGAGTTGAGTAGAATCGATCCGCTCGATAAACGCTCCTCGATCTACATAAAGACGACGACTAAAAAGGTTAAAACCAAAAATATTGGTAAAAAATCTAAGTCCTAAAGAGTTGAGTAAAAATGATTCGCTCAATAAACACTCCTCGATCTCCATAACGACGAACAAAATGGTTGAAGCCAAAAGATTGGTGAAGAACCTGAGTTTTAAAAGAGTTGAGTAAAATTGATTCGCTCAATAAACACTTCTCGATCTTCATATCGACGACGACTTAAAAGTTTAAAACAAAAAATATTGGTAAAAAACCTAAGTCCTACAGAGTTGAGTAGAATCGATCCGCTCGATAAATGCTCCTCGATCTTCATAACGACGACGACTGAAAAGGTTAAAACCAAAAATATTGGTAATAAACCTAAGTCCTAAAGAGTTGAGTAAAATTGATCCGCTCAATAAACACTCCTCGATCTCCAAAACGACGAGCAAAATGGTTGAAGCCAAAAGATTGGTGAAAAAACTAGGTTTTAAAAGAGTTGAGTAAAATTGATTTGCGCAATAAACACTCCTCGATCTTCATAACGACGACGACTAAAAAGGTTAAAACCAAAAAGATTGGTGAAAAACCTAAGTTTTAAAAGAGTTGAGTAAAACTGATTCGCTCAATAAACACTCCTCGATCTTCATAACGACGATGACTAAAAAGGTTAAAACCAAAAAGATTGGTGAAAAACCTAAGTTTTAAAAGAGTTGAGTAAAATTGATTCGCTCAATAAACACTTCTCGATTTTCATAACGACGAAGATTAAAAAGGTTAAAACCAAAAATATTGGTAAAAAACCTAAATCCTAAAGAGTTGAGTAGAATCGATCCGCTCGATAAACGATCCTCGATCTTCATAACGACGACGACTAAAAAGGTTAAAACAAAAAATATTGGTAAAAAACTTAAGTCCTAAAGAGTTGAGTAAAATTGATTCGCTCAATTAACACTCCTCGATCTTCATAACGACGACGACTAAAAAGCTTAAAACAAAAAAGATTGGTGAAAAACCTAAGTTTTAAAAGAGTTGAGTAAAATTGATTCGCTCAATAAACACTTCTCGATTTTCATAACGACGACGATTAAAAGGTTAAAACCAAAAATATTGGTAAAAAACCTCAGTCCTAAAGAGTTGAGTAGAATCTATCCGCTCGATAAACGCTCCTCGATCTTCATAACGACGACGACTAAAAAGGTTAAAACCAAAAATATTGGTACAAAACCTAAGTCCTAAAGAGTTGAGTAAAATTGATTCGCTCAATAAAAACTCCTCGATCTCCATAACGACGAACAAAATGGTTGAAGTAAAAAGATTGGTTAAAAACCTAAGTTTTAAAAGAGTTGAGTAAAATTGATTCGCTCAATAAACACTCCTCGATCTTCATAACGACGACGACTAAAAAGCTTAAAACAAAAAAGATTGGTGAAAAACCTAAGTTTTAAAAGAGTTGAGTAAAATTGATTCGCTCAATAAACATTCCTCGATCTTCATAACGACGACGACTAAAAAGGTTAAAACCAAAAATATTGGTAAAAAATCTAAGTCCTAAAGAGTTGAGTAAAATTGATTCGCTCAATAAACACTCCTCGATCTCCATAACGACGAACAAAATGGTTGAAGCCAAAAGATTGGTGAAGAACCTGAGTTTTAAAAGAGTTGAGTAAAATTGATTCGCTCAATAAACACTTCTCGATCTTCATATCGACGACGACTTAAAAGGTTAAAACAAAAAATATTGGTAAAAAACCTAAGTCCTACAGAGTTGAGTAGAATCGATCCGCTCAATAAATGCTCCTCGATTTTCATAACGACGACGACTGAAAAGGTTAAAACCAAAAATATTGGTAATAAACCTAAGTCCTAAAGAGTTGAGTAAAATTGATCCGCTCAATAAACACTCCTCGATCTCCAAAACGACGAGCAAAATGGTTGAAGCCAAAAGATTGGTGAAAAAACAAAGTTTTAAAAGAGTTGAGTAAAATTGATTTGCGCAATAAACACTCCTCGATCTTCATAACGACGACGACTAAAAAGGTTAAAACCAAAAAGATTGGTGAAAAACATAAGTTTTAAAAGAGTTGTGTAAAACTGATTCGCTCAATAAACACTCCTCGATCTTCATAACGACGATGACTAAAAAGGTTAAAACCAAAAAGATTGGTGAAAAACCTAAGTTTTAAAAGAGTTGAGTAAAATTGATTCGCTCAAAAAACACTTCTCGATTTTCCTAACGACGAAGATTAAAAAGGTTAAAACCAAAAATATTGGTAAAAAACCTAAATCCTAAAGAGTTGAGTAGAATCGATCCGCTCGATAAACGCTCCTCGATCTTCATAACGACGACGACTAAAAAGGTTAAAACCAAAAATATTGGTAAAAAACTTAAGTCCTAAAGAGTTGAGTAAAATTGATTCGCTCAATAAACACTCCTCGATCTCCATAACGACGAACAAAATGGTTGAAGCCAAAAGATTGGTTAAAAACCTAAGTTTTAAAAGAGTTGAGTAAAATTGATTCGCTCAATAAACACTCCTCGATCTTCATAACGACGACGACTAAAAAGCTTAAAACCAAAAAGATTGGTGAAAAACCTAAGTTTTAAAAGATTTGAGTAAAATTGATTCGCTCAATAAACATTCCTCGATCTTCATAACGACGACGACTAAAAAGGTTAAAACCAAAAATATTGGTAAAAAACCTAATTCCTAAATTGTTGAGTAGAATCGATCCGCTTGATAAACGCTCCTCGATCTTCATAACGACGACGACTAAAAAGGTTAAAACAAAAAATATTGGTAAAAAAACTTAAGTCCTCAAGAGTTGAGTAAAATTGATTCGCGCAATAAACACTACTCGATCTCCATAACGACGAACAAAATGGTTGAAGCCAAAATATTGGTGAAAAAACTAAGTTTTAAAAGAGTTGAGTAAAATTGATTCGCTCAATAAACACTCCTCGATCTTCATAACGACGATGACTAAAAAGGTTAAAACCAAAAAGATTGGTGAAAAACCTAAGTTTTAAAAGAGTTGAGTAAAATTGATTCGCTCAATAAACACTTCTCGATTTTCATAACGACGACGATTAAAAGGTTAAAACCAAAAATATTGGTAAAAAACCTCAGTCCTAAAGAGTTGAGTAGAATCTATCCGCTCGATAAACGCTCCTCGATCTTCATAACGACGACGACTAAAAAGGTTAAAACCAAAAATATTGGTACAAAACCTAAGTCCTAAAGAGTTGAGTAAAATTGATTCGCTCAATAAACACTCCTCGATCTCCATAACGACGAACAAAATGGTTGAAGTCAAAAGATTGGTTAAAAACCTAAGTTTTAAAAGAGTTGAGTAAAATTGATTCGCACAATAAACACTCCTCGATCTTCATAACGACGACGACTAAAAAGCTTAAAACAAAAAAGATTGGTGAAAAACCTAAGTTTTAAAAGAGTTGAGTAAAATTGATTAGCTCAATAAACATTCCTCGATCTTCATAACGACGACGACTAAAAAGGTTAAAACCAAAAATATTGGTAAAAAACCTAATTCCTAAAGAGTTGAGTAGAATCGATCCGCTCGATAAACGCTCCTCGATCTACATAAAGACGACGACTAAAAAGGTTAAAACCAAAAATATTGGTAAAAAATCTAAGTCCTAAAGAGTTGAGTAAAAATGATTCGCTCAATAAACACTCCTCGATCTCCATAACGACGAACAAAATGGTTGAAGCCAAAAGATTGGTGAAGAACCTGAGTTTTAAAAGAGTTGAGTAAAATTGATTCGCTCAATAAACACTTCTCGATCTTCATATCGACGACGACTTAAAAGGTTAAAACAAAAAATATTGGTAAAAAACCTAAGTCCTACAGAGTTGAGTAGAATCGATCCGCTCAATAAATGCTCCTCGATTTTCATAACGACGACGACTGAAAAGGTTAAAACCAAAAATATTGGTAATAAACCTAAGTCCTAAAGAGTTGAGTAAAATTGATCCGCTCAATAAACACTCCTCGATCTCCAAAACGACGAGCAAAATGGTTGAAGCCAAAAGATTGGTGAAAAAACAAAGTTTTAAAAGAGTTGAGTAAAATTGATTTGCGCAATAAACACTCCTCGATCTTCATAACGACGACGACTAAAAAGGTTAAAACCAAAAAGATTGGTGAAAAACCTAAGTTTTAAAAGAGTTGTGTAAAACTGATTCGCTCAATAAACACTCCTCGATCTTCATAACGACGATGACTAAAAAGGTTAAAACCAAAAAGATTGGTGAAAAACCTAAGTTTTAAAAGAGTTGAGTAAAATTGATTCGCTCAATAAACACTTCTCGATTTTCACAACGACGAAGATTAAAAAGGTTAAAACCAAAAATATTGGTAAAAAACCTAAGTCCTAAAGAGTTGAGTAGAATCGATCCGCTCGATAAACGCTCCTCGATCTTCATAACGACGACGACTAAAAAGGTTAAAACCAAAAATATTGTTAAAAAACTTAAGTCCTTAAGAGTTGAGTAAAATTGATTCGCTCAATAAACACTCCTCGATCTCCATAACGACGAACAAAATGGTTGAAGCCAAAAGATTGGTGAAAAACCTAAGTTTTAAAAGAGTTGAGTAAAATTGATTCGCTCAATAAACACTCCTCGATCTTCATAACGACGACGACTAAAAAGCTTAAAACCAAAAAGATTGGTGAAAAACCTAAGTTTTAAAAGATTTGAGTAAAATTGATTCGCTCAATAAACATTCCTCGATCTTCATAACGACGACGACTAAAAAGGTTAAAACCAAAAATATTGGTAAAAAACCTAATTCCTAAATTGTTGAGTAGAATCGATCCGCTTGATAAACGCTCCTCGATCTTCATAACGACGACGACTAAAAAGGTTAAAACAAAAAATATTGGTAAAAAAACTTAAGTCCTCAAGAGTTGAGTAAAATTGATTCGCGCAATAAACACTACTCGATCTCCATAACGACGAACAAAATGGTTGAAGCCAAAATATTGGTGAAAAAACTAAGTTTTAAAAGAGTTGAGTAAAATTGATTCGCTCAATAAACACTCCTCGATCTTCATAACGACGATGACTAAAAAGGTTAAAACCAAAAAGATTGGTGAAAAACCTAAGTTTTAAAAGAGTTGAGTAAAATTGATTCGCTCAATAAACACTTCTCGATTTTCATAACGACGACGATTAAAAGGTTAAAACCAAAAATATTGGTAAAAAACCTCAGTCCTAAAGAGTTGAGTAGAATCTATCCGCTCGATAAACGCTCCTCGATCTTCATAACGACGACGACTAAAAAGGTTAAAACCAAAAATATTGGTACAAAACCTAAGTCCTAAAGAGTTGAGTAAAATTGATTCGCTCAATAAACACTCCTCGATCTCCATAACGACGAACAAAATGGTTGAAGTCAAAAGATTGGTTAAAAACCTAAGTTTTAAAAGAGTTGAGTAAAATTGATTCGCACAATAAACACTCCTCGATCTTCATAACGACGACGACTAAAAAGCTTAAAACAAAAAAGATTGGTGAAAAACCTAAGTTTTAAAAGAGTTGAGTAAAATTGATTAGCTCAATAAACATTCCTCGATCTTCATAACGACGACGACTAAAAAGGTTAAAACCAAAAATATTGGTAAAAAACCTAATTCCTAAAGAGTTGAGTAGAATCGATCCGCTCGATAAACGCTCCTCGATCTACATAAAGACGACGACTAAAAAGGTTAAAACCAAAAATATTGGTAAAAAATCTAAGTCCTAAAGAGTTGAGTAAAAATGATTCGCTCAATAAACACTCCTCGATCTCCATAACGACGAACAAAATGGTTGAAGCCAAAAGATTGGTGAAGAACCTGAGTTTTAAAAGAGTTGAGTAAAATTGATTCGCTCAATAAACACTTCTCGATCTTCATATCGACGACGACTTAAAAGGTTAAAACAAAAAATATTGGTAAAAAACCTAAGTCCTACAGAGTTGAGTAGAATCGATCCGCTCAATAAATGCTCCTCGATTTTCATAACGACGACGACTGAAAAGGTTAAAACCAAAAATATTGGTAATAAACCTAAGTCCTAAAGAGTTGAGTAAAATTGATCCGCTCAATAAACACTCCTCGATCTCCAAAACGACGAGCAAAATGGTTGAAGCCAAAAGATTGGTGAAAAAACAAAGTTTTAAAAGAGTTGAGTAAAATTGATTTGCGCAATAAACACTCCTCGATCTTCATAACGACGACGACTAAAAAGGTTAAAACCAAAAAGATTGGTGAAAAACCTAAGTTTTAAAAGAGTTGTGTAAAACTGATTCGCTCAATAAACACTCCTCGATCTTCATAACGACGATGACTAAAAAGGTTAAAACCAAAAAGATTGGTGAAAAACCTAAGTTTTAAAAGAGTTGAGTAAAATTGATTCGCTCAAAAAACACTTCTCGATTTTCCTAACGACGAAGATTAAAAAGGTTAAAACCAAAAATATTGGTAAAAAACCTAAATCCTAAAGAGTTGAGTAGAATCGATCCGCTCGATAAACGCTCCTCGATCTTCATAACGACGACGACTAAAAAGGTTAAAACCAAAAATATTGGTAAAAAACTTAAGTCCTAAAGAGTTGAGTAAAATTGATTCGCTCAATAAACACTCCTCGATCTCCATAACGACGAACAAAATGGTTGAAGCCAAAAGATTGGTTAAAAACCTAAGTTTTAAAAGAGTTGAGTAAAATTGATTCGCTCAATAAACACTCCTCGATCTTCATAACGACGACGACTAAAAAGCTTAAAACCAAAAAGATTGGTGAAAAACCTAAGTTTTAAAAGATTTGAGTAAAATTGATTCGCTCAATAAACATTCCTTGATCTTCATAACGACGACGACTAAAAAGGTTAAAACCAAAAATATTGGTAAAAAACCTAATTCCTAAATTGTTGAGTAGAATCGATCCGCTTGATAAACGCTCCTCGATCTTCATAACGACGACGACTAAAAAGGTTAAAACAAAAAATATTGGTAAAAAAACTTAAGTCCTCAAGAGTTGAGTAAAATTGATTCGCGCAATAAACACTACTCGATCTCCATAACGACGAACAAAATGGTTGAAGCCAAAATATTGGTGAAAAAACTAAGTTTTAAAAGAGTTGAGTAAAATTGATTCGCTCAATAAACACTCCTCGATCTTCATAACGACGATGACTAAAAAGGTTAAAACCAAAAAGATTGGTGAAAAACCTAAGTTTTAAAAGAGTTGAGTAAAATTGATTCGCTCAATAAACACTTCTCGATTTTCATAACGACGACGATTAAAAGGTTAAAACCAAAAATATTGGTAAAAAACCTCAGTCCTAAAGAGTTGAGTAGAATCTATCCGCTCGATAAACGCTCCTCGATCTTCATAACGACGACGACTAAAAAGGTTAAAACCAAAAATATTGGCACAAAACCTAAGTCCTAAAGAGTTGAGTAAAATTGATTCGCTCAATAAACACTCCTCGATCTCCATAACGACGAACAAAATGGTTGAAGTCAAAAGATTGGTTAAAAACCTAAGTTTTAAAAGAGTTGAGTAAAATTGATTCGCACAATAAACACTCCTCGATCTTCATAACGACGACGACTAAAAAGCTTAAAACCAAAAAGATTGGTGAAAAACCTAAGTTTTAAAAGAGTTGAGTAAAATTGATTAGCTCAATAAACATTCCTCGATCTTCATAACGACGACGACTAAAAAGGTTAAAACCAAAAATATTGGTAAAAAACCTAATTCCTAAAGAGTTGAGTAGAATCGATCCGCTCGATAAACGCTCCTCGATCTACATAAAGACGACGACTAAAAAGGTTAAAACCAAAAATATTGGTAAAAAATCTAAGTCCTAAAGAGTTGAGTAAAAATGATTCGCTCAATAAACACTCCTCGATCTCCATAACGACGAACAAAATGGTTGAAGCCAAAAGATTGGTGAAGAACCTGAGTTTTAAAAGAGTTGAGTAAAATTGATTCGCTCAATAAACACTTCTCGATCTTCATATCGACGACGACTTAAAAGGTTAAAACAAAAAATATTGGTAAAAAACCTAAGTCCTACAGAGTTGAGTAGAATCGATCCGCTCAATAAATGCTCCTCGATTTTCATAACGACGACGACTGAAAAGGTTAAAACCAAAAATATTGGTAATAAACCTAAGTCCTAAAGAGTTGAGTAAAATTGATCCGCTCAATAAACACTCCTCGATCTCCAAAACGACGAGCAAAATGGTTGAAGCCAAAAGATTGGTGAAAAAACAAAGTTTTAAAAGAGTTGAGTAAAATTGATTTGCGCAATAAACACTCCTCGATCTTCATAACGACGACGACTAAAAAGGTTAAAACCAAAAAGATTGGTGAAAAACCTAAGTTTTAAAAGAGTTGTGTAAAACTGATTCGCTCAATAAACACTCCTCGATCTTCATAACGACGATGACTAAAAAGGTTAAAACCAAAAAGATTGGTGAAAAACCTAAGTTTTAAAAGAGTTGAGTAAAATTGATTCGCTCAATAAACACTTCTCGATTTTCCTAACGACGAAGATTAAAAAGGTTAAAACCAAAAATATTGGTAAAAAACCTAAATCCTAAAGAGTTGAGTAGAATCGATCCGCTCGATAAACGCTCCTCGATCTTCATAACGACGACGACTAAAAAGGTTAAAACCAAAAATATTGGTAAAAAACTTAAGTCCTAAAGAGTTGAGTAAAATTGATTCGCTCAATAAACACTCCTCGATCTCCATAACGACGAACAAAATGGTTGAAGCCAAAAGATTGGTTAAAAACCTAAGTTTTAAAAGAGTTGAGTAAAATTGATTCGCTCAATAAACACTCCTCGATCTTCATAACGACGACGACTAAAAAGCTTAAAACCAAAAAGATTGGTGAAAAACCTAAGTTTTAAAAGATTTGAGTAAAATTGATTCGCTCAATAAACATTCCTCGATCTTCATAACGACGACGACTAAAAAGGTTAAAACCAAAAATATTGGTAAAAAACCTAATTCCTAAATTGTTGAGTAGAATCGATCCGCTTGATAAACGCTCCTCGATCTTCATAACGACGACGACTAAAAAGGTTAAAACAAAAAATATTGGTAAAAAAACTTAAGTCCTCAAGAGTTGAGTAAAATTGATTCGCGCAATAAACACTACTCGATCTCCATAACGACGAACAAAATGGTTGAAGCCAAAATATTGGTGAAAAAACTAAGTTTTAAAAGAGTTGAGTAAAATTGATTCGCTCAATAAACACTCCTCGATCTTCATAACGACGATGACTAAAAAGGTTAAAACCAAAAAGATTGGTGAAAAACCTAAGTTTTAAAAGAGTTGAGTAAAATTGATTCGCTCAATAAACACTTCTCGATTTTCATAACGACGACGATTAAAAGGTTAAAACCAAAAATATTGGTAAAAAACCTCAGTCCTAAAGAGTTGAGTAGAATCTATCCGCTCGATAAACGCTCCTCGATCTTCATAACGACGACGACTAAAAAGGTTAAAACCAAAAATATTGGTACAAAACCTAAGTCCTAAAGAGTTGAGTAAAATTGATTCGCTCAATAAACACTCCTCGATCTCCATAACGACGAACAAAATGGTTGAAGTCAAAAGATTGGTTAAAAACCTAAGTTTTAAAAGAGTTGAGTAAAATTGATTCGCACAATAAACACTCCTCGATCTTCATAACGACGACGACTAAAAAGCTTAAAACAAAAAAGATTGGTGAAAAACCTAAGTTTTAAAAGAGTTGAGTAAAATTGATTAGCTCAATAAACATTCCTCGATCTTCATAACGACGACGACTAAAAAGGTTAAAACCAAAAATATTGGTAAAAAACCTAATTCCTAAAGAGTTGAGTAGAATCGATCCGCTCGATAAACGCTCCTCGATCTACATAAAGACGACGACTAAAAAGGTTAAAACCAAAAATATTGGTAAAAAATCTAAGTCCTAAAGAGTTGAGTAAAAATGATTCGCTCAATAAACACTCCTCGATCTCCATAACGACGAACAAAATGGTTGAAGCCAAAAGATTGGTGAAGAACCTGAGTTTTAAAAGAGTTGAGTAAAATTGATTCGCTCAATAAACACTTCTCGATCTTCATATTGACGACGACTTAAAAGTTTAAAACAAAAAATATTGGTAAAAAACCTAAGTCCTACAGAGTTGAGTAGAATCGATCCGCTCGAAAAATGCTCCTCGATCTTCATAACGACGACGACTGAAAAGGTTAAAACCAAAAATATTGGTAATAAACCTAAGTCCTAAAGAGTTGAGTAAAATTGATCCGCTCAATAAACACTCCTCGATCTCCAAAACGACGAGCAAAATGGTTGAAGCCAAAAGATTGGTGAAAAAACTAGGTTTTAAAAGAGTTGAGTAAAATTGATTTGCGCAATAAACACTCCTCGATCTTCATAACGACGACGACTAAAAAGGTTAAAACCAAAAAGATTGTTGAAAAACCTAAGTTTTAAAAGAGTTGAGTAAAACTGATTCGCTCAATAAACACTCCTCGATCTTCATAACGACGATGACTAAAAAGGTTAAAACCAAAAAGATTGGTGAAAAACCTAAGTTTTAAAAGAGTTGAGTAAAATTGATTCGCTCAATAAACACTTCTCGATTTTCATAACGACGAAGATTAAAAAGGTTAAAACCAAAAATATTGGTAAAAAACCTAAATCCTAAAGAGTTGAGTAGAATCGATCCGCTCGATAAACGATCCTCGATCTTCATAACGACGACGACTAAAAAGGTTAAAACAAAAAATATTGGTAAAAAACTTAAGTCCTAAAGAGTTGAGTAAAATTGATTCGCTCAATTAACACTCCTCGATCTTCATAACGACGACGACTAAAAAGCTTAAAACCAAAAAGATTGGTGAAAAACCTAAGTTTTAAAAGATTTGAGTAAAATTGATTCGCTCAATAAACATTCCTCGATCTTCATAACGACGACGACTAAAAAGGTTAAAACCAAAAATATTGGTAAAAAACCTAATTCCTAAATTGTTGAGTAGAATCGATCCGCTTGATAAACGCTCCTCGATCTTCATAACGACGACGACTAAAAAGGTTAAAACAAAAAATATTGGTAAAAAAACTTAAGTCCTCAAGAGTTGAGTAAAATTGATTCGCGCAATAAACACTACTCGATCTCCATAACGACGAACAAAATGGTTGAAGCCAAAATATTGGTGAAAAAACTAAGTTTTAAAAGAGTTGAGTAAAATTGATTCGCTCAATAAACACTCCTCGATCTTCATAACGACGATGACTAAAAAGGTTAAAACCAAAAAGATTGGTGAAAAACTGTTGCGTTCCAAATACTAATACGCAAACACGCAAGTATACGGTCGTTACAAGTAATATAAAACGATAAGTACATACCGAGTATCGAATCCCAACGAATGGGTAAAAGGTGGGAATAAACGAATCAATCGAAGGCTTATTTTATCTAAGAATGCTTGATACAATATTATCGAACCCAAATATATGATAAGGGTGATTTTATTTAACTACGAGCGATATAGTAAATCTAACTACGAAAGCAAGTAAATGGGGAGTTAATTATGCGGTAAGGAGGATTCATAAGCGATTAGTTAAAGCAGATAAATCATGCGGTTGTTAGGTTAGCTATGCAAACAATTCTAGAATTAGTTGTTGTTTGTGAGTTCAAATTAGTTAAGTCTCCCGGTAGGTTTGACCTAACTCTACCAATCTACCCAAACTCTCCATCTCCGGATCAATAACGAACATCGCTGTCATCCGATGCTCTAAGGAAAGTCCGAATCCATTAGAGGACTCTAAGGTGGGCCGTTGTCACCCGGGACCTAAGACTAACCCAAATCCCCGAATAAAGAGAATCTAAGTTATTTGATGCATTCACGAACGAACCCATTATACAAACACGGACCAAACTAGGTATAAGCCTATCCTAGGTTGAAATCCACAAATCATCACTCGCCTAACCTTCAACGTTTTAGGTTGCATTAAAGGTAGATGGCCAAAAGTGCGATAAAACAATAAACCCAACAAATCAAACATAACCCAACATCACACATAACTAATCAAACGATAACAATGACTCGACAATTAATATCTTATGCTCGTGTTTGCTATTCAAGGATTCAAGGACGTTCGTATGTATCTTTTGATAGCATACCAACCTATCGAATTAAACTAATCCAATTTACGTATAAACGGAATAAAATCTAATCGATGTCATTTAAACTCAAACCTTAAACGAATATGAAACGACATAGGTATATGTCTATCCTAAAATCGAATCACAATCCAAATTCATAATCAAATCCTCAAAATCACTAAATATAGCAATCAAGAATCAATAACTTTCATCTCCAAAGGTTGTCAAACCACAAGACGAACAATAAACACGGAATCGGATTAACGAACACAAATAAGCACCATACTAATCATCAAGACATCATTTAATCAAACAATAACATAAATACTTATAAATCCGGAGAATTCAAATCCACAATCATAGTTCCAAAAAGAAAATAACAACATCAATCTCCTAATCATAGACAACTAGAAAATAGAAAGATATCACCTAATCGAAACGAAATCGAGAGACGGATTCTCCTCCCTTTAATCACCACCTAATCACTCCCCAAGGGTGGTGACTAACTCACCCCCTTGGTGGAGTCTTCAATTACAAGGAAAAGCAAGAAAAATTAAAGAGAGAGTTGAAGGAGACTTGAGAGGAAAAGGGAGGCCAAGAGTGAGGGAAAGAATTGATGATAGTTCTTGTGAAGTTATGACCTCTTGAGCCTCTTAACCTAAGGAAACAAGACCAAAAAGTCCCCTAAAGGGTTTAGAAATGCAAGTGGGGGAAAAGGGGGAAAATACAAGAAACCCCCTGCCTTTCCCGCAGCAGAAATCTGCTGGTAGCAGGTACCTCGCCGCGGCGAGCTTCCACCTCGCCGCGGCGAGCTTTAGGCCGTAGGTTTGGCAGATTTTCCTGCTCTGCCGCACTTTCTTCCGAGAAGCATATCTTTTGATTCCGAACTCCGATTGCGGATCCGTAAAGTCCGTAGCGTAGCTAACTCACTCATCTATGACATATCCAAAATTCAGCTCATTTGGATCATCCATGAAATATTTATGCATGTTCTAGTGAGCAGCTATCTACATTCTTCTACGATTTGCTTCGGGTTCTCTTTTCTTTGAAGCTCTTTCTGTGCAAAGGCTTGCATCAACAACCACCGAGACTTGATTTGATGGAATTGCATTGAATCATAACCTCTCGGACTTCTCTTTAGCCTTGCAAAATTCTCAAACCTACAAATAGAACAAAAACACGACAAAAAACGACGAAAACAAAAGAAAAAACACAAAAGCCCAACAAAGGACCAAAAACGCAAAAGAACGCGAAAATAAACAAAAGCACGCAAAACTCGAATCAAAGCAAGATATTTTGGGCTTAAAGAGATAGGCAATAACGACGTTCGAACGGCGTTATCAACACCCCCAAACTTAAACACTTGCTCGTCCTCGAGCAAAGAAAACAAAACAAGTACTATACGTGCATGCTTAAGATCAAAATGCCAAAGCTTAACACTTTCAAATTATTCTTTGAACAAGCTCCACGTGTGTGTGTGATGACTTCGGCTAGGTTCTATTTTAGGTGAATATGCCCCAATAGATTAAAATCATCGGTTCTACTTGCATGGGCTCCTCACGTTAACTTAGACTATCTCCTAACCTTAGGTTTCAAACCTTATGCTCCAATCACATCATGAAACTAAGTTGTAGGTAATTTAAGAGTATTGTCCCTATCTTGAACTAATTGACAATATTAGTCCCTAGCTCTTCCTCACATAATTGCTTTTCTTATGATTTACAATGATAACATAGCACTTTGTGCTTTACAATGATATTACAATACAAATCTAGCACTATTGATGGTTGCTTGTGCTTCTAAACATTTAACTTTGCGGGCTACTAGCACCATTCCTTTCTTTTGTGCATTACATTTGAATTTTTCACTACAAAACTTGCACAATTATAATGACATAGAGTTATTACAAAAATCATCCATGAATTTCATCAATGAAGGCTTAGCCTTTCTTTTCTCTCATAGAAGGGCATACATTTTAGCAACTTCTCTACTCATTTCTTTTAAGAGCTAGGTGTTCAAAGGTTTTTCATTCTCGAAAAGGGTTCACTCCCCCAAACTTAAGTCATTTTGCTCTCTTCACACTTAGTTTTCAAACTAAAGTTTGGAGAGAAACTAAGTTACGCAAGAGGAGTCCTAGATCCTATCATCACTAAAGTTCTTTATCCACCTCAAATAAAATCTAGCCTTAGCCAATGTGCTCAAATTTTGTAGAACATGCTCAAGTAATAATAAGAATTTGAAAAAATTTGGCGGGTCGACCTAGCATGTATGCAAGTACTTGCGACCTCTCTCCCCCAAACTTAAAACGCACAATGTCCCCATTGTGTGAATTGAGAAAAATGGAGAGAGGTCGACACGACAACCACACAAGCACACAGAGGAAAGACAAACAAAAACAAAACAAAGAAAACAACAAGGTGAATGATCAAGCACGACTCTATCCAATTCAAACAAGCATGGATAATTAAAACTAATCAAGTACGGACATATATATATATAGCATTGTAAGAGCAAAATAAACCAAACGGAATGCAAACATGTAAAGGTTATGCCCTTTTTGTCGATCATGGAGTCCGTGTATCCCGTGGTTAACTTCCGTCTCGAATCCTCATTCATGCTTGCCATTACTTCTTTATCACGCACAATCATCACCTAGAACACAACACAAACAAAAACAAAACAACACAAGATGATGAAAAAGGGAAATAATGCTTGTTTTAAGTCACGTGCTTGACTTGATACGAGGGATGAATTGATTGTCACCAAAACTACTCCCATCGTCCATGATTCCACAAAACAGGCTCATCAAAATCTTAAGCTCTTCGCAATAGGTCGATCAAACCTCGCAAAGAAACAAAAAGATCAAAATTAGCACAAAGTATCAAGCTATCAAACACAAAACTAGCCATCAATATCGTCATTTACTCCACACGTTACCACATTCCCCGGCAACGGCGCCAAAAACTTGTTGCGTTCCAAATACTAATACGCAAACACGCAAGTATACGGTCGTTACAAGTAATATAAAACGATAAGTACATACCGAGTATCGAATCCCAACGAATGGGTAAAAGGTGGGAATAAACGAATCAATCGAAGGCTTATTTTATCTAAGAATGCTTGATACAATATTATCGAACCCAAATATATGATAAGGGTGATTTTATTTAACTACGAGCGATATAGTAAATCTAACTACGAAAGCAAGTAAATGGGGAGTTAATTATGCGGTAAGGAGGATTCATAAGCGATTAGTTAAAGCAGATAAATCATGCGGTTGTTAGGTTAGCTATGCAAACAATTCTAGAATTAGTTGTTGTTTGTGAGTTCAAATTAGTTAAGTCTCCCGGTAGGTTTGACCTAACTCTACCAATCTACCCAAACTCTCCATCTCCGGATCAATAACGAACATCGCTGTCATCCGATGCTCTAAGGAAAGTCCGAATCCATTAGAGGACTCTAAGGTGGGCCGTTGTCACCCGGGACCTAAGACTAACCCAAATCCCCGAATAAAGAGAATCTAAGTTATTTGATGCATTCACGAACGAACCCATTATACAAACACGGACCAAACTAGGTATAAGCCTATCCTAGGTTGAAATCCACAAATCATCACTCGCCTAACCTTCAACGTTTTAGGTTGCATTAAAGGTAGATGGCCAAAAGTGCGATAAAACAATAAACCCAACAAATCAAACATAACCCAACATCACACATAACTAATCAAACGATAACAATGACTCGACAATTAATATCTTATGCTCGTGTTTGCTATTCAAGGATTCAAGGACGTTCGTATGTATCTTTTGATAGCATACCAACCTATCGAATTAAACTAATCCAATTTACGTATAAACGGAATAAAATCTAATCGATGTCATTTAAACTCAAACCTTAAACGAATATGAAACGACATAGGTATATGTCTATCCTAAAATCGAATCACAATCCAAATTCATAATCAAATCCTCAAAATCACTAAATATAGCAATCAAGAATCAATAACTTTCATCTCCAAAGGTTGTCAAACCACAAGACGAACAATAAACACGGAATCGGATTAACGAACACAAATAAGCACCATACTAATCATCAAGACATCATTTAATCAAACAATAACATAAATACTTATAAATCCGGAGAATTCAAATCCACAATCATAGTTCCAAAAAGAAAATAACAACATCAATCTCCTAATCATAGACAACTAGAAAATAGAAAGATATCACCTAATCGAAACGAAATCGAGAGACGGATTCTCCTCCCTTTAATCACCACCTAATCACTCCCCAAGGGTGGTGACTAACTCACCCCCTTGGTGGAGTCTTCAATTACAAGGAAAAGCAAGAAAAATTAAAGAGAGAGTTGAAGGAGACTTGAGAGGAAAAGGGAGGCCAAGAGTGAGGGAAAGAATTGATGATAGTTCTTGTGAAGTTATGACCTCTTGAGCCTCTTAACCTAAGGAAACAAGACCAAAAAGTCCCCTAAAGGGTTTAGAAATGCAAGTGGGGGAAAAGGGGGAAAATACAAGAAACCCCCTGCCTTTCCCGCAGCAGAAATCTGCTGGTAGCAGGTACCTCGCCGCGGCGAGCTTCCACCTCGCCGCGGCGAGCTTTAGGCCGTAGGTTTGGCAGATTTTCCTGCTCTGCCGCACTTTCTTCCGAGAAGCATATCTTTTGATTCCGAACTCCGATTGCGGATCCGTAAAGTCCGTAGCGTAGCTAACTCACTCATCTATGACATATCCAAAATTCAGCTCATTTGGATCATCCATGAAATATTTATGCATGTTCTAGTGAGCAGCTATCTACATTCTTCTACGATTTGCTTCGGGTTCTCTTTTCTTTGAAGCTCTTTCTGTGCAAAGGCTTGCATCAACAACCACCGAGACTTGATTTGATGGAATTGCATTGAATCATAACCTCTCGGACTTCTCTTTAGCCTTGCAAAATTCTCAAACCTACAAATAGAACAAAAACACGACAAAAAACGACGAAAACAAAAGAAAAAACACAAAAGCCCAACAAAGGACCAAAAACGCAAAAGAACGCGAAAATAAACAAAAGCACGCAAAACTCGAATCAAAGCAAGATATTTTGGGCTTAAAGAGATAGGCAATAACGACGTTCGAACGGCGTTATCAAAAACCTAAGTTTTAAAAGAGTTGAGTAAAATTGATTCGCTCAATAAACACTTCTCGATTTTCATAACGACGACGATTAAAAGGTTAAAACCAAAAATATTGGTAAAAAACCTCAGTCCTAAAGAGTTGAGTAGAATCTATCCGCTCGATAAACGCTCCTCGATCTTCATAACGACGACGACTAAAAAGGTTAAAACCAAAAATATTGGTACAAAACCTAAGTCCTAAAGAGTTGAGTAAAATTGATTCGCTCAATAAACACTCCTCGATCTCCATAACGACGAACAAAATGGTTGAAGTCAAAAGATTGGTTAAAAACCTAAGTTTTAAAAGAGTTGAGTAAAATTGATTCGCACAATAAACACTCCTCGATCTTCATAACGACGACGACTAAAAAGCTTAAAACAAAAAAGATTGGTGAAAAACCTAAGTTTTAAAAGAGTTGAGTAAAATTGATTAGCTCAATAAACATTCCTCGATCTTCATAACGACGACGACTAAAAAGGTTAAAACAAAAAAGATTGGTGAAAAACCTAAGTTTTAAAAGAGTTGAGTAAAATTGATTAGCTCAATAAACATTCCTCGATCTTCATAACGACGACGACTAAAAAGGTTAAAACCAAAAATATTGGTAAAAAACCTAATTCCTAAAGAGTTGAGTAGAATCGATCCGCTCGATAAACGCTCCTCGATCTACATAAAGACGACGACTAAAAAGGTTAAAACCAAAAATATTGGTAAAAAATCTAAGTCCTAAAGAGTTGAGTAAAAATGATTCGCTCAATAAACACTCCTCGATCTCCATAACGACGAACAAAATGGTTGAAGCCAAAAGATTGGTGAAGAACCTGAGTTTTAAAAGAGTTGAGTAAAATTGATTCGCTCAATAAACACTTCTCGATCTTCATATCGACGACGACTTAAAAGTTTAAAACAAAAAATATTGGTAAAAAACCTAAGTCCTACAGAGTTGAGTAGAATCGATCCGCTCGATAAATGCTCCTCGATCTTCATAACGACGACGACTGAAAAGGTTAAAACCAAAAATATTGGTAATAAACCTAAGTCCTAAAGAGTTGAGTAAAATTGATCCGCTCAATAAACACTCCTCGATCTCCAAAACGACGAGCAAAATGGTTGAAGCCAAAAGATTGGTGAAAAAACTAGGTTTTAAAAGAGTTGAGTAAAATTGATTTGCGCAATAAACACTCCTCGATCTTCATAACGACGACGACTAAAAAGGTTAAAACCAAAAAGATTGTGAAAAACCTAAGTTTTAAAAGAGTTGAGTAAAACTGATTCGCTCAATAAACACTCCTCGATCTTCATAACGACGATGACTAAAAAGGTTAAAACCAAAAAGATTGGTGAAAAACCTAAGTTTTAAAAGAGTTGAGTAAAATTGATTCGCTCAATAAACACTTCTCGATTTTCATAACGACGAAGATTAAAAAGGTTAAAACCAAAAATATTGGTAAAAAACCTAAATCCTAAAGAGTTGAGTAGAATCGATCCGCTCGATAAACGATCCTCGATCTTCATAACGACGACGACTAAAAAGGTTAAAACAAAAAATATTGGTAAAAAACTTAAGTCCTAAAGAGTTGAGTAAAATTGATTCGCTCAATAAACACTCCTCGATCTCCATAACGACGAAGAAAATGGTTGAAGCCAAAAGATTGGTTAAAAACCTAAGTTTTAAAAGAGTTGAGTAAAATTGATTCGCTCAATAAACACTCCTCGATCTTCATAACGACGACGACTAAAAAGCTTAAAACCAAAAAGATTGGTGAAAAATGACTCTTAAGTGCTTATTATTGTTATTATTTGACATCAAAAGTCTTTTAAGTGCTTAATATGTTATTTCTTGACTTCCGAAAGATTTAAATCTCGAATAATAATAATAAAGTTTGTAAAATAGTTTGTATTTTGGTACCTACTACCGCTGCTGCTTGTACTCTACCCTTACACTTGTATTGGTCTGGTACCCTTGTGGTATCAGAGCCACGTGCTCTGGAAGAAGTTTACTCTATACTAGGTAAACTTTTTAATTATGTATTGTATTTTAATTAATGTTAATGTATAAATCTATTCGCTTATCTTATGAAATTGCTTGTGTTGAATATGATGCTTATTGTCTTTTAATTCAGAACAATCCTGATCATCCTAATATTGGTGAATATAATTTCTGGGTTAACCAAACTATTCACTGGTATAATTTGAAACGCCGTATGCTTAATGTACTTTCGGTTTAATGAACCCTCGTCAATTTGATACTCGGTATTTTACTATTTCTGAATTATATGTTTTTTATCATCAACAATATTTATTGAATAAAAAACGCTGTGAAGATTTTCCTGATGAACCCTACTGGGTCTTTTTGAAAAATCATTATTATCAACAATATTCTCGTATTGTATTATTATTGTCTGCTTAAGTAGTTGTTATGCATCGTAGGTTTTCCAACATAGGTGGTATTCCTATATCTGAATTTTACAATCTCTGTTGGCAGCTTTATTTAACTTATAAAGAACTCTGTATTTACGAACCAAATAATTCTGATTATATCTTTAATAGAGATCATTATTATAATTGGTGTGTTCGTATTAGTATTTTACTAGCCGCTTAATATTTTCTTTTGCTTTGCCTGTTTTATTTTGTAGTTTAGATTTAAGCTTTAGTAGCCCTTTGTGAACTATTACAGTGAAACCCAGGGTTTTCCCTTAAGTCGCGCAGCCTGAATAGTTCCTTTTATTGCCTGTGTATTGGCGTGTTGGAATTGGTATTAAGTCGTTGACAGTGATCTGTAATAGAATGCATAGGTTTACTAGATCTTTGTCTAAAAGACAAGGTGAAACAAGTGGAAATAAAGAAATTATCATTAATGAAAATTTCGAAAAATCTTTGCAAAACTGGAAATTGCCAGTACAATCTTCTGTTTATAAACAGAAAGGAACTTTTGAATTCTCTTCTGACTATGTAGTCAAAACAGTTGAAGAAGCAATTCCTTTAACAGAAGGATACAATTCATTTCAATTATTATCTAAAAAATTAATTGAAAACCATAAGCAAAGATATAAATTTTTACATATCGGATTAATTCAAGTAGGATTAAAGCCTGCTACAAGACTTGGATTAAATACATCCGCTATAATTTGTGTTAGAGACAAACGTCATAATAAATTTCATGACTCTTTGTTAGGAATAATTGAGTCCAGCCTTTGTGACGGACCCATTTATTTCTCTTGTTTTCCAAACTTCACTCTGTCTCTGACAGACCCGACTCTTATGCACTCCTTGTGTCTTGATATAAAGTCTGATGGGTTCAATATGATGCAAGGATCAGAAAACATAATCCTTATTTACAGGATTCAATATAAAGTAATGAATACAGTAGTTCCAAGGGTGAGGAATTTATCCTTAAATCAGAAAGGATCTACTACTCTATTCATTACTAATTTATCAAAAAGTAATTTAAAAGTACCCAAAACCATCACTTGGGATCAGGTTAAATTACCTGAACAATGGATGCTTGAAAAGGCAAGTGAACCTGTTAAACAGGAAAATAGAGAATTAGAGGAAATAAAAGAATATCAAGATGGAACTGTTCAAATTAAATTCTCTAACCAAAGAATTGCCAGACTAAATCTTAGAAGTCAAAGTCTTAGATACAATAAACTTAACCTAAAAGGTGAATGTAGTAGAACTAGATCTAGAAGATCTACTTCTTCTGCTCCTGAGACTAATTTCGAAAAGAATAACCTAATAGGTACAAAATTCACACCAGATGGGGTTAATCAACCTGAATACAATGTTAGTATGCCATCCACTACAGTCCCCTCTGAAACAGATAATAAATCTCCCACTGCTTCAGACATGGGATACTATAGTGATAGTAGTTATCTTCTTGATGACACTAGTGTTTTACCAATTACATTTCCTGAAGAAGTTACTTTCCCTTTTGAAGGAATTGCAAAAGAATTATTTTATTCTTCAAAAAATGAAATTCTTAGAAAATGGTTTTTTCTCAAAGATTTAAAAACTCAAAAGAAATTATTTACTTCTTACGAAAGGTTTTTAAAGATAAATAGAGAAGTAATTGATTTCTTTGATTTCTTAAAGAAGTATTTTTATTTAACTAAACAACAGTTTCCTGATCTTGAAAATAAAAATTTTATCTCTACAATTGAAAATTCCTTTTCTAGAAATTTTATTACCACTAAAGGCAAAACCTTCAAAAGTATTCATCCTCCTGAATTTAACTTAATTATTAAAACCAAGGATGATGAAGTTGTAGCCACTCCTTATAGAAAGGGAGATAAAATAGAAGCTGTTGTCGAGCAAAATAATTTTACAAATTTAACTCTCAAAACTATGGGAGAACAATTAAATAGAATTGAAAAAACAATTGATAAGAAAATTGAAGAACCAGTTTCTAAAGAAGAAACTGCTATTATAGATAAAAGGTTTTATTTAAACCAATGCCATCTGAAAAAATAGATTTCAAAATTAAACCAGAAGATTCCTCTTCTGAAATTGTTGATGAAATCGTTAAAAGACTAAAAAATCTTGGCCTTAAAGAAAAGGACCTATCTCCTTTGGAACAAAACTCAGATAATGAATCTGATACAGAAAGTAAAGAACAAACTTCCGAAATGGAAGATAGAATTGACCAACTAGAAGATATGTTCTTAACAGAACAAAATCAACAACAAAATTTTGGGATCAATAAATTATCCTCTTCATACAAGAAGAAGATGGTTTATAATGTTCCAGCTAAACCCTATTATCATAGGCCCACTCCAGTCGACCTACAATTAGAACAGCATGATGACTATATGACTGTTCAATTTGATGGAAGATCCATTAATGAATGGAACATTGATGGAATGTCAGAATACCAAATGCAAACGGTATTGCATTACATGACTATGTTTGCAACTGCCTGTAAAGCAAATGGTACTTCTGATCAAAATATTGCTAAAGCCATAACTCAAGGCTTTACGGGACAATTAAAAGGATGGTGGGATTTTTACCTTCCCGAAGAAGCAAAATTGCACATCCTACAAGCAGTTAAGACTGAAATTGTTAATGAACAACCTGTTGCAGTCACAGATTGTGTTAATACGCTATTATATACAATAGCAAAACACTTTATCGGAACAACTTCATTACAGTTGGATAAAACTCAAGAACAATTAATGAATTTAAGATGTCAAAACTTATCTCAGTTTAAATGGTATAAAGATGTTTTCTTTTCCAAAGTCTTTACTAGAGAAGATAGTCAACACGACTTTTGGAAAGAAAAATTCTTATCAGGATTACCTCATTTCTTTGCAGAAAAAATTCGTAATAGAATTAAACAAAAACATAATGGAATTATACCTTATTCTCAATATACTTATGGAGATTTATCTTCTGAGATAATCTCTGAAGGCATAAATTTATGCAATGAAATAAAATTACATAGACAAATTCAGAAAGAAAAGGTTTTAGGAAAAAGAATTATAGGAGATTTTTGTGAACAAATAGGTTTACCTCCTATAGGTCCAATTGGAGAAAAAAGAAAACAAAAGACTAATAAAGTCTCTCGTAATTCAAAATCTTATAATTATTTTCCTAAAAAGGGGAGGAAAGGATTCTATAAAAAGAAAAATAAAAACAAAGGTGAAAATCACCCCTCTAATTCGCAGAAAAAGATCCCTTTATGCTGGAGATGTCAGAAACCGGGACATTATGCTAATAAGTGTAAAATGAAAAAGAAAATTAATAGTCTAGACATAGATGACGGCCTTAAAAAGACCTTGGAAAATTTATTCCTTAATGAAGAAGGAGAAAAGGGAAAATTTAAAATCACTGCCATCACTAATAGTGAATCCGAAGATGAATCAGAAAATTCTGAAGAATCAGAGGCAGAATCTGAACAATCTGAAAATGGTTGTGAAGGAAACTGTGAATACTATAAAACCTTATGTCAGGCTAATGGGTTATGTGTGTTAACAAAAGAAGATAATTTCATCTTAGATATAATTGATCAAATTACTGACCCTATCGCTAAAAGAGAAATGCTTCAAAAATATTTGGAGCAATATAGTAACAAAAAACCAGAGAAAGGATTAAGATTCAAAGAACCAGAGACTTATAGTCTTAAAGAAATTCTAAACAGAGCTAAATCTTCTAATGAAAGTGTCTTAGGAGATTCTAGCATTAGTGAATTAAAACATGAAGTTAATGTTCTTAAACAAGAACTATGTGAATTAAAATCTAGAGTTTCATTAATTGAATTGAGAAATCTTGAAACAGATCCTTATGAGGAAAAGGATGAAATTGAAAAAGAATCATCAAAAGACGAAAATGTTAATGCATCTTTAACATTTGTCAATATGATTGATAGAGTAATTACTCATAAATGGCACATTAAAATAAAGTTAATAGTTCATAGAGAATATACTCTCTCGGCAATTGCAATGGTAGATTCAGGAGCTGATTTAAATTGTATCAACGAAGGATTAATACCTTCTAGATATTTTTCAAAGACTACTGAAATCCTTAATGCTGCAGATGGTAGAAAACTTATAGTAAAATATAAGTTGAAAGATACTGCCATTTGTAACAATGGAACCTGCCTTGAAATGCCATTTATAATGGTTAAAGATTTATCTCATGACGTTATTCTAGGAAATCCATTCTTACATATGCTTTATCCTATCAAAAGCATAGATGAAAATGGAATTACTAGCACTGTAAATTCACAGGAAATAACATTTAATTTTATCACTCAGCCTCGTTATCACGAGATAGACTTAATTCAAAAGAAAATAGAAAGAAAAGAAAATTTTCTTAATTCCTTATCACAGGAAATTAATTATAAGAAAATAGCTGAACAATTACAGCAGCCATTAATTCAAAAAAGAATAAATGACTTACAAGAAACAATTATAAAAGAAATATGTGCTGATATTCCTAATGCCTTTTGGGAAAGGAAGAAACACATTGTGAATTTACCCTATGAACCTGATTTTAAAGAAAATCAAATACAAACTAAGGCTAGACCTATTGCTATGGGTCCACGCCATCTTGAAATCTGCAAAAAAGAAATTGAGGAGTTATTACTCAAGAAGTTAATTAGAAAATCTTATAGTCCTTGGAGTTGTCCAGCATTTTATGTTGAAAATGCAGCTGAACTTGAAAGAGGAGTCCCTAGACTTGTTATTAACTACAAGCCATTAAATAAAGCATTGCGTTGGATTAGATATCCAATACCAAATAAAAGAGATCTTCTAAATAGATTATACACTGCTAAAATTATGTCTAAATTTGATATGAAATCTGGATTTTGGCAAATTCAGATTGCAGACGAAGATAAATACAAAACAGCATTTACAGTACCATTCGGACACTACGAATGGAATGTAATGCCATTTGGGCTAAAAAATGCTCCATCAGAATTTCAAAATATAATGAATGATATTTTCAGTCCATATACAAAATTCTGTATAGTATACATTGATGATGTTCTTATTTTTTCAGAAAATATTGATCAACATTTTAAACATTTATATGCATTTATTAATGCTGTTAAGAAAGCAGGATTAGTGGTCTCGGCCAAAAAGATTAAATTATTTCAAACAGAAATAAGATTTCTTGGTCATAATATTAAAGAAGGGACAATTTTCCCTATTGATAGGTCAATTGCTTTCAGTGACAAATTTCCTAATGAACTTAAGGAAAAAACCCAGTTACAAAGATTCTTAGGAAGTCTTAATTATATTTCAGACTTTTATAAAAACCTAGCAATAGATGCTAAACCTTTATTTGAAAGGTTAAGAAAAAATCCTCCAGAATGGACTAATGTCCATACTGAAGCTGTGATTAAAATAAAAAATAAGATTAAGGAAATTCCTTGTTTAGCAATAGCCAATCCAGATGCTTTTAAAATTGTTGAAACAGATGCATCCGAATTAGGTTATGGTGGAATCCTAAAACAAAGGATAGATAATAAAGAAACTCTTGTTAGATTTACTTCAGGAGTATGGCAAGGGCCAAGGAAAAATTATTCCACTGTAAAAAAGGAACTCTTATCTATTGTGCTATGTGTTCAAAAATTCGAAAGTGATCTATTAAATCAAAAATTTCTAATTCGTGTTGATTGTAAATCTGCTAAAGATATTCTAGAAAAGGATGTTAAAAATATAGCATCTAAACAAATTTTTGCTAGATGGCAGGGAATTTTATCTGTCTTTGATTTTGATATTGAGTTTATTAAAGGATCTAGTAATTCTTTACCAGATTTCCTAACTCGTGAATTTTTACAGGGTCATGACGAAGGACAAAGGAAAGGCTAAAGAAACCGTGAGACGGGAAATAGTAACTATAAAAAAGCCTCTGTCTTATAAGACAGCAATCGGAAAACCTATTGAACAGCTTCGAGCTGAGGCCTTAAAGGCTGCACCCGAAGAATTAAAATTAAGAAAAGATGCTTATTCGGTAGCATTAAAATCTAATTTAACTAATGAATTTTTATATCCATATATTCCCTACACAACATTTTGGATATCACCTTTGGAGCGAAAATATGCTCATCTTGAACCAAATGAAGCTGGGAATTTTTATCTCAAAGACTCAGCAGATCCATTCTTTTATCCTAAAGAATATCAATTTTACTATGCTATCTTGGATACAACTAAATCAGTTGAATTTGATTCGGTCACCAGATCTGGATCTGAATGGGCTTATTCTAAAGCCTTCATTAAACAAGTCTATACAGCTGAAACATGGAGCGGTGATCTTTATCGCTATCATGAAATTCCTAGAAAAAACCAAAATTTGGATAGATACTGGTTTAATTACTTTGATTATATCAAAGCTTGGGACGGAGCGTTTTGCTACGATAACAGGCAGAAAAAACACAGTTGGTTCCTTCAATTTAGGGATTTTAAATTTGATAATATACCTCAATGGTTTACTAAATGGTTCTACAATTGGGGTTTTCATCCTATAATTTTACCTGATAAAATCAGATGTATTTTTGACGAGTTTAAAACTGCAAATCCTTCTTTAAGAATGCCAGAGCTAATGTTTGCAGCTTTATATCAAGTACCATGGATAGTCAAATGGGATTTAATAATCTCAAATTTACCAATTAAAAAATTTGATGTGGTTATTACTCACGTTCCTGTCTTAGGAAGAAGAATCCTACTTAAATGGTGGGATAAGTTTGATTTCTTTGAAGACTCAATTTTTTCAAAGAAAGGACTCATTTCCCTTGAGCCTCCTGCTCCACCGGCTCCTCCTAAAAAGGACACTACAGAATTGCTTAAGGAACTTTTAGCTTCTTCTTCGAAAACAGATATTAAGAAGCAACTTATGGAAATTCTTAAAGAACTACCTGGTGATCCTGATGAAGAAGATAATGATGAAGAGGATACTGACACAAAAGAAGACATCATTATGCAAGATTCCCAGGACCCCTTTGAACAGTAAAAGACCTGATCAAGTTACTGTTCACTTTAAAGTTGTCGGCCACTACTGTTCACTAAAGTTGTCGGTCACTACTATTCATTAAATAAAATGAAGAATCATTTGGCGTCCGCTTGTTTTGAAATCCGAAGTTGGCGTCCGTTGCTTGTTTGCTTGCCTATATATAGGTTTCTCATTTCAGAAGGAAGACACACTTGAATACAGCCTTCACTATATTCTCTGCAATCTTCCCTTCTTACTTCCGAGAAAATCTCCACTTTACTTTTGTATAATAATAATAATAAAGTTTGTAAAATAGTTTGTATTTTGGTACCTACTACCGCTGCTGCTTGTACTCATTTTGAATGAGAGAAAGAAGTGAGGAATCCTCTTTTCGACTCTGACTCTCCGACGACGACTAAAAAGGTTAAAACCAAAAAGATTGGTGAAAAACCTAAGTTTTAAAAGAGTTGAGTAAAATTGATTAGCTCAATAAACACTTCTCGATTTTCATAACGACGAGGATTAAAAAGGTTAAAACCAAAAATATTGGTAAAAAACCTAAATCCTAAAGAGTTGAGTAGAATCGATCCGCTCGATAAACGCTCCTCGATCTTCATAACGACGACGACTAAAAAGGTTAAAACAAAAAATATTGGTAAAAAAACTTAAGTCCTCAAGAGTTGAGTAAAATTGATTCGCGCAATAAACACTCCTCGATCTCCATAATGACGAACAAAATGGTTGAAGCCAAAATATTGGTGAAAAAACTAAGTTTTAAAAGAGTTGAGTAAAATTGATTCGCTCAATAAACACTCCTCGATCTTCATAACGACGATGACTAAAAAGGTTAAAACCAAAAAGATTGGTGAAAAACATAAGTTTTAAAAGAGTTGAGTAAAATTGATTCGCTCAATAAACACTTCTCGATTTTCATAACGACGACGATTAAAAGGTTAAAACCAAAAATATTGGTAAAAAACCTCAGTCCTAAAGAGTTGAGTAGAATCTATCCGCTCGATAAACGCTCCTCGATCTTCATAACGACGACGACTAAAAAGTTTAAAACCAAAAATATTGGTACAAAACCTAAGTCCTAAAGAGTTGAGTAAAATTGATTCGCTCAATAAACACTCCTCGATCTCCATAACGACGAACAAAATGGTTGAAGTCAAAAGATTGGTTAAAAACCTAAGTTTTAAAAGAGTTGAGTAAAATTGATTCGCTCAATAAACACTCCTTGATCTTCATAACGACGACGACTAAAAAGCTTAAAACCAAAAAGATTGGTGAAAAACCTAAGTTTTAAAAGAGTTGAGTAAAATTGATTCGCTCAATAAACATTCCTCGATCTTCATAACGACGACGACTAAAAAGGTTAAAACCAAAAATATTGGTAAAAAACCTAATTCCTAAAGAGTTGAGTAGAATCGATCCGCTCGATAAACGCTCCTCGAACTACATAAAGACGACGACTAAAAAGGTTAAAACCAAAAATATTGGTAAAAAATCTAAGTCCTAAAGAGTTGAGTAAAATTGATTCGCTCAATAAACACTCCTCGATCTCCACAACGACGAACAAAATGGTTGAAGCCAAAAGGTTGGTGAAGAACCTGAGTTTTAAAAGAGTTGAGTAAAATTGATTCGCTCAATAAACACTTCTCGATCTTCATATCGACGACGACTTAAAAGGTTAAAACAAAAAATATTGGTAAAAAACCTAAGTCCTACAGAGTTGAGTAGAATCGATCCGCTCAATAAACACTCCTCGATCTTCATAACGACGACGACTAAAAAGGTTAAAACAAAAAATATTGGTAAAAAAACTTAAGTCCTCAAGAGTTGAGTAAAATTGATTCGCGCAATAAACACTCCTCGATCTCCATAACGACGAACAAAATGGTTGAAGCCAAAATATTGGTGAAAAAACAAAGTTTTAAAAGAGTTGAGTAAAATTGATTCGCTCAATAAACACTCATCGATCTTCATAACGACGATGACTAAAAAGGTTAAAACCAAAAAGATTGGTGAAAAACCTAAGTTTTAAAAGAGTTGAGTAAAATTGATTCGCTCAATAAACACTTCTCGATTTTCATAACGATGACGATTAAAAGGTTAAAACCAAAAATATTGGTAAAAAACCTCAGTCCTAAAGAGTTGAGTAGAATCTATCCGCTCGATAAACGCTCCTCGATCTTCATAACGACGACGACTAAAAAGGTTAAAACCAAAAATTTTGGTACAAAACCTAAGTCCTAAAGAGTTGAGTAAAATTGATTCGCTCAATAAACACTCCTCGATCTCCATAACGACGAACAAAATGGTTGAAGTAAAAAGATTGGTTAAAAACCTAAGTTTTAAAAGAGTTGAGTAAAATTGATTCGCTCAATAAACACTCCTCGATCTTCATAACGACGACGACTAAAAAGCTTAAAACAAAAAAGATTGGTGAAAAACCTAAGTTTTAAAAGAGTTGAGTAAAATTGATTCGCTCAATAAACATTCCTCGATCTTCATAACGACGACGACTAAAAAGGTTAAAACCAAAAATATTGGTAAAAAACCTAATTCCTAAAGAGTTGAGTAGAATCGATCCGCTCGATAAACGCTCCTCGATCTACATAAAGACGACGACTAAAAAGGTTAAAACCAAAAATATTGGTAAAAAATCTAAGTCCTAAAGAGTTGAGTAAAATTGATTCGCTCAATAAACACTCCTCGATCTCCATAACGACGAACAAAATGGTTGAAGCCAAAAGATTGGTGAAGAACCTGAGTTTTAAAAGAGTTGAGTAAAATTGATTCGCTCAATAAACACTTCTCGATCTTCATATCGACGACGACTTAAAAGGTTAAAACAAAAAATATTGGTAAAAAACCTAAGTCCTACAGAGTTGAGTAGAATCGATCCGCTCAATAAATGCTCCTCGATCTTCATAACGACGACGACTGAAAAGGTTAAAACCAAAAATATTGGTAATAAACCTAAGTCCTAAAGAGTTGAGTAAAATTGATCCGCTCAATAAACACTCCTCGATCTCCAAAACGACGAGCAAAATGGTTGAAGCCAAAAGATTGGTGAAAAAACTAAGTTTTAAAAGAGTTGAGTAAAATTGATTTGCGCAATAAACACTCCTCGATCTTCATAACGACGACGACTAAAAAGGTTAAAACCAAAAAGATTGGTGAAAAACCTAAGTTTTAAAAGAGTTGAGTAAAACTGATTCGCTCAATAAACACTCCTCGATCTTCATAACGACGATGACTAAAAAGGTTAAAACCAAAAAGATTAATAAAAAACCTAAGTTTTAAAAGAGTTGAGTAAAATTGATTCGCTCAATAAACACTTCTCGATTTTCATAACGACGAAGATTAAAAAGGTTAAAACCAAAAATATTGGTAAAAAACCTAAATCCTAAAGAGTTGAGTAGAATCGATCCGCTCGATAAACGCTCCTCGATCTTCATAACGACGACGACTAAAAAGGTTAAAACCAAAAATATTGGTAAAAAACTTAAGTCCTAAAGAGTTGAGTAAAATTGATTCGCTCAATAAACACTCCTCGATCTCCATAACGACGAACAAAATGGTTGAAGCCAAAAGATTGGTTAAAAACCTAAGTTTTAAAAGAGTTCAGTAAAATTGATTCGCTCAATAAACACTCCTCGATCTTCATAACGACGACGACTAAAAAGCTTAAAACCAAAAAGATTGGTGAAAAACCTAAGTTTTAAAAGAGTTGAGTAAAATTGATTCGCTCAATAAACATTCCTCGATCTTCATAACGACGACGACTAAAAAGGTTAAAACCAAAAATATTGGTTAAAAACCTAATTCCTCAATTGTTGAGTAGAATCGATCCGCTTGATAAACGCTCCTCGATCTTCATAACGACGACGACTAAAAAGGTTAAAACAAAAAATATTGGTAAAAAAACTTAAGTCCTCAAGAGTTGAGTAAAATTGATTCGCGCAATAAACACTCCTCGATCTCCATAACGACGAACAAAATGGTTGAAGCCAAAATATTGGTGAAAAAACTAAGTTTTAAAAGAGTTGAGTAAAATTGATTCGCTCAATAAACACTCCTCGATCTTCATAACGACGATGACTAAAAAGGTTAAAACCAAAAAGATTGGTGAAAAACCTAAGTTTTAAAAGAGTTGAGTAAAATTGATTCGCTCAATAAACACTTCTCGATTTTCATAACGACGACGATTAAAAGGTTAAAACCAAAAATATTGGTAAAAAACCTCAGTCCTAAAGAGTTGAGTAGAATCTATCCGCTCGATAAACGCTCCTCGATCTTCATAACGACGACGACTAAAAAGGTTAAAACCAAAAATATTGGTACAAAACCTAAGTCCTAAAGAGTTGAGTAAAATTGATTCGCTCAATAAACACTCCTCGATCTCCATAACGACGAACAAAATGGTTGAAGTCAAAAGATTGGTTAAAAACCTAAGTTTTAAAAGAGTTGAGTAAAATTGATTCGCTCAATAAACACTCCTCGATCTTCATAACGACGACGACTAAAAAGCTTAAAACAAAAAAGATTGGTGAAAAACCTAAGTTTTAAAAGAGTTGAGTAAAATTGATTCGCTCAATAAACATTCCTCGATCTTCATAACGACGACGACTAAAAAGGTTAAAACCAAAATTATTGGTAAAAAACCTAATTCCTAAAGAGTTGAGTAGAATCGATCCGCTCGATAAACGCTCCTCGATCTACATAAAGACGACGACTAAAAAGGTTAAAACCAAAAATATTGGTAAAAAATCTAAGTCCTAAAGAGTTGAGTAAAATTGATTCGCTCAATAAACACTCCTCGATCTCCATAACGACGAACAAAATGGTTGAAGCCAAAAGATTGGTGAAGAACCTGAGTTTTAAAAGAGTTGAGTAAAATTGATTCGCTCAATAAACACTTCTCGATCTTCATATCGACGACGACTTAAAAGGTTAAAACAAAAAATATTGGTAAAAAACCTAAGTCCTACAGAGTTGAGTAGAATCGATCCGCTCAATAAATGCTCCTCGATCTTCATAACGACGACGACTGAAAAGGTTAAAACCAAAAATATTGGTAATAAACCTAAGTCCTAAAGAGTTGAGTAAAATTGATCCGCTCAATAAACACTCCTCGATCTCCAAAACGACGAGCAAAATGGTTGAAGCCAAAAGATTGGTGAAAAAACTAAGTTTTAAAAGAGTTGAGTAAAATTGATTTGCGCAATAAACACTCCTCGATCTTCATAACGACGACGACTAAAAAGGTTAAAACCAAAAAGATTGGTGAAAAACCTAAGTTTTAAAAGAGTTGAGTAAAACTGATTCGCTCAATAAACACTCCTCGATCTTCATAACGACGATGACTAAAAAGGTTAAAACCAAAAAGATTAATAAAAAACCTAAGTTTTAAAAGAGTTGAGTAAAATTGATTCGCTCAATAAACACTTCTCGATTTTCATAACGACGAAGATTAAAAAGGTTAAAACCAAAAATATTGGTAAAAAACCTAAATCCTAAAGAGTTGAGTAGAATCGATCCGCTCGATAAACGCTCCTCGATCTTCATAACGACGACGACTAAAAAGGTTAAAACCAAAAATATTGGTAAAAAACTTAAGTCCTAAAGAGTTGAGTAAAATTGATTCGCTCAATAAACACTCCTCGATCTCCATAACGACGAACAAAATGGTTGAAGCCAAAAGATTGGTTAAAAACCTAAGTTTTAAAAGAGTTCAGTAAAATTGATTCGCTCAATAAACACTCCTCGATCTTCATAACGACGACGACTAAAAAGCTTAAAACCAAAAAGATTGGTGAAAAACCTAAGTTTTAAAAGAGTTGAGTAAAATTGATTCGCTCAATAAACATTCCTCGATCTTCATAACGACGACGACTAAAAAGGTTAAAACCAAAAATATTGGTTAAAAACCTAATTCCTAAATTGTTGAGTAGAATCGATCCGCTTGATAAACGCTCCTCGATCTTCATAACGACGACGACTAAAAAGGTTAAAACAAAAAATATTGGTAAAAAAACTTAAGTCCTCAAGAGTTGAGTAAAATTGATTCGCGCAATAAACACTCCTCGATCTCCATAACGACGAACAAAATGGTTGAAGCCAAAATATTGGTGAAAAAACTAAGTTTTAAAAGAGTTGAGTAAAATTGATTCGCTCAATAAACACTCCTCGATCTTCATAACGACGATGACTAAAAAGGTTAAAACCAAAAAGATTGGTGAAAAACCTAAGTTTTAAAAGAGTTGAGTAAAATTGATTCGCTCAATAAACACTTCTCGATTTTCATAACGACGACGATTAAAAGGTTAAAACCAAAAATATTGGTAAAAAACCTCAGTCCTAAAGAGTTGAGTAGAATCTATCCGCTCGATAAACGCTCCTCGATCTTCATAACGACGACGACTAAAAAGGTTAAAACCAAAAATATTGGTACAAAACCTAAGTCCTAAAGAGTTGAGTAAAATTGATTCGCTCAATAAACACTCCTCGATCTCCATAACGACGAACAAAATGGTTGAAGTCAAAAGATTGGTTAAAAACCTAAGTTTTAAAAGAGTTGAGTAAAATTGATTCGCTCAATAAACACTCCTCGATCTTCATAACGACGACGACTAAAAAGCTTAAAACAAAAAAGATTGGTGAAAAACCTAAGTTTTAAAAGAGTTGAGTAAAATTGATTCGCTCAATAAACATTCCTCGATCTTCATAACGACGACGACTAAAAAGGTTAAAACCAAAATTATTGGTAAAAAACCTAATTCCTAAAGAGTTGAGTAGAATCGATCCGCTCGATAAACGCTCCTCGATCTACATAAAGACGACGACTAAAAAGGTTAAAACCAAAAATATTGGTAAAAAATCTAAGTCCTAAAGAGTTGAGTAAAATTGATTCGCTCAATAAACACTCCTCGATCTCCATAACGACGAACAAAATGGTTGAAGCCAAAAGATTGGTGAAGAACCTGAGTTTTAAAAGAGTTGAGTAAAATTGATTCGCTCAATAAACACTTCTCGATCTTCATATCGACGACGACTTAAAAGTTTAAAACAAAAAATATTGGTAAAAAACCTAAGTCCTACAGAGTTGAGTAGAATCGATCCGCTCGATAAATGCTCCTCGATCTTCATAACGACGACGACTGAAAAGGTTAAAACCAAAAATATTGGTAATAAACCTAAGTCCTAAAGAGTTGAGTAAAATTGATCCGCTCAATAAACACTCCTCGATCTCCAAAACGACGAGCAAAATGGTTGAAGCCAAAAGATTGGTGAAAAAACTAGGTTTTAAAAGAGTTGAGTAAAATTGATTTGCGCAATAAACACTCCTCGATCTTCATAACGACGACGACTAAAAAGGTTAAAACCAAAAAGATTGGTGAAAAACCTAAGTTTTAAAAGAGTTGAGTAAAACTGATTCGCTCAATAAACACTCCTCGATCTTCATAACGACGATGACTAAAAAGGTTAAAACCAAAAAGATTGGTGAAAAACCTAAGTTTTAAAAGAGTTGAGTAAAATTGATTCGCTCAATAAACACTTCTCGATTTTCATAACGACGACGATTAAAAGGTTAAAACCAAAAATATTGGTAAAAAACCTCAGTCCTAAAGAGTTGAGTAGAATCTATCCGCTCGATAAACGCTCCTCGATCTTCATAACGACGACGACTAAAAAGTTTAAAACCAAAAATATTGGTACAAAACCTAAGTCCTAAAGAGTTGAGTAAAATTGATTCGCTCAATAAACACTCCTCGATCTCCATAACGACGAACAAAATGGTTGAAGTCAAAAGATTGGTTAAAAACCTAAGTTTTAAAAGAGTTGAGTAAAATTGATTCGCTCAATAAACACTCCTTGATCTTCATAACGACGACGACTAAAAAGCTTAAAACCAAAAAGATTGGTGAAAAACCTAAGTTTTAAAAGAGTTGAGTAAAATTGATTCGCTCAATAAACATTCCTCGATCTTCATAACGACGACGACTAAAAAGGTTAAAACCAAAAATATTGGTAAAAAACCTAATTCCTAAAGAGTTGAGTAGAATCGATCCGCTCGATAAACGCTCCTCGAACTACATAAAGACAACGACTAAAAAGGTTAAAACCAAAAATATTGGTAAAAAAACTTAAGTCCTCAAGAGTTGAGTAAAATTGATTCGCGCAATAAACACTCCTCGATCTCCATAACGACGAACAAAATGGTTGAAGCCAAAATATTGGTGAAAAAACAAAGTTTTAAAAGAGTTGAGTAAAATTGATTCGCTCAATAAACACTCATCGATCTTCATAACGACGATGACTAAAAAGGTTAAAACCAAAAAGATTGGTGAAAAACCTAAGTTTTAAAAGAGTTGAGTAAAATTGATTCGCTCAATAAACACTTCTCGATTTTCATAACGATGACGATTAAAAGGTTAAAACCAAAAATATTGGTAAAAAACCTCAGTCCTAAAGAGTTGAGTAGAATCTATCCGCTCGATAAACGCTCCTCGATCTTCATAACGACGACGACTAAAAAGGTTAAAACCAAAAATTTTGGTACAAAACCTAAGTCCTAAAGAGTTGAGTAAAATTGATTCGCTCAATAAACACTCCTCGATCTCCATAACGACGAACAAAATGGTTGAAGTAAAAAGATTGGTTAAAAACCTAAGTTTTAAAAGAGTTGAGTAAAATTGATTCGCTCAATAAACACTCCTCGATCTTCATAACGACGACGACTAAAAAGCTTAAAACAAAAAAGATTGGTGAAAAACCTAAGTTTTAAAAGAGTTGAGTAAAATTGATTCGCTCAATAAACATTCCTCGATCTTCATAACGACGACGACTAAAAAGGTTAAAACCAAAAATATTGGTAAAAAACCTAATTCCTAAAGAGTTGAGTAGAATCGATCCGCTCGATAAACGCTCCTCGATCTACATAAAGACGACGACTAAAAAGGTTAAAACCAAAAATATTGGTAAAAAATCTAAGTCCTAAAGAGTTGAGTAAAATTGATTCGCTCAATAAACACTCCTCGATCTCCATAACGACGAACAAAATGGTTGAAGCCAAAAGATTGGTGAAGAACCTGAGTTTTAAAAGAGTTGAGTAAAATTGATTCGCTCAATAAACACTTCTCGATCTTCATATCGACGACGACTTAAAAGGTTAAAACAAAAAATATTGGTAAAAAACCTAAGTCCTACAGAGTTGAGTAGAATCGATCCGCTCAATAAATGCTCCTCGATCTTCATAACGACGACGACTGAAAAGGTTAAAACCAAAAATATTGGTAATAAACCTAAGTCCTAAAGAGTTGAGTAAAATTGATCCGCTCAATAAACACTCCTCGATCTCCAAAACGACGAGCAAAATGGTTGAAGCCAAAAGATTGGTGAAAAAACTAAGTTTTAAAAGAGTTGAGTAAAATTGATTTGCGCAATAAACACTCCTCGATCTTCATAACGACGACGACTAAAAAGGTTAAAACCAAAAAGATTGGTGAAAAACCTAAGTTTTAAAAGAGTTGAGTAAAACTGATTCGCTCAATAAACACTCCTCGATCTTCATAACGACGATGACTAAAAAGGTTAAAACCAAAAAGATTGGTAAAAAACCTAAGTTTTAAAAGAGTTGAGTAAAATTGATTCGCTCAATAAACACTTCTCGATTTTCATAACGACGAAGATTAAAAAGGTTAAAACCAAAAATATTGGTAAAAAATCTAAATCCTAAAGAGTTGAGTAGAATCGATCCGCTCGATAAACGCTCCTCGATCTTCATAACGACGACGACTAAAAAGGTTAAAACCAAAAATATTGGTAAAAAACTTAAGTCCTAAAGAGTTGAGTAAAATTGATTCGCTCAATAAACACTCCTCGATCTCCATAACGACGAACAAAATGGTTGAAGCCAAAAGATTGGTTAAAAACCTAAGTTTTAAAAGAGTTCAGTAAAATTGATTCGCTCAATAAACACTCCTCGATCTTCATAACGACGACGACTAAAAAGCTTAAAACCAAAAAGATTGGTGAAAAACCTAAGTTTTAAAAGAGTTGAGTAAAATTGATTCGCTCAATAAACATTCCTCGATCTTCATAACGACGACGACTAAAAAGGTTAAAACCAAAAATATTGGTAAAAAACCTAATTCCTAAATTGTTGAGTAGAATCGATCCGCTTGATAAACGCTCCTCGATCTTCATAACGACGACGACTAAAAAGGTTAAAACAAAAAATATTGGTAAAAAAACTTAAGTCCTCAAGAGTTGAGTAAAATTGATTCGCGCAATAAACACTCCTCGATCTCCATAACGACGAACAAAATGGTTGAAGCCAAAATATTGGTGAAAAAACTAAGTTTTAAAAGAGTTGAGTAAAATTGATTCGCTCAATAAACACTCCTCGATCTTCATAACGACGATGACTAAAAAGGTTAAAACCAAAAAGATTGGTGAAAAACCTAAGTTTTAAAAGAGTTGAGTAAAATTGATTCGCTCAATAAACACTTCTCGATTTTCATAACGACGACGATTAAAAGGTTAAAACCAAAAATATTGGTAAAAAACCTCAGTCCTAAAGAGTTGAGTAGAATCTATCCGCTCGATAAACGCTCCTCGATCTTCATAACGACGACGACTAAAAAGGTTAAAACCAAAAATATTGGTACAAAACCTAAGTCCTAAAGAGTTGAGTAAAATTGATTCGCTCAATAAACACTCCTCGATCTCCATAACGACGAACAAAATGGTTGAAGTCAAAAGATTGGTTAAAAACCTAAGTTTTAAAAGAGTTGAGTAAAATTGATTCGCTCAATAAACACTCCTCGATCTTCATAACGACGACGACTAAAAAGCTTAAAACAAAAAAGATTGGTGAAAAACCTAAGTTTTAAAAGAGTTGAGTAAAATTGATTCGCTCAATAAACATTCCTCGATCTTCATAACGACGACGACTAAAAAGGTTAAAACCAAAATTATTGGTAAAAAACCTAATTCCTAAAGAGTTGAGTAGAATCGATCCGCTCGATAAACGCTCCTCGATCTACATAAAGACGACGACTAAAAAGGTTAAAACCAAAAATATTGGTAAAAAATCTAAGTCCTAAAGAGTTGAGTAAAATTGATTCGCTCAATAAACACTCCTCGATCTCCATAACGACGAACAAAATGGTTGAAGCCAAAAGATTGGTGAAGAACCTGAGTTTTAAAAGAGTTTAGTAAAATTGATTCGCTCAATAAACACTTCTCGATCTTCATATCGACGACGACTTAAAAGTTTAAAACAAAAAATATTGGTAAAAAACCTAAGTCCTACAGAGTTGAGTAGAATCGATCCGCTCGATAAATGCTCCTCGATCTTCATAACGACGACGACTGAAAAGGTTAAAACCAAAAATATTGGTAATAAACCTAAGTCCTAAAGAGTTGAGTAAAATTGATCCGCTCAATAAACACTCCTCGATCTCCAAAACGACGAGCAAAATGGTTGAAGCCAAAAGATTGGTGAAAAAACTAGGTTTTAAAAGAGTTGAGTAAAATTGATTTGCGCAATAAACACTCCTCGATCTTCATAACGACGACGACTAAAAAGGTTAAAACCAAAAAGATTGGTGAAAAACCTAAGTTTTAAAAGAGTTTAGTAAAACTGATTCGCTCAATAAACACTCCTCGATCTTCATAACGACGATGACTAAAAAGGTTAAAACCAAAAAGATTGGTGAAAAACCTAAGTTTTAAAAGAGTTGAGTAAAATTGATTCGCTCAATAAACACTTCTCGATTTTCATAACGACGAAGATTAAAAAGGTTAAAACCAAAAATATTGGTAAAAAACCTAAATCCTAAAGAGTTGAGTAGAATCGATCCGCTCGATAAATGCTCCTCGATCTTCATAACGACGACGACTAAAAAGGTTAAAACCAAAAATATTGGTAAAAAACTTAAGTCCTAAAGAGTTGAGTAAAATTGATTCGCTCAATAAACACTCCTCGATCTCCATAACGACGAACAAAATGGTTGAAGCCAAAAGATTGGTTAAAAACCTGAGTTTTAAAAGAGTTCAGTAAAATTGATTCGCTCAATAAACACTCCTCGATCTTCATAACGACGACGACTAAAAAGCTTAAAACCAAAAAGATTGGTGAAAAACCTAAGTTTTAAAAGAGTTGAGTAAAATTGATTCGCTCAATAAACATTCCTCGATCTTCATAACGACGACGACTAAAAAGGTTAAAACCAAAAATATTGGTAAAAAACCTAATTCCTAAATTGTTGAGTAGAATCGATCCGCTTGATAAACGCTCCTCGATCTTCATAACGACGACGACTAAAAAGGTTAAAACAAAAAATATTGGTAAAAAAACTTAAGTCCTCAAGAGTTGAGTAAAATTGATTCGCGCAATAAACACTCCTCGATCTCCATAACGACGAACAAAATGGTTGAAGCCAAAATATTGGTGAAAAAACTAAGTTTTAAAAGAGTTGAGTAAAATTGATTCGCTCAATAAACACTCCTCGATCTTCATAACGACGATGACTAAAAAGGTTAAAACCAAAAAGATTGGTGAAAAACCTAAGTTTTAAAAGAGTTGAGTAAAATTGATTCGCTCAATAAACACTTCTCGATTTTCATAACGACGACGATTAAAAGGTTAAAACCAAAAATATTGGTAAAAAACCTCAGTCCTAAAGAGTTGAGTAGAATCTATCCGCTCGATAAACGCTCCTCGATCTTCATAACGACGACGACTAAAAAGGTTAAAACCAAAAATATTGGTACAAAACCTAAGTCCTAAAGAGTTGAGTAAAATTGATTCACTCAATAAACACTCCTCGATCTCCATAACGACGAACAAAATGGTTGAAGTCAAAAGATTGGTTAAAAACCTAAGTTTTAAAAGAGTTGAGTAAAATTGATTCGCTCAATAAACACTCCTCGATCTTCATAACGACGACGACTAAAAAGCTTAAAACAAAAAAGATTGGTGAAAAACCTAAGTTTTAAAAGAGTTGAGTAAAATTGATTCGCTCAATAAACATTCCTCGATCTTCATAACGACGACGACTAAAAAGGTTAAAACCAAAATTATTGGTAAAAAACCTAATTCCTAAAGAGTTGAGTAGAATCGATCCGCTCGATAAACGCTCCTCGATCTACATAAAGACGACGACTAAAAAGGTTAAAACCAAAAATATTGGTAAAAAATCTAAGTCCTAAAGAGTTGAGTAAAATTGATTCGCTCAATAAACACTCCTCGATCTCCATAACGACGAACAAAATGGTTGAAGCCAAAAGATTGGTGAAGAACCTGAGTTTTAAAAGAGTTGAGTAAAATTGATTCGCTCAATAAACACTTCTCGATCTTCATATCGACGACGACTTAAAAGTTTAAAACAAAAAATATTGGTAAAAAACCTAAGTCCTACAGAGTTGAGTAGAATCGATCCGCTCGATAAATGCTCCTCGATCTTCATAACGACGAAGACTGAAAAGGTTAAAACCAAAAATATTGGTAATAAACCTAAGTCCTAAAGAGTTGAGTAAAATTGATCCGCTCAATAAACACTCCTCGATCTCCAAAACGACGAGCAAAATGGTTGAAGCCAAAAGATTGGTGAAAAAACTAGGTTTTAAAAGAGTTGAGTAAAATTGATTTGCGCAATAAACACTCCTCGATCTTCATAACGACGACGACTAAAAAGGTTAAAACCAAAAAGATTGGTGAAAAACCTAAGTTTTAAAAGAGTTGAGTAAAACTGATTCGCTCAATAAACACTCCTCGATCTTCATAACGACGATGACTAAAAAGGTTAAAACCAAAAAGATTGGTGAAAAACCTAAGTTTTAAAAGAGTTGAGTAAAATTGATTCGCTCAATAAACACTTCTCGATTTTCATAACGACGAAGATTAAAAAGGTTAAAACCAAAAATATTGGTAAAAAACCTAAATCCTAAAGAGTTGAGTAGAATCGATCCGCTCGATAAATGCTCCTCGATCTTCATAACGACGACGACTAAAAAGGTTAAAACCAAAAATATTGGTAAAAAACTTAAGTCCTAAAGAGTTGAGTAAAATTGATTCGCTCAATAAACACTCCTCGATCTCCATAACGACGAACAAAATGGTTGAAGCCAAAAGATTGGTTAAAAACCTAAGTTTTAAAAGAGTTGAGTAAAATTGATTCGCTCAATAAACACTCCTCGATCTTCATAACGACGACGACTAAAAAGCTTAAAACCAAAAAGATTGGTGAAAAACCTAAGTTTTAAAAGAGTTGAGTAAAATTGATTCGCTCAATAAACATTCCTCGATCTTCATAACGACGACGACTAAAAAGGATAAAACCAAAAAGATTGGTGAAAAACCTAAGTTTTAAAAGAGTTGAGTAAAATTGATTCGCTCAATAAATACTTCTCGATTTTCATAACGACGAAGATTAAAAAGGTTAAAACCAAAAATATTGGTAAAAAACCTAAATCCTAAAGAGTTGAGTAGAATCGATCCGCTCGATAAACGCTCCTCGATCTTCATAACGACGACGACTAAAAAGGTTAAAACAAAAAATATTGGTAAAAAAACTTAAGTCCTCAAGAGTTGAGTAAAATTGATTCGCGCAATAAACACTCCTCGATCTCCATAATGACGAACAAAATGGTTGAAGCCAAAATATTGGTGAAAAAACTAAGTTTTAAAAGAGTTGAGTAAAATTGATTCGCTCAATAAACACTCCTCGATCTTCATAACGACGATGACTAAAAAGGTTAAAACCAAAAAGATTGGTGAAAAACATAAGTTTTAAAAGAGTTGAGTAAAATTGATTCGCTCAATAAACACTTCTCGATTTTAATAACGACGACGATTAAAAGGTAAAAACCAAAAATATTGGTAAAAAACCTCAGTCCTAAAGAGTTGAGTAGAATCTATCCGCTCGATAAACGCTCCTCGATCTTCATAACGACGACGACTAAAAAGTTTAAAACCAAAAATATTGGTACAAAACCTAAGTCCTAAAGAGTTGAGTAAAATTGATTCGCTCAATAAACACTCCTCGATCTCCATAACGACGAACAAAATGGTTGAAGTCAAAAGATTGGTTAAAAACCTAAGTTTTAAAAGAGTTGAGTAAAATTGATTCGCTCAATAAACACTCCTTGATCTTCATAACGACGACGACTAAAAAGCTTAAAACCAAAAAGATTGGTGAAAAACCTAAGTTTTAAAAGAGTTGAGTAAAATTGATTCGCTCAATAAACATTCCTCGATCTTCATAACGACGACGACTAAAAAGGTTAAAACCAAAAATATTGGTAAAAAACCTAATTCCTAAAGAGTTGAGTAGAATCGATCCGCTCGATAAACGCTCCTCGATCTACATAAAGACGACGACTAAAAAGGTTAAAACCAAAAATATTGGTAAAAAATCTAAGTCCTAAAGAGTTGAGTAAAATTGATTCGCTCAATAAACACTCCTCGATCTCCACAACGACGAACAAAATGGTTGAAGCCAAAAGATTGGTGAAGAACCTGAGTTTTAAAAGAGTTGAGTAAAATTGATTCGCTCAATAAACACTTCTCGATCTTCATATCGACGACGACTTAAAAGGTTAAAACAAAAAATATTGGTAAAAAACCTAAGTCCTACAGAGTTGAGTAGAATCGATCCACTCAATAAACACTCCTCGATCTTCATAACGACGACGACTAAAAAGCTTAAAACCAAAAAGATTGGTGAAAAACCTAAGTTTTAAAAGAGTTGAGTAAAATTGATTCGCTCAATAAACATTCCTCGATCTTCTTAACGACGACGACTAAAAAGGTTAAAACCAAAAATATTGGTAAAAAACCTAATTCCTAAAGAGTTGAGTAGAATCGATCCGCTCGATAAACGCTCCTCGATCATCATAAAGACGACGACTAAAAAGGTTAAAACCAAAAATATTGGTAAAAAATCTAAGTCCTAAAGAGTTGAGTAAAATTGATTCGCTCAATAAACACTCCTCGATCTCCATAACGACGAACAAAATGGTTGAAGCCAAAAGATTGGTGAAAAACCTAAGTTTTAAAAGAGTTGAGTAAAATTGATTCGCTCAATAAACACTTCTCGATTTTAATAACGACGACGATTAAAAGGTAAAAACCAAAAATATTGGTAAAAAACCTCAGTCCTAAAGAGTTGAGTAGAATCTATCCGCTCGATAAACGCTCCTCGATCTTCATAACGACGACGACTAAAAAGTTTAAAACCAAAAATATTGGTACAAAACCTAAGTCCTAAAGAGTTGAGTAAAATTGATTCGCTCAATAAACACTCCTCGATCTCCATAACGACGAACAAAATGGTTGAAGTCAAAAGATTGGTTAAAAACCTAAGTTTTAAAAGAGTTGAGTAAAATTGATTCGCTCAATAAACACTCCTTGATCTTCATAACGACGACGACTAAAAAGCTTAAAACCAAAAAGATTGGTGAAAAACCTAAGTTTTAAAAGAGTTGAGTAAAATTGATTCGCTCAATAAACATTCCTCGATCTTCATAACGACGACGACTAAAAAGGTTAAAACCAAAAATATTGGTAAAAAACCTAATTCCTAAAGAGTTGAGTAGAATCGATCCGCTCGATAAACGCTCCTCGATCTACATAAAGACGACGACTAAAAAGGTTAAAACCAAAAATATTGGTAAAAAATCTAAGTCCTAAAGAGTTGAGTAAAATTGATTCGCTCAATAAACACTCCTCGATCTCCACAACGACGAACAAAATGGTTGAAGCCAAAAGATTGGTGAAGAACCTGAGTTTTAAAAGAGTTGAGTAAAATTGATTCGCTCAATAAACACTTCTCGATCTTCATATCGACGACGACTTAAAAGGTTAAAACAAAAAATATTGGTAAAAAACCTAAGTCCTACAGAGTTGAGTAGAATCGATCCGCTCAATAAACACTCCTCGATCTTCATAACGACGACGACTAAAAAGCTTAAAACCAAAAAGATTGGTGAAAAACCTAAGTTTTAAAAGAGTTGAGTAAAATTGATTCGCTCAATAAACATTCCTCGATCTTCTTAACGACGACGACTAAAAAGGTTAAAACCAAAAATATTGGTAAAAAACCTAATTCCTAAAGAGTTGAGTAGAATCGATCCGCTCGATAAACGCTCCTCGATCATCATAAAGACGACGACTAAAAAGGTTAAAACCAAAAATATTGGTAAAAAATCTAAGTCCTAAAGAGTTGAGTCAAATTGATTCGCTCAATAAACACTCCTCGATCTCCATAACGACGAACAAAATGGTTGAAGCCAAAAGATTGGTGAAAAACCTAAGTTTTAAAAGAGTTGAGTAAAATTGATTCGCTCAATAAACACTTCTCGATCTTCATATCGACGACGACTTAAAAGGTTAAAACAAAAAATATTAGTAAAAAACCTAAGTCCTACAGAGTTGAGTAGAATCGATCCGCTCGATAAATGCTCCTCGATCTTCATAACGACGACGACTTAAAAGGTTAAAACCAAAAATATTGGTAATAAACCTAAGTCCTAAAGAGTTGAGTAAAATTGATCCGCTCAATAAACACTCCTCGATCTCCAAAACGACGAACAAAATGGTTGAAGCCAAAAGATTGGTGAAAAAACTAAGTTTTAAAAGAGTTGAGTAAAATTGATTTGCGCAATAAACACTCCTCGATCTTCATAACGACGACGACTAAAAAGGTTAAAACCAAAAAGATTGGTGAAAAACCTAAGTTTTAAAAGAGTTGAGTAAAACTGATTCGCTCAATAAACACTCCTCGATCTTCATAACGACGACGACTAAAAAGTTAAAACCAAAAATATTGGTAAAAAACCTAATTCCTAAAGAGTTGAGTAGAATCGATCCGCTCGATAAACGCTCCTCGATCTTCATAAAGACGACGACTAAAAAGGTTAAAACCAAAAATATTGGTAAAAAACTTAAGTCCTAAAGAGTTGAGTAAAATTGATTCGCTCAATAAACACTCCTCGATCTCCATAACGACGAACAAAATGGTTGAAGCCAAAAGATTGGTTAAAAACCTAAGTTTTAAAAGAGTTGAGTAAAATTGATTCGCTCAATAAACACTCCTCGATCTTCATAACGACGACGACTAAAAAGCTTAAAACCAAAAAGATTGGTGAAAAACCTAAGTTTTAAAAGAGTTGAGTAAAATTGATTCGCTCAATAAACATTCCTCGATCTTCTTAACGACGACGACTAAAAAGGTTAAAACCAAAAATATTGGTAAAAAACCTAATTCCTAAAGAGTTGAGTAGAATCGATCCGCTCGATAAACGCTCCTCGATCATCATAAAGACGACGACTAAAAAGGTTAAAACCAAAAATATTGGTAAAAAATCTAAGTCCTAAAGAGTTGAGTAAAATTGATTCGCTCAATAAACACTCCTCGATCTCCATAACGACGAACAAAATGGTTGAAGCCAAAAGATTGGTGAAAAACCTAAGTTTTAAAAGAGTTGAGTAAAATTGATTCGCTCAATAAACACTTCTCGATCTTCATATCGACGAAGACTTAAAAGGTTAAAACAAAAAATATTGGTAAAAAACCTAAGTCCTACAGAGTTGAGTAGAATCGATCCGCTCGATAAATGCTCCTCGATCTTCATAACGACGACGACTTAAAAGGTTAAAACCAAAAATATTGGTAATAAACCTAAGTCCTAAAGAGTTGAGTAAAATTGATCCGCTCAATAAACACTCCTCGATCTCCAAAACGACGAACAAAATGGTTGAAGCCAAAAGATTGGTGAAAAAACTAAGTTTTAAAAGAGTTGAGTAAAATTGATTTGCGCAATAAACACTCCTCGATCTTCATAACGACGACGACTAAAAAGGTTAAAACCAAAAAGATTGGTGAAAAACCTAAGTTTTAAAAGAGTTGAGTAAAACTGATTCGCTCAATAAACACTCCTCGATCTTCATAACGACGACGACTAAAAAGTTAAAACCAAAAATATTGGTAAAAAACCTAATTCCTAAAGAGTTGAGTAGAATCGATCCGCTCGATAAACGCTCCTCGATCTTCATAAAGACGACGACTAAAAAGGTTAAAACCAAAAATATTGGTAAAAAACTTAAGTCCTAAAGAGTTGAGTAAAATTGATTCGCTCAATAAACACTCCTCGATCTCCATAACGACGAACAAAATGGTTGAAGCCAAAAGATTGGTTAAAAACCTAAGTTTTAAAAGAGTTGAGTAAAATTGATTCGCTCAATAAACACTCCTCGATCTTCATAACGACGACGACTAAAAAGCTTAAAACCAAAAAGATTGGTGAAAAACCTAAGTTTTAAAAGAGTTGAGTAAAATTGATTCGCTCAATAAACATTCCTCGATCTTCGTAACGACGACGACTAAAAAGGTTAAAACCAAAAATATTGGTAAAAAACCTAATTCCTAAAGAGTTGAATAGAATCGATCCGCTCGATAAACGCTCCTCGATCATCATAAAGACGACGACTAAAAAGGTTAAAACCAAAAATATTGGTAAAAAATCTAAGTCCTAAAGAGTTGAGTAAAATTGATTCGCTCAATAAACACTCCTCGATCTCCATAACGACGAATAAAATGGTTGAAGCCAAAAGATTGGTGAAAAACCTAAGTTTTAAAAGAGTTGAGTAAAATTGATTCGCTCAATAAACACTTCTCGATCTTCATATCGACGACGACTTAAAAGGTTAAAACAAAAAATATTGGTAAAAAACCTATGTCCTACAGAGTTGAGTAGAATCGATCCGCTCGATAAATGCTCCTCGATCTTCATAACGACGACGACTTAAAAGGTTAAAACCAAAAATATTGGTAATAAACCTAAGTCCTAAAGAGTTGAGTAAAATTGATCCGCTCAATAAACACTCCTCGATCTCCAAAACGACGAGCAAAATGGTTGAAGCCAAAAGATTGGTGAAAAAACTAAGTTTTAAAAGAGTTGAGTAAAATTGATTTGCGCAATAAACACTCCTCGATCTTCATAACGACGACGACTAAAAAGGTTAAAACCAAAAAGATTGGTGAAAAACCTAAGTTTTAAAAGAGTTGAGTAAAACTGATTCGCTCAATAAACACTCCTCGATCTTCATAACGACGATGACTAAAAAGGTTAAAACCAAAAAGATTGGTGAAAAACCTAAGTTTTAAAAGAGTTGAGTAAAATTGATTCGCTCAATAAACACTTCTCGATTTTCATAACGACGAGAATTAAAAAGGTTAAAATCAAAAATATTGGTAAAAAACCTAAGTCCTAAAGAGTTGAGTAGAATCGATCCGCTCGATAAACGCTCCTCGATCTTCATAACGACGACGACTAAAAAGGTTAAAACCAAAAATATTGGTAAAAAACTTAAGTCCTAAAGAGTTGAGTAAAATTGATTCGCTCAATAAACACTCCTCGATCTCCATAACGACGAACAAAATGGTTGAAGCCAAAAGATTGGTTAAAAACCTAAGTTTTAAAAGATTTGAGTAAAATTGATTCGCTCAATAAACACTCATCGATCTTCATAACGACGACGACTAAAAAGCATAAAACCAAAAAGATTGGTGAAAAACCTAAGTTTTAAAAGAGTTGAGTAAAATTGATTCGCTCAATAAACATTCCTCGATCTTCATAACGACGACGACTAAAAAGTTAAAACCAAAAATATTGGTAAAAAACCTAATTCCTAAAGAGTTGAGTAGAATCGATCCGCTCGATAAACGCTCCTCGATCTTCATAAAGACGACGACTAAAAAGGTTAAAACCAAAAATATTTGTAAAAAATCTAAGTTCTAAAGAGTTGAGTAAAATTGATTCGCTCAATAAACACTCCTCGATCTCCATAACGACGAACAAAATGGTTGAAGCCAAAAGATTGGTTAAAAACCTAAGTTTTAAAAGAGTTGAGTAAAATTGATTCGCTCAATAAACACTCCTCGATCTTCATAACGACGACGACTAAAAAGCTTAAAACCAAAAAGATTGGTGAAAAACCTAAGTTTTAAAAGAGTTGAGTAAAATTGATTCGCTCAATAAACAATCCTCGATCTTCATAACGACGACGACTAAAAAGTTAAAACAAAAAAATATTGGTAAAAAACATAATACCTAAAGAGTTGAGTAGAATCGATCCGCTCGATAAACGCTCCTCGATCTTCATAAAGACGACGACTAAAAAGGTTAAAACCAAAAATATTGGTAAAAAATCTAAGTCCTAAAGAGTTGAGTAAAATTGATTCGCTCAATAAACACTCCTCGATCTCCATAACGACGAACAAAATGGTTGAAGCCAAAAGATTGGTGAAAAACCTAAGTTTTAAAAGAGTTGAGTAAAATTGATTCGCTCAATAAACACTTCTCGATTTTCATAACGACGAAGATTAAAAAGGTTAAAACCAAAAATATTGGTAATAAACCTAAGTCCTAAAGAGTTGAGTAGAATCGATCCGCTCGATAAACGCTCCTCGATCTTCATAACGACGACGACTAAAATGGTTGAAGCCAAAAGATTGGTGAAAAAACTAAGTTTTAAAAGAGTTGAGTAAAAATGATTTGCGCAATAAACACTCCTCGATCTTCATAACGACGACGACTAAAAAGGTTAAAACCAAAAAGATTGGTGAAAAACCTAAGTTTTAAAAGAGTTGAGTAAAATTGATTCGCTCAATAAACATTCCTCGATCTTCTTAACGACGACGACTAAAAAGGTTAAAACCAAAAATATTGGTAAAAAACCTAATTCCTAAAGAGTTGAGTAGAATCGATCCGCTCGATAAACGCTCCTCGATCATCATAAAGACGACGACTAAAAAGGTTAAAACCAAAAATATTGGTAAAAAATCTAAGTCCTAAAGAGTTGAGTAAAATTGATTCGCTCAATAAACACTCCTCGATCTCCATAACGACGAACAAAATGGTTGAAGCCAAAAGATTGGTGAAAAACCTAAGTTTTAAAAGAGTTGAGTAAAATTGATTCGCTCAATAAACACTTCTCGATCTTCATATCGACGACGACTTAAAAGGTTAAAACAAAAAATATTGGTAAAAAACCTAAGTCCTACAGAGTTGAGTAGAATCGATCCGCTCGATAAATGCTCCTCGATCTTCATAACGACGACGACTTAAAAGGTTAAAACCAAAAATATTGGTAATAAACCTAAGTCCTAAAGAGTTGAGTAAAATTGATCCGCTCAATAAACACTCCTCGATCTCCAAAACGACGAACAAAATGGTTGAAGCCAAAAGATTGGTGAAAAAACTAAGTTTTAAAAGAGTTGAGTAAAATTGATTTGCGCAATAAACACTCCTCGATCTTCATAACGACGACGACTAAAAAGGTTAAAACCAAAAAGATTGGTGAAAAACCTAAGTTTTAAAAGAGTTGAGTAAAACTGATTCGCTCAATAAACACTCCTCGATCTTCATAACGACGACGACTAAAAAGTTAAAACCAAAAATATTGGTAAAAAACCTAATTCCTAAAGAGTTGAGTAGAATCGATCCGCTCGATAAACGCTCCTCGATCTTCATAAAGACGACGACTAAAAAGGTTAAAACCAAAAATATTGGTAAAAAACTTAAGTCCTAAAGAGTTGAGTAAAATTGATTCGCTCAATAAACACTCCTCGATCTCCATAACGACGAACAAAATGGTTGAAGCCAAAAGATTGGTTAAAAACCTAAGTTTTAAAAGAGTTGAGTAAAATTGATTCGCTCAATAAACACTCCTCGATCTTCATAACGACGACGACTAAAAAGCTTAAAACCAAAAAGATTGGTGAAAAACCTAAGTTTTAAAAGAGTTGAGTAAAATTGATTCGCTCAATAAACATTCCTCGATCTTCGTAACGACGACGACTAAAAAGGTTAAAACCAAAAATATTGGTAAAAAACCTAATTCCTAAAGAGTTGAATAGAATCGATCCGCTCGATAAACGCTCCTCGATCATCATAAAGACGACGACTAAAAAGGTTAAAACCAAAAATATTGGTAAAAAATCTAAGTCCTAAAGAGTTGAGTAAAATTGATTCGCTCAATAAACACTCCTCGATCTCCATAACGACGAACAAAATGGTTGAAGCCAAAAGATTGGTGAAAAACCTAAGTTTTAAAAGAGTTGAGTAAAATTGATTCGCTCAATAAACACTTCTCGATCTTCATATCGACGACGACTTAAAAGGTTAAAACAAAAAATATTGGTAAAAAACCTATGTCCTACAGAGTTGAGTAGAATCGATCCGCTCGATAAATGCTCCTCGATCTTCATAACGACGACGACTTAAAAGGTTAAAACCAAAAATATTGGTAATAAACCTAAGTCCTAAAGAGTTGAGTAAAATTGATCCGCTCAATAAACACTCCTCGATCTCCAAAACGACGAGCAAAATGGTTGAAGCCAAAAGATTGGTGAAAAAACTAAGTTTTAAAAGAGTTGAGTAAAATTGATTTGCGCAATAAACACTCCTCGATCTTCATAACGACGACGACTAAAAAGGTTAAAACCAAAAAGATTGGTGAAAAACCTAAGTTTTAAAAGAGTTGAGTAAAACTGATTCGCTCAATAAACACTCCTCGATCTTCATAACGACGATGACTAAAAAGGTTAAAACCAAAAAGATTGGTGAAAAACCTAAGTTTTAAAAGAGTTGAGTAAAATTGATTCGCTCAATAAACACTTCTCGATTTTCATAACGACGAGAATTAAAAAGGTTAAAATCAAAAATATTGGTAAAAAACCTAAGTCCTAAAGAGTTGAGTAGAATCGATCCGCTCGATAAACGCTCCTCGATCTTCATAACGACGACGACTAAAAAGGTTAAAACCAAAAATATTGGTAAAAAACTTAAGTCCTAAAGAGTTGAGTAAAATTGATTCGCTCAATAAACACTCCTCGATCTCCATAACGACGAACAAAATGGTTGAAGCCAAAAGATTGGTTAAAAACCTAAGTTTTAAAAGATTTGAGTAAAATTGATTCGCTCAATAAACACTCATCGATCTTCATAACGACGACGACTAAAAAGCATAAAACCAAAAAGATTGGTGAAAAACCTAAGTTTTAAAAGAGTTGAGTAAAATTGATTCGCTCAATAAACATTCCTCGATCTTCATAACGACGACGACTAAAAAGTTAAAACCAAAAATATTGGTAAAAAACCTAATTCCTAAAGAGTTGAGTAGAATCGATCCGCTCGATAAACGCTCCTCGATCTTCATAAAGACGACGACTAAAAAGGTTAAAACCAAAAATATTTGTAAAAAATCTAAGTTCTAAAGAGTTGAGTAAAATTGATTCGCTCAATAAACACTCCTCGATCTCCATAACGACGAACAAAATGGTTGAAGCCAAAAGATTGGTTAAAAACCTAAGTTTTAAAAGAGTTGAGTAAAATTGATTCGCTCAATAAACACTCCTCGATCTTCATAACGACGACGACTAAAAAGCTTAAAACCAAAAAGATTGGTGAAAAACCTAAGTTTTAAAAGAGTTGAGTAAAATTGATTCGCTCAATAAACAATCCTCGATCTTCATAACGACGACGACTAAAAAGTTAAAACAAAAAAATATTGGTAAAAAACATAATACCTAAAGAGTTGAGTAGAATCGATCCGCTCGATAAACGCTCCTCGATCTTCATAAAGACGACGACTAAAAAGGTTAAAACCAAAAATATTGGTAAAAAATCTAAGTCCTAAAGAGTTGAGTAAAATTGATTCGCTCAATAAACACTCCTCGATCTCCATAACGACGAACAAAATGGTTGAAGCCAAAAGATTGGTGAAAAACCTAAGTTTTAAAAGAGTTGAGTAAAATTGATTCGCTCAATAAACACTTCTCGATTTTCATAACGACGAAGATTAAAAAGGTTAAAACCAAAAATATTGGTAATAAACCTAAGTCCTAAAGAGTTGAGTAGAATCGATCCGCTCGATAAACGCTCCTCGATCTTCATAACGACGACGACTAAAATGGTTGAAGCCAAAAGATTGGTGAAAAAACTAAGTTTTAAAAGAGTTGAGTAAAAATGATTTGCGCAATAAACACTCCTCGATCTTCATAACGACGACGACTAAAAAGGTTAAAACCAAAAAGATTGGTGAAAAACCTAAGTTTTAAAAGAGTTGAGTAAAACTGATTCGCTCAATAAACACTCCTCGATCTTCATAACGACGATGACTAAAAAGGTTAAAACCAAAAAGATTGGTGAAAAACCTAAGTTTTAAAAGAGTTGAGTAAAATTGATTCGCTCAATAAACATTCCTCGATTTTTATAACGACGAAGATTAAAAAGGTTAAAACCAAAAATATTGGTAAAAAACCTCAGTCCTAAAGAGTTGAGTAGAATCGATCCGCTCGATAAACGCTCCTCGATCTTCATAAAGACGACGACTAAAAAGGTTAAAACCAAAAATATTGGTAAAAAACTTAAGTCCTAAAGAGTTGAGTAAAATTGATTCGCTCAATAAACACTCCTCGATCTCCATAACGACGAACAAAATGGTTGAAGCCAAAAGATTGGTGAAAAACCTAAGTTTTAAAAGAGTTGAGTAAAATTGATTCGCTCAATAAACACTCCTCGATCTTCATAACGACGACGACTAAAAAGCTTAAAACCAAAAAGATTGGTGAAAAACCTAAGTTTTAAAAGAGTTGAGTAAAATTGATTCGCTCAATAAACATTCCTCGATCTTCATAACGACGACGACTAAAAAGGTTAAAACCAAAAATATTGGTAAAAAACCTAATTCCTAAAGAGTTGAGTAGAATCGATCCGCTCGATAAACGCTCCTCGATCTACATAAAGACGACGACTAAAAAGGTTAAAACAATAAATATTGGTAAAAAATCTAAGTCCTAAATAGTTGAGTAAAATTGATTCGCTCAATAAACACTCCTCGATCTCCATAACGACGAACAAAATGGTTGAAGCCAAAAGATTGGTGAAGAACCTGAGTTTTAAAAGAGTTGAGTAAAATTGATTCGCTCAATAAACACTTCTCGATCTTCATATCGACGACGACTTAAAAGGTTAAAACAAAAAATATTGGTAAAAAACCTAAGTCCTACAGAGTTGAGTAGAATCGATCCGCTCGATAAATGCTCCTCGATCTTCATAACGACGACGACTTAAAAGGTTAAAACCAAAAATATTGGTAATAAACCTAAGTCCTAAAGAGTTGAGTAAAATTGATCCGCTCAATAAACACTCCTCGATCTCCAAAACGACGAGCAAAATGGTTGAAGCCAAAAGATTGGTGAAAAAACTAAGTTTTAAAAGAGTTGAGTAAAATTGATTTGCGCAATAAACACTCCTCGATCTTCATAACGACGACGACTAAAAAGGTTAAAACCAAAAAGATTGGTGAAAAACCTAAGTTTTAAAAGAGTTGAGTAAAACTGATTCGCTCAATAAACACTCCTCGATCTTCATAACGACGATGACTAAAAAGGTTAAAACCAAAAAGATTGGTGAAAAACCTAAGTTTTAAAAGAGTTGAGTAAAATTGATTCGCTCAATAAACACTTCTCGATTTTCATAACGACGAAGATTAAAAAGGTTAAAACCAAAAATATTGGTAAAAAACCTAAGTCCTAAAGAGTTGAGTAGAATCGATCCGCTCGATAAACGCTCCTCGATCTTCATAACGACGACGACTAAAAAGGTTAAAACCAAAAATATTGGTAAAAAACTTAAGTCCTAAAGAGTTTAGTAAAATTGATTCGCTCAATAAACACTCCTCGATCTCCATAACGACGAACAAAATGGTTGAAGCCAAAAGATTGGTTAAAAACCTAAGTTTTAAAAGTGTTGAGTAAAATTGATTCGCTCAATAAACACTCCTCGATCTTCATAACGACGACGACTAAAAAGCTTAAAACCAAAAATATTGGTGAAAAACCTAAGTTTTAAAAGAGTTGAGTAAAATTGATTCGCTCAATAAACATTCCTCGATCTTCATAACGACGACGACTAAAAAGGTTAAAACCAAAAATATTGGTAAAAAACCTAATTCCTAAAGAGTTGAGTAGAATCGATCCGCTCGATAAACGCTCCTCGATCTACATAAAGACGACGACTAAAAAGGTTAAAACCAAAAATATTGGTAAAAAACTTAAGTCCTAAAGAGTTGAGTAAAATTGATTCGCTCAATAAACACTCCTCGATCTCCATAACGACGAACAAAATGGTTGAAGCCAAAAGATTGGTGAAAAACCTAAGTTTTAAAAGAGTTGAGTAAAATTGATTCGCTCAATAAACACTTCTCGATTTTCATAACGACGAAGATTAAAAAGGTTAAAACCAAAAATATTGGTAATAAACCTAAGTCCTAAAGAGTTGAGTAGAATCGATCCGCTCGATAAACGCTCCTCGATCTTCATAACGACGACGACTAAAATGGTTGAAGCCAAAAGATTGGTGAAAAAACTAAGTTTTAAAAGAGTTGAGTAAAAATGATTTGCGCAATAAACACTCCTCGATCTTCATAACGACGACGACTAAAAAGGTTAAAACCAAAAAGATTGGTGAAAAACCTAAGTTTTAAAAGAGTTGAGTAAAATTGATTCGCTCAATAAACATTCCTCGATCTTCTTAACGACGACGACTAAAAAGGTTAAAACCAAAAATATTGGTAAAAAACCTAATTCCTAAAGAGTTGAGTAGAATCGATCCGCTCGATAAACGCTCCTCGATCATCATAAAGACGACGACTAAAAAGGTTAAAACCAAAAATATTGGTAAAAAATCTAAGTCCTAAAGAGTTGAGTAAAATTGATTCGCTCAATAAACACTCCTCGATCTCCATAACGACGAACAAAATGGTTGAAGCCAAAAGATTGGTGAAAAACCTAAGTTTTAAAAGAGTTGAGTAAAATTGATTCGCTCAATAAACACTTCTCGATCTTCATATCGACGACGACTTAAAAGGTTAAAACAAAAAATATTGGTAAAAAACCTAAGTCCTACAGAGTTGAGTAGAATCGATCCGCTCGATAAATGCTCCTCGATCTTCATAACGACGACGACTTAAAAGGTTAAAACCAAAAATATTGGTAATAAACCTAAGTCCTAAAGAGTTGAGTAAAATTGATCCGCTCAATAAACACTCCTCGATCTCCAAAACGACGAACAAAATGGTTGAAGCCAAAAGATTGGTGAAAAAACTAAGTTTTAAAAGAGTTGAGTAAAATTGATTTGCGCAATAAACACTCCTCGATCTTCATAACGACGACGACTAAAAAGGTTAAAACCAAAAAGATTGGTGAAAAACCTAAGTTTTAAAAGAGTTGAGTAAAACTGATTCGCTCAATAAACACTCCTCGATCTTCATAACGACGACGACTAAAAAGTTAAAACCAAAAATATTGGTAAAAAACCTAATTCCTAAAGAGTTGAGTAGAATCGATCCGCTCGATAAACGCTCCTCGATCTTCATAAAGACGACGACTAAAAAGGTTAAAACCAAAAATATTGGTAAAAAACTTAAGTCCTAAAGAGTTGAGTAAAATTGATTCGCTCAATAAACACTCCTCGATCTCCATAACGACGAACAAAATGGTTGAAGCCAAAAGATTGGTTAAAAACCTAAGTTTTAAAAGAGTTGAGTAAAATTGATTCGCTCAATAAACACTCCTCGATCTTCATAACGACGACGACTAAAAAGCTTAAAACCAAAAAGATTGGTGAAAAACCTAAGTTTTAAAAGAGTTGAGTAAAATTGATTCGCTCAATAAACATTCCTCGATCTTCGTAACGACGACGACTAAAAAGGTTAAAACCAAAAATATTGGTAAAAAACCTAATTCCTAAAGAGTTGAATAGAATCGATCCGCTCGATAAACGCTCCTCGATCATCATAAAGACGACGACTAAAAAGGTTAAAACCAAAAATATTGGTAAAAAATCTAAGTCCTAAAGAGTTGAGTAAAATTGATTCGCTCAATAAACACTCCTCGATCTCCATAACGACGAACAAAATGGTTGAAGCCAAAAGATTGGTGAAAAACCTAAGTTTTAAAAGAGTTGAGTAAAATTGATTCGCTCAATAAACACTTCTCGATCTTCATATCGACGACGACTTAAAAGGTTAAAACAAAAAATATTGGTAAAAAACCTATGTCCTACAGAGTTGAGTAGAATCGATCCGCTCGATAAATGCTCCTCGATCTTCATAACGACGACGACTTAAAAGGTTAAAACCAAAAATATTGGTAATAAACCTAAGTCCTAAAGAGTTGAGTAAAATTGATCCGCTCAATAAACACTCCTCGATCTCCAAAACGACGAGCAAAATGGTTGAAGCCAAAAGATTGGTGAAAAAACTAAGTTTTAAAAGAGTTGAGTAAAATTGATTTGCGCAATAAACACTCCTCGATCTTCATAACGACGACGACTAAAAAGGTTAAAACCAAAAAGATTGGTGAAAAACCTAAGTTTTAAAAGAGTTGAGTAAAACTGATTCGCTCAATAAACACTCCTCGATCTTCATAACGACGATGACTAAAAAGGTTAAAACCAAAAAGATTGGTGAAAAACCTAAGTTTTAAAAGAGTTGAGTAAAATTGATTCGCTCAATAAACACTTCTCGATTTTCATAACGACGAGAATTAAAAAGGTTAAAATCAAAAATATTGGTAAAAAACCTAAGTCCTAAAGAGTTGAGTAGAATCGATCCGCTCGATAAACGCTCCTCGATCTTCATAACGACGACGACTAAAAAGGTTAAAACCAAAAATATTGGTAAAAAACTTAAGTCCTAAAGAGTTGAGTAAAATTGATTCGCTCAATAAACACTCCTCGATCTCCATAACGACGAACAAAATGGTTGAAGCCAAAAGATTGGTTAAAAACCTAAGTTTTAAAAGATTTGAGTAAAATTGATTCGCTCAATAAACACTCATCGATCTTCATAACGACGACGACTAAAAAGCATAAAACCAAAAAGATTGGTGAAAAACCTAAGTTTTAAAAGAGTTGAGTAAAATTGATTCGCTCAATAAACATTCCTCGATCTTCATAACGACGACGACTAAAAAGTTAAAACCAAAAATATTGGTAAAAAACCTAATTCCTAAAGAGTTGAGTAGAATCGATCCGCTCGATAAACGCTCCTCGATCTTCATAAAGACGACGACTAAAAAGGTTAAAACCAAAAATATTTGTAAAAAATCTAAGTTCTAAAGAGTTGAGTAAAATTGATTCGCTCAATAAACACTCCTCGATCTCCATAACGACGAACAAAATGGTTGAAGCCAAAAGATTGGTTAAAAACCTAAGTTTTAAAAGAGTTGAGTAAAATTGATTCGCTCAATAAACACTCCTCGATCTTCATAACGACGACGACTAAAAAGCTTAAAACCAAAAAGATTGGTGAAAAACCTAAGTTTTAAAAGAGTTGAGTAAAATTGATTCGCTCAATAAACAATCCTCGATCTTCATAACGACGACGACTAAAAAGTTAAAACAAAAAAATATTGGTAAAAAACATAATACCTAAAGAGTTGAGTAGAATCGATCCGCTCGATAAACGCTCCTCGATCTTCATAAAGACGACGACTAAAAAGGTTAAAACCAAAAATATTGGTAAAAAATCTAAGTCCTAAAGAGTTGAGTAAAATTGATTCGCTCAATAAACACTCCTCGATCTCCATAACGACGAACAAAATGGTTGAAGCCAAAAGATTGGTGAAAAACCTAAGTTTTAAAAGAGTTGAGTAAAATTGATTCGCTCAATAAACACTTCTCGATTTTCATAACGACGAAGATTAAAAAGGTTAAAACCAAAAATATTGGTAATAAACCTAAGTCCTAAAGAGTTGAGTAGAATCGATCCGCTCGATAAACGCTCCTCGATCTTCATAACGACGACGACTAAAATGGTTGAAGCCAAAAGATTGGTGAAAAAACTAAGTTTTAAAAGAGTTGAGTAAAAATGATTTGCGCAATAAACACTCCTCGATCTTCATAACGACGACGACTAAAAAGGTTAAAACCAAAAAGATTGGTGAAAAACCTAAGTTTTAAAAGAGTTGAGTAAAACTGATTCGCTCAATAAACACTCCTCGATCTTCATAACGACGATGACTAAAAAGGTTAAAACCAAAAAGATTGGTGAAAAACCTAAGTTTTAAAAGAGTTGAGTAAAATTGATTCGCTCAATAAACATTCCTCGATTTTTATAACGACGAAGATTAAAAAGGTTAAAACCAAAAATATTGGTAAAAAACCTCAGTCCTAAAGAGTTGAGTAGAATCGATCCGCTCGATAAACGCTCCTCGATCTTCATAAAGACGACGACTAAAAAGGTTAAAACCAAAAATATTGGTAAAAAACTTAAGTCCTAAAGAGTTGAGTAAAATTGATTCGCTCAATAAACACTCCTCGATCTCCATAACGACGAACAAAATGGTTGAAGCCAAAAGATTGGTGAAAAACCTAAGTTTTAAAAGAGTTGAGTAAAATTGATTCGCTCAATAAACACTCCTCGATCTTCATAACGACGACGACTAAAAAGCTTAAAACCAAAAAGATTGGTGAAAAACCTAAGTTTTAAAAGAGTTGAGTAAAATTGATTCGCTCAATAAACATTCCTCGATCTTCATAACGACGACGACTAAAAAGGTTAAAACCAAAAATATTGGTAAAAAACCTAATTCCTAAAGAGTTGAGTAGAATCGATCCGCTCGATAAACGCTCCTCGATCTACATAAAGACGACGACTAAAAAGGTTAAAACAATAAATATTGGTAAAAAATCTAAGTCCTAAATAGTTGAGTAAAATTGATTCGCTCAATAAACACTCCTCGATCTCCATAACGACGAACAAAATGGTTGAAGCCAAAAGATTGGTGAAGAACCTGAGTTTTAAAAGAGTTGAGTAAAATTGATTCGCTCAATAAACACTTCTCGATCTTCATATCGACGACGACTTAAAAGGTTAAAACAAAAAATATTGGTAAAAAACCTAAGTCCTACAGAGTTGAGTAGAATCGATCCGCTCGATAAATGCTCCTCGATCTTCATAACGACGACGACTTAAAAGGTTAAAACCAAAAATATTGGTAATAAACCTAAGTCCTAAAGAGTTGAGTAAAATTGATCCGCTCAATAAACACTCCTCGATCTCCAAAACGACGAGCAAAATGGTTGAAGCCAAAAGATTGGTGAAAAAACTAAGTTTTAAAAGAGTTGAGTAAAATTGATTTGCGCAATAAACACTCCTCGATCTTCATAACGACGACGACTAAAAAGGTTAAAACCAAAAAGATTGGTGAAAAACCTAAGTTTTAAAAGAGTTGAGTAAAACTGATTCGCTCAATAAACACTCCTCGATCTTCATAACGACGATGACTAAAAAGGTTAAAACCAAAAAGATTGGTGAAAAACCTAAGTTTTAAAAGAGTTGAGTAAAATTGATTCGCTCAATAAACACTTCTCGATTTTCATAACGACGAAGATTAAAAAGGTTAAAACCAAAAATATTGGTAAAAAACCTAAGTCCTAAAGAGTTGAGTAGAATCGATCCGCTCGATAAACGCTCCTCGATCTTCATAACGACGACGACTAAAAAGGTTAAAACCAAAAATATTGGTAAAAAACTTAAGTCCTAAAGAGTTTAGTAAAATTGATTCGCTCAATAAACACTCCTCGATCTCCATAACGACGAACAAAATGGTTGAAGCCAAAAGATTGGTTAAAAACCTAAGTTTTAAAAGTGTTGAGTAAAATTGATTCGCTCAATAAACACTCCTCGATCTTCATAACGACGACGACTAAAAAGCTTAAAACCAAAAATATTGGTGAAAAACCTAAGTTTTAAAAGAGTTGAGTAAAATTGATTCGCTCAATAAACATTCCTCGATCTTCATAACGACGACGACTAAAAAGGTTAAAACCAAAAATATTGGTAAAAAACCTAATTCCTAAAGAGTTGAGTAGAATCGATCCGCTCGATAAACGCTCCTCGATCTACATAAAGACGACGACTAAAAAGGTTAAAACCAAAAATATTGGTAAAAAACTTAAGTCCTAAAGAGTTGAGTAAAATTGATTCGCTCAATAAACACTCCTCGATCTCCATAACGACGAACAAAATGGTTGAAGCCAAAAGATTGGTGAAAAACCTAAGTTTTAAAAGAGTTGAGTAAAATTGATTCGCTCAATAAACACTTCTCGATCTTCATATCGACGATGACTTAAAAGGTTAAAACAAAAAATATTGGTAAAAAACCTAAGTCCTATAGAGTTGAGTAGAATCGATCCGCTCGATAAATGCTCCTCGATCTTCATAACGACGACGACTTAAAAGGTTAAAACCAAAAATATTGGTAATAAACCTAAGTCCTAAAGAGTTGAGTAAAATTGATCCGCTCAATAAACACTCCTCGATCTCCAAAACGACGAGCAAAATGGTTGAAGCCAAAAGATTGGTGAAAAAACTAAGTTTTAAAAGAGTTGAGTAAAATTGATTTGCGCAATAAACACTCCTCGATCTTCATAACGACGACGACTAAAAAGGTTAAAACCAAAAAGATTGGTGAAAAACCTAAGTTTTAAAAGAGTTTAGTAAAACTAATTCGTTCAATAAACACTCCTCGATCTTCATGACGACGATGACTAAAAAGGTTAAAACCAAAAAGATTGGTGAAAACCCTAAGTTTTAAAAGAGTTGAGTAAAATTGATTCGCTCAATAAACACTTCTCGATTTTCACAACGACGAAGATTAAAAAGGTTAAAACCAAAAATATTGGTAAAAAACCTAAGTCCTAAAGAGTTGAGTAGAATCGATCCGCTCGATAAACGCTCCTCGATCTTCATAACGACGACGACTAAAAAGGTTAAAACCAAAAATATTGTTAAAAAACTTAAGTCCTTAAGAGTTGAGTAAAATTGATTCGCTCAATAAACACTCCTCGATCTCCATAACGACGAACAAAATGGTTGAAGCCAAAAGATTGGTGAAAAACCTAAGTTTTAAAAGAGTTGAGTAAAATTGATTCGCTCAATAAACATTTCTCGATCTTCATATCGACGACGACTTAAAAGGTTAAAACAAAAAATATTGGTAAAAAACCTAAGTCCTACAGAGTTGAGTAGAATCGATCCGCTCGATAAATGCTCCTCGATCTTCATAACGACGACGACTTAAAAGGTTAAAACTAAAAATATTGGTAATAAACCTAAGTCCTAAAGAGTTGAGTAAAACTGATCCGCTCAATAAACACTCCTCGATCTCAAAAACGACGAGCAAAATGGTTGAAGCCAAAAGATTGGTGAAAAAACTAAGTTTTAAAAGAGTTGAGTAAAATTGATTTGCGCAATAAACACTCCTCGATCTTCATAACGACGACGACTAAAAAGGTTAAAACCAAAAAGATTGGTGAAAAACCTAAGTTTTAAAAGAGTTTAGTAAAACTGATTCGTTCAATAAACACTCCTCGATCTTCATAACGACGATGACTAAAAAGGTTAAAACCAAAAAGATTGGTGAAAAACCTAAGTTTTAAAAGAGTTGAGTAAAATTGATTCGCTCAATAAAAACTTCTCTATCTTCATATCGACGACGACTTAAAAGGTTAAAACAAAAAATATTGGTAAAAAACCTAAGTCCTACAGAGTTGAGTAGAATCGATCCGCTCGATAAATGCTCCTCGATCTTCATAACGACGACGACTTAAAAGGTTAAAACCAAAAATATTGGTAATAAACCTAAGTCCTAAAGAGTTGAGTAAAATTGATCCGTTCAATAAACACTCCTCGATCTCCAAAACGTCGAGCAAAATGGTTGAAGCCAAAAGATTTGTGAAAAAACTAAGTTTTAAAAGAGTTGAGTAAAATTGATTTGCGCAATAAACACTCCTCGATCTTCATAACGACGACGACTAAAAAGGTTAAAACCAAAAAGATTGGTGAAAAACCTAAGTTTTAAAAGAGTTGAGTAAAACTGATTCGCTCAATAAACACTCCTCGATCTTCATAACGACGATGACTAAAAAGGTTAAAACCAAAAAGATTGGTGAAAAACCTAAGTTTTAAAAGAGTTGAGTAAAATTGATTCGCTCAATAAACACTTCTCGATTTTCATAACGACGAAGATTAAAAAGGTTAAAACCAAAAATATTGGTAAAAAACCTAAGTCCTAAAGAGTTGAGTAGAATCGATTCGCTCGATAAACGCTCCTCGATCTTCATAACGACGACGACTAAAAAGGTTAAAACCAAAAATATTGGTAAAAAACTTAAGTCCTTAAGAGTTGAGTAAAATTGATTCGCTCAATAAACACTCCTCGATCTCCATAACGACGAACAAAATGGTTGAAGCCAAAAGATTGGTTAAAAACCTAAGTTTTAAAAGAGTTGAGTAAAATTGATTCGCTCAATAAACACTCCTCGATCTTCATAACGACGATGACTAAAAAGGTTAAAACCAAAAAGATTGGTGAAAAACCTAAGTTTTAAAAGAGTTGAGTAAAATTGATTCGCTCAATAAAAACTTCTCTATCTTCATATCGACGACGACTTAAAAGGTTAAAACAAAAAATATTGGTAAAAAACCTAAGTCCTACAGAGTTGAGTAGAATCGATCCGCTCGATAAATGCTCCTCGATCTTCATAACGACGACGACTTAAAAGGTTAAAACCAAAAATATTGGTAATAAACCTAAGTCCTAAAGAGTTGAGTAAAATTGATCCGTTCAATAAACACTCCTCGATCTCCAAAACGTCGAGCAAAATGGTTGAAGCCAAAAGATTTGTGAAAAAACTAAGTTTTAAAAGAGTTGAGTAAAATTGATTTGCGCAATAAACACTCCTCGATCTTCATAACGACGACGACTAAAAAGGTTAAAACCAAAAAGATTGGTGAAAAACCTAAGTTTTAAAAGAGTTGAGTAAAACTGATTCGCTCAATAAACACTCCTCGATCTTCATAACGACGATGACTAAAAAGGTTAAAACCAAAAAGATTGGTGAAAAACCTAAGTTTTAAAAGAGTTGAGTAAAATTGATTCGCTCAATAAACACTTCTCGATTTTCATAACGACGAAGATTAAAAAGGTTAAAACCAAAAATATTGGTAAAAAACCTAAGTCCTAAAGAGTTGAGTAGAATCGATTCGCTCGATAAACGCTCCTCGATCTTCATAACGACGACGACTAAAAAGGTTAAAACCAAAAATATTGGTAAAAAACTTAAGTCCTTAAGAGTTGAGTAAAATTGATTCGCTCAATAAACACTCCTCGATCTCCATAACGACGAACAAAATGGTTGAAGCCAAAAGATTGGTTAAAAACCTAAGTTTTAAAAGAGTTGAGTAAAATTGATTCGCTCAATAAACACTCCTCGATCTTCATAACGACGACGACTAAAAAGCTTAAAACCAAAAAGATTGGTGAAAAACCTAAGTTTTAAAAGAGTTGAGTAAAATTGATTCGCTCAATAAACATTCCTCGATCTTCATAACGACGACGACTAAAAAGGTTAAAACCAAAAATATTGGTAAAAACCCTAATTCCTAAAGAGTTGAGTAGAATCGATCCGCTCGATAAACGCTCCTCGATCTTCATAAAGACGACGACTAAAAAGGTTAAAACCAAAAATATTGGTAAAAAATCTAAGTCCTAAAGAGTTGAGTAAAATTGATTCGCTCAATAAACACTCCTCGATCTCCATAACGACGAACAAAATGGTTGAAGCCAAAAGATTGGTGAAAAACCTAAGTTTTAAAAGAGTTGAGTAAAATTGATTCGCTCAATAAACACTCCTCGATCTTCATAACGACGACGACTAAAAAGCTTAAAACCAAAAAGATTGGTGAAAAACCTAAGTTTTAAAAGAGTTGAGTAAAATTGATTCGCTCAATAAACATTCCTCGATCTTCATAACGACGACGACTAAAAAGTTAAAACCAAAAATATTGGTAAAAAACCTAATTCCTAAAGAGTTGAGTAGAATCGATCCGCTCGATAAACGCTCCTCGATCTTCATAAAGACGACGACTAAAAAGGTTAAAACAAAAAATATTGGTAAAAAATCTAAGTCCTAAAGAGTTGAGTAAAATTGATTCGCTCAATAAACACTCCTCGATCTCCATAACGACGAACAAAATGGTTGAAGCCAAAAGATTGGTGAAAAACCTAAGTTTTAAAAGAGTTGAGTAAAATTGATTCGCTCAATAAACACTTCTCGATCTTCATATCGACGACGACTTAAAAGGTTAAAACAAAAAATATTGGTAAAAAACCTATGTCCTACAGAGTTGAGTAGAATCGATCCGCTCGATAAATGCTCCTTGATCTTCATAACGACGACGACTTAAAAGGTTAAAACCAAAAATATTGGTAATAAACCTAAGTCCTAAAGAGTTGAGTAAAATTGATCCGCTCAATAAACACTCCTCGATCTTCAAAACGACGAGCAAAATGGTTGAAGCCAAAAGATTGGTGAAAAAACTAAGTTTTAAAAGAGTTGAGTAAAATTGATTTGCGCAATAAACACTCCTCGATCTTCATAACGACGACGACTAAAAAGGTTAAAACCAAAAAGATTGGTGAAAAACCTAAGTTTTAAAAGAGTTGAGTAAAACTGATTCGCTCAATAAACACTTCTCGATCTTCATAACGACGACGACTAAAAAGCTTAAAACCAAAAAGATTGGTGAAAAACCTAAGTTTTAAAAGAGTTGAGTAAAATTGATTCGCTCAATAAACATTCCTCGATCTTCATAACGACGACGACTAAAAAGGTTAAAACCAAAAATATTGGTAAAAAACCTAATTCCTAAAGAGTTGAGTAGAATCGATCCGCTCGATAAACGCTCCTCGATCTACATAAAGACGACGACTAAAAAGGTTAAAACCAAAAATATTGGTAAAAAACTTAAGTCCTAAAGAGTAGAGTAAAATTGATTCGCTCAATAAACACTCCTCGATCTCCATAACGACGAACAAAATGGTTGAAGCCAAAAGATTGGTGAAAAACCTAAGTTTTAAAAGAGTTGAGTAAAATTGATTCGCTCAATAAACACTTCTCGATCTTCATATCGACGATGACTTAAAAGGTTAAAACAAAAAATATTGGTAAAAAACCTAAGTCCTACAGAGTTGAGTAGAATCGATCCGCTCGATAAATGCTCCTCGATCTTCATAACGACGACGACTTAAAAGGTTAAAACCAAAAATATTGGTAATAAACCTAAGTCCTAAAGAGTTGAGTAAAATTGATCCGCTCAATAAACACTCCTCGATCTCCAAAACGACGAGCAAAATGGTTGAAGCCAAAAGATTGGTGAAAAAACTAAGTTTTAAAAGAGTTGAGTAAAATTGATTTGCGCAATAAACACTCCTCGATCTTCATAACGACGACGACTAAAAAGGTTAAAACCAAAAAGATTGGTGAAAAACCTAAGTTTTAAAAGAGTTTAGTAAAACTAATTCGTTCAATAAACACTCCTCGATCTTCATAACGACGATGACTAAAAAGGTTAAAACCAAAAAGATTGGTGAAAACCCTAAGTTTTAAAAGAGTTGAGTAAAATTGATTCGCTCAATAAACACTTCTCGATTTTCACAACGACGAAGATTAAAAAGGTTAAAACCAAAAATATTGGTAAAAAACCTAAGTCCTAAAGAGTTGAGTAGAATCGATCCGCTCGATAAACGCTCCTCGATCTTCATAACGACGACGACTAAAAAGGTTAAAACCAAAAATATTGTTAAAAAACTTAAGTCCTTAAGAGTTGAGTAAAATTGATTCGCTCAATAAACACTCCTCGATCTCCATAACGACGAACAAAATGGTTGAAGCCAAAAGATTGGTGAAAAACCTAAGTTTTAAAAGAGTTGAGTAAAATTGATTCGCTCAATAAACATTTCTCGATCTTCATATCGACGACGACTTAAAAGGTTAAAACAAAAAATATTGGTAAAAAACCTAAGTCCTACAGAGTTGAGTAGAATCGATCCGCTCGATAAATGCTCCTCGATCTTCATAACGACGACGACTTAAAAGGTTAAAACCAAAAATATTGGTAATAAACCTAAGTCCTAAAGAGTTGAGTAAAACTGATCCGCTCAATAAACACTCCTCGATCTCCAAAACGACGAGCAAAATGGTTGAAGCCAAAAGATTGGTGAAAAAACTAAGTTTTAAAAGAGTTGAGTAAAATTGATTTGCGCAATAAACACTCCTCGATCTTCATAACGACGACGACTAAAAAGGTTAAAACCAAAAAGATTGGTGAAAAACCTAAGTTTTAAAAGAGTTTAGTAAAACTGATTCGTTCAATAAACACTCCTCGATCTTCATAACGACGATGACTAAAAAGGTTAAAACCAAAAAGATTGGTGAAAAACCTAAGTTTTAAAAGAGTTGAGTAAAATTGATTCGCTCAATAAAAACTTCTCTATCTTCATATCGACGACGACTTAAAAGGTTAAAACAAAAAATATTGGTAAAAAACCTAAGTCCTACAGAGTTGAGTAGAATCGATCCGCTCGATAAATGCTCCTCGATCTTCATAACGACGACGACTTAAAAGGTTAAAACCAAAAATATTGGTAATAAACCTAAGTCCTAAAGAGTTGAGTAAAATTGATCCGTTCAATAAACACTCCTCGATCTCCAAAACGTCGAGCAAAATGGTTGAAGCCAAAAGATTTGTGAAAAAACTAAGTTTTAAAAGAGTTGAGTAAAATTGATTTGCGCAATAAACACTCCTCGATCTTCATAACGACGACGACTAAAAAGGTTAAAACCAAAAAGATTGGTGAAAAACCTAAGTTTTAAAAGAGTTGAGTAAAACTGATTCGCTCAATAAACACTCCTCGATCTTCATAACGACGATGACTAAAAAGGTTAAAACCAAAAAGATTGGTGAAAAACCTAAGTTTTAAAAGAGTTGAGTAAAATTGATTCGCTCAATAAACACTTCTCGATTTTCATAACGACGAAGATTAAAAAGGTTAAAACCAAAAATATTGGTAAAAAACCTAAGTCCTAAAGAGTTGAGTAGAATCGATCCGCTCGATAAACGCTCCTCGATCTTCATAACGACGACGACTAAAAAGGTTAAAACCAAAAATATTGGTAAAAAACTTAAGTCCTTAAGAGTTGAGTAAAATTGATTCGCTCAATAAACACTCCTCGATCTCCATAACGACGAACAAAATGGTTGAAGCCAAAAGATTGGTTAAAAACCTAAGTTTTAAAAGAGTTGAGTAAAATTGATTCGCTCAATAAACACTCCTCGATCTTCATAACGACGACGACTAAAAAGCTTAAAACCAAAAAGATTGGTGAAAAACCTAAGTTTTAAAAGAGTTGAGTAAAATTGATTCGCTCAATAAACATTCCTCGATCTTCATAACGACGACGACTAAAAAGGTTAAAACCAAAAATATTGGTAAAAACCCTAATTCCTAAAGAGTTGAGTAGAATCGATCCGCTCGATAAACGCTCCTCGATCTTCATAAAGACGACGACTAAAAAGGTTAAAACCAAAAATATTGGTAAAAAATCTAAGTCCTAAAGAGTTGAGTAAAATTGATTCGCTCAATAAACACTCCTCGATCTCCATAACGACGAACAAAATGGTTGAAGCCAAAAGATTGGTGAAAAACCTAAGTTTTAAAAGAGTTGAGTAAAATTGATTCGCTCAATAAACACTCCTCGATCTTCATAACGACGACGACTAAAAAGCTTAAAACCAAAAAGATTGGTGAAAAACCTAAGTTTTAAAAGAGTTGAGTAAAATTGATTCGCTCAATAAACACTCCTCGATCTTCATAACGACGACGACTAAAAAGCTTAAAACCAAAAAGATTGGTGAAAAACCTAAGTTTTAAAAGAGTTGAGTAAAATTGATTCGCTCAATAAACATTCCTCGATCTTCATAACGACGACGACTAAAAAGTTAAAACCAAAAATATTGGTAAAAAACCTAATTCCTAAAGAGTTGAGTAGAATCGATCCGCTCGATAAACGCTCCTCGATCTTCATAAAGACGACGACTAAAAAGGTTAAAACAAAAAATATTGGTAAAAAATCTAAGTCCTAAAGAGTTGAGTAAAATTGATTCGCTCAATAAACACTCCTCGATCTCCATAACGACGAACAAAATGGTTGAAGCCAAAAGATTGGTGAAAAACCTAAGTTTTAAAAGAGTTGAGTAAAATTGATTTGCGCAATAAACACTCCTCGATCTTCATAACGACGACGACTAAAAAGGTTAAAACCAAAAAGATTGGTGAAAAACCTAAGTTTTAAAAGAGTTGAGTAAAATTGATTCGCTCAATAAACACTCCTCGATCTTCATAACGACGACGACTAAAAAGCTTAAAACCAAAAAGATTGGTGAAAAACCTAAGTTTTAAAAGAGTTGAGTAAAATTGATTCGCTCAATAAACATTCCTCGATCTTCATAACGACGACGACTAAAAAGTTAAAACCAAAAATATTGGTAAAAAACCTAATTCCTAAAGAGTTGAGTAGAATCGATCCGCTCGATAAACGCTCCTCGATCTTCATAAAGACGACGACTAAAAAGGTTAAAACAAAAAATATTGGTAAAAAATCTAAGTCCTAAAGAGTTGAGTAAAATTGATTCGCTCAATAAACACTCCTCGATCTCCATAACGACGAACAAAATGGTTGAAGCCAAAAGATTGGTGAAAAACCTAAGTTTTAAAAGAGTTGAGTAAAATTGATTCGCTCAATAAACACTTCTCGATCTTCATATCGACGACGACTTAAAAGGTTAAAACAAAAAATATTGGTAAAAAACCTATGTCCTACAGAGTTGAGTAGAATCGATCCGCTCGATAAATGCTCCTTGATCTTCATAACGACGACGACTTAAAAGGTTAAAACCAAAAATATTGGTAATAAACCTAAGTCCTAAAGAGTTGAGTAAAATTGATCCGCTCAATAAACACTCCTCGATCTTCAAAACGACGAGCAAAATGGTTGAAGCCAAAAGATTGGTGAAAAAACTAAGTTTTAAAAGAGTTGAGTAAAATTGATTTGCGCAATAAACACTCCTCGATCTTCATAACGACGACGACTAAAAAGGTTAAAACCAAAAAGATTGGTGAAAAACCTAAGTTTTAAAAGAGTTGAGTAAAACTGATTCGCTCAATAAACACTTCTCGATCTTCATAACGACGACGACTAAAAAGCTTAAAACCAAAAAGATTGGTGAAAAACCTAAGTTTTAAAAGAGTTGAGTAAAATTGATTCGCTCAATAAACATTCCTCGATCTTCATAACGACGACGACTAAAAAGGTTAAAACCAAAAATATTGGTAAAAAACCTAATTCCTAAAGGGTTGAGTAGAATCGATCCGCTCGATAAACGCTCCTCGATCTACATAAAGACGACGACTAAAAAGGTTAAAACCAAAAATATTGGTAAAAAACTTAAGTCCTAAAGAGTTGAGTAAAATTGATTCGCTCAATAAACACTCCTCGATCTCCATAACGACGAACAAAATGGTTGAAGCCAAAAGATTGGTGAAAAACCTAAGTTTTAAAAGAGTTGAGTAAAATTGATTCGCTCAATAAACACTTCTCGATCTTCATATCGACGATGACTTAAAAGGTTAAAACAAAAAATATTGGTAAAAAACCTAAGTCCTACAGAGTTGAGTAGAATCGATCCGCTCGATAAATGCTCCTCGATCTTCATAACGACGACGACTTAAAAGGTTAAAACCAAAAATATTGGTAATAAACCTAAGTCCTAAAGAGTTGAGTAAAATTGATCCGCTCAATAAACACTCCTCGATCTCCAAAACGACGAGCAAAATGGTTGAAGCCAAAAGATTGGTGAAAAAACTAAGTTTTAAAAGAGTTGAGTAAAATTGATTTGCGCAATAAACACTCCTCGATCTTCATAACGACGACGACTAAAAAGGTTAAAACCAAAAAGATTGGTGAAAAACCTAAGTTTTAAAAGAGTTTAGTAAAACTAATTCGTTCAATAAACACTCCTCGATCTTCATAACGACGATGACTAAAAAGGTTAAAACCAAAAAGATTGGTGAAAACCCTAAGTTTTAAAAGAGTTGAGTAAAATTGATTCGCTCAATAAACACTTCTCGATTTTCACAACGACGAAGATTAAAAAGGTTAAAACCAAAAATATTGGTAAAAAACCTAAGTCCTAAAGAGTTGAGTAGAATCGATCCGCTCGATAAACGCTCCTCGATCTTCATAACGACGACGACTAAAAAGGTTAAAACCAAAAATATTGTTAAAAAACTTAAGTCCTTAAGAGTTGAGTAAAATTGATTCGCTCAATAAACACTCCTCGATCTCCATAACGACGAACAAAATGGTTGAAGCCAAAAGATTGGTGAAAAACCTAAGTTTTAAAAGAGTTGAGTAAAATTGATTCGCTCAATAAACATTTCTCGATCTTCATATCGACGACGACTTAAAAGGTTAAAACAAAAAATATTGGTAAAAAACCTAAGTCCTACAGAGTTGAGTAGAATCGATCCGCTCGATAAATGCTCCTCGATCTTCATAACGACGACGACTTAAAAGGTTAAAACCAAAAATATTGGTAATAAACCTAAGTCCTAAAGAGTTGAGTAAAACTGATCCGCTCAATAAACACTCCTCGATCTCCAAAACGACGAGCAAAATGGTTGAAGCCAAAAGATTGGTGAAAAAACTAAGTTTTAAAAGAGTTGAGTAAAATTGATTTGCGCAATAAACACTCCTCGATCTTCATAACGACGACGACTAAAAAGGTTAAAACCAAAAAGATTGGTGAAAAACCTAAGTTTTAAAAGAGTTTAGTAAAACTGATTCGTTCAATAAACACTCCTCGATCTTCATAACGACGATGACTAAAAAGGTTAAAACCAAAAAGATTGGTGAAAAACCTAAGTTTTAAAAGAGTTGAGTAAAATTGATTCGCTCAATAAAAACTTCTCTATCTTCATATCGACGACGACTTAAAAGGTTAAAACAAAAAATATTGGTAAAAAACCTAAGTCCTACAGAGTTGAGTAGAATCGATCCGCTCGATAAATGCTCCTCGATCTTCATAACGACGACGACTTAAAAGGTTAAAACCAAAAATATTGGTAATAAACCTAAGTCCTAAAGAGTTGAGTAAAATTGATCCGTTCAATAAACACTCCTCGATCTCCAAAACGTCGAGCAAAATAATTGAAGCCAAAAGATTTGTGAAAAAACTAAGTTTTAAAAGAGTTGAGTAAAATTGATTTGCGCAATAAACACTCCTCGATCTTCATAACGACGACGACTAAAAAGGTTAAAACCAAAAAGATTGGTGAAAAACCTAAGTTTTAAAAGAGTTGAGTAAAACTGATTCGCTCAATAAACACTCCTCGATCTTCATAACGACGATGACTAAAAAGGTTAAAACCAAAAAGATTGGTGAAAAACCTAAGTTTTAAAAGAGTTGAGTAAAATTGATTCGCTCAATAAACACTTCTCGATTTTCATAACGACGAAGATTAAAAAGGTTAAAACCAAAAATATTGGTAAAAAACCTAAGTCCTAAAGAGTTGAGTAGAATCGATCCGCTCGATAAACGCTCCTCGATCTTCATAACGACGACGACTAAAAAGGTTAAAACCAAAAATATTGGTAAAAAACTTAAGTCCTTAAGAGTTGAGTAAAATTGATTCGCTCAATAAACACTCCTCGATCTCCATAACGACGAACAAAATGGTTGAAGCCAAAAGATTGGTTAAAAACCTAAGTTTTAAAAGAGTTGAGTAAAATTGATTCGCTCAATAAACACTCCTCGATCTTCATAACGACGACGACTAAAAAGCTTAAAACCAAAAAGATTGGTGAAAAACCTAAGTTTTAAAAGAGTTGAGTAAAATTGATTCGCTCAATAAACATTCCTCGATCTTCATAACGACGACGACTAAAAAGGTTAAAACCAAAAATATTGGTAAAAACCCTAATTCCTAAAGAGTTGAGTAGAATCGATCCGCTCGATAAACGCTCCTCGATCTTCATAAAGACGACGACTAAAAAGGTTAAAACCAAAAATATTGGTAAAAAATCTAAGTCCTAAAGAATTGAGTAAAATTGATTCGCTCAATAAACACTCCTCGATCTCCATAACGACGAACAAAATGGTTGAAGCCAAAAGATTGGTGAAAAACCTAAGTTTTAAAAGAGTTGAGTAAAATTGATTCGCTCAATAAACACTCCTCGATCTTCATAACGACGACGACTAAAAAGCTTAAAACCAAAAAGATTGGTGAAAAACCTAAGTTTTAAAAGAGTTGAGTAAAATTGATTCGCTCAATAAACACTTCTCGATCTTCATATCGACGACGACTTAAAAGGTTAAAACAAAAAATATTGGTAAAAAACCTAAGTCCTACAGAGTTGAGTAGAACCGATCCGCTCGATAAATGCTCCTCGATCTTCATAACGACGACGACTTAAAAGGTTAAAACCAAAAATATTGGTAATAAACCTAAGTCCTAAAGAGTTGAGTAAAATTGATCCGCTCAATAAACACTCCTCGATCTCCAAAACGACGAGCAAAATGGTTGAAGCCAAAAGATTGGTGAAAAAACTAAGTTTTAAAAGAGTTGAGTAAAATTGATTTGCGCAATAAACACTCCTCGATCTTCATAACGACGACGACTAAAAAGGTTAAAACCAAAAAGATTGGTGAAAAACCTAAGTTTTAAAAGAGTTTAGTAAAACTAATTCGTTCAATAAACACTCCTCGATCTTCATAACGACGATGACTAAAAAGGTTAAAACCAAAAAGATTGGTGAAAACCCTAAGTTTTAAAAGAGTTGAGTAAAATTGATTCGCTCAATAAACACTTCTCGATTTTCACAACGACGAAGATTAAAAAGGTTAAAACCAAAAATATTGGTAAAAAACCTAAGTCCTAAAGAGTTGAGTAGAATCGATCCGCTCGATAAACGCTCCTCGATCTTCATAACGACGACGACTAAAAAGGTTAAAACCAAAAATATTGTTAAAAAACTTAAGTCCTTAAGAGTTGAGTAAAATTGATTCGCTCAATAAACACTCCTCGATCTCCATAACGACGAACAAAATGGTTGAAGCCAAAAGATTGGTGAAAAACCTAAGTTTTAAAAGAGTTGAGTAAAATTGATTCGCTCAATAAACACTTCTCGATCTTCATATCGACGACGACTTAAAAGGTTAAAACAAAAAATATTGGTAAAAAACCTAAGTCCTACAGAGTTGAGTAGAATCGATCCGCTCGATAAATGCTCCTCGATCTTCATAACGACGACGACTTAAAAGGTTAAAACCAAAAATATTGGTAATAAACCTAAGTCCTAAAGAGTTGAGTAAAACTGATCCGCTCAATAAACACTCCTCGATCTCCAAAACGACGAGCAAAATGGTTGAAGCCAAAAGATTGGTGAAAAAACTAAGTTTTAAAAGAGTTGAGTAAAATTGATTTGCGCAATAAACACTCCTAGATCTTCATAACGACGACGACTAAAAAGGTTAAAACCAAAAAGATTGGTGAAAAACCTAAGTTTTAAAAGAGTTTAGTAAAACTGATTCGTTCAATAAACACTCCTCGATCTTCATAACGACGATGACTAAAAAGGTTAAAACCAAAAAGATTGGTGAAAAACCTAAGTTTTAAAAGAGTTGAGTAAAATTGATTCGCTCAATAAAAACTTCTCTATCTTCATATCGACGACGACTTAAAAGGTTAAAACAAAAAATATTGGTAAAAAACCTAAGTCCTACAGAGTTGAGTAGAATCGATCCGCTCGATAAATGCTCCTCGATCTTCATAACGACGACGACTTAAAAGGTTAAAACCAAAAATATTGGTAATAAACCTAAGTCCTAAAGAGTTGAGTAAAATTGATCCGCTCAATAAACACTCCTCGATCTCCAAAACGACGAGCAAAATGGTTGAAGCCAAAAGATTTGTGAAAAAACTAAGTTTTAAAAGAGTTGAGTAAAATTGATTTGCGCAATAAACACTCCTCGATCTTCATAACGACGACGACTAAAAAGGTTAAAACCAAAAAGATTGGTGAAAAACCTAAGTTTTAAAAGAGTTGAGTAAAACTGATTCGCTCAATAAACACTCCTCGATCTTCATAACGACGATGACTAAAAAGGTTAAAACCAAAAAGATTGGTGAAAAACCTAAGTTTTAAAAGAGTTGAGTAAAATTGATTCGCTCAATAAACACTTCTCGATTTTCATAACGACGAAGATTAAAAAGGTTAAAACCAAAAATATTGGTAAAAAACCTAAGTCCTAAAGAGTTGAGTAGAATCGATCCGCTCGATAAACGCTCCTCGATCTTCATAACGACGATGACTAAAAAGGTTAAAACCAAAAATATTGGTAAAAAACTTAAGTCCTTAAGAGTTGAGTAAAATTGATTCGCTCAATAAACACTCCTCGATCTCCATAACGACGAACAAAATGGTTGAAGCCAAAAGATTGGTTAAAAACCTAAGTTTTAAAAGAGTTGAGTAAAATTGATTCGCTCAATAAACACTCCTCGATCTTCATAACGACGACGACTAAAAAGCTTAAAACCAAAAAGATTGGTGAAAAACCTAAGTTTTAAAAGAGTTGAGTAAAATTGATTCGCTCAATAAACATTCCTCGATCTTCATAACGACGACGACTAAAAAGGTTAAAACCAAAAATATTGGTAAAAACCCTAATTCCTAAAGAGTTGAGTAGAATCGATCCGCTCGATAAACGCTCCTCGATCTTCATAAGGACGACGACTAAAAAGGTTAAAACCAAAAATATTGGTAAAAAATCTAAGTCCTAAAGAGTTGAGTAAAATTGATTCGCTCAATAAACACTCCTCGATCTCCATAACGACGAACAAAATGGTTGAAGCCAAAAGATTGGTGAAAAACCTAAGTTTTAAAAGAGTTGAGTAAAATTGATTCGCTCAATAAACACTCCTCGATCTTCATAACGACGACGACTAAAAAGCTTAAAACCAAAAAGATTGGTGAAAAACCTAAGTTTTAAAAGAGTTGAGTAAAATTGATTCGCTCAATAAACATTCCTCGATCTTCATAACGACGACGACTAAAAAGTTAAAACCAAAAATATTGGTAAAAAACCTAATTCCTAAAGAGTTGAGTAGAATCGATCCGCTCGATAAACGCTCCTCGATCTTCATAAAGACGACGACTAAAAAGGTTAAAACAAAAAATATTGGTAAAAAATCTAAGTCCTAAAGAGTTGAGTAAAATTGATTCGCTCAATAAACACTCCTCGATCTCCATAACGACGAACAAAATGGTTGAAGCCAAAAGATTGGTGAAAAACCTAAGTTTTAAAAGAGTTGAGTAAAATTGATTCGCTCAATAAACACTTCTCGATCTTCATATCGACGACGACTTAAAAGGTTAAAACAAAAAATATTGGTAAAAAACCTATGTCCTACAGAGTTGAGTAAAATCGATCCGCTCGATAAATGCTCCTTGATCTTCATAACGACGACGACTTAAAAGGTTAAAACCAAAAATATTGGTAATAAACCTAAGTCCTAAAGAGTTGAGTAAAATTGATCCGCTCAATAAACACTCCTCGATCTCCAAAACGACGAGCAAAATGGTTGAAGCCAAAAGATTGGTGAAAAAACTAAGTTTTAAAAGAGTTGAGTAAAATTGATTTGCGCAATAAACACTCCTCGATCTTCATAACGACGACGACTAAAAAGGTTAAAACCAAAAAGATTGGTGAAAAACCTAAGTTTTAAAAGAGTTGAGTAAAACTGATTCGCTCAATAAACACTCCTCGATCTTCATAACGACGATGACTAAAAAGGTTAAAACCAAAAAGATTGGTGAAAAACCTAAGTTTTAAAAGAGTTGAGTAAAATTGATTCGCTCAATAAACACTTCTCGATTTTCACAACGACGAAGATTAAAAAGGTTAAAACCAAAAATATTGGTAAAAAATCTAAGTCCTAAAGAGTTGAGTAGAATCGATCCGCTCGATAAACGCTCCTCGATCTTCATAACGACGACGACTAAAAAGGTTAAAACCAAAAATATTGTTAAAAAACTTAAGTCCTTAAGAGATGAGTAAAATTGATTCGCTCAATAAACACTCCTCGATCTCCATAACGACGAACAAAATGGTTGAAGCCAAAAGATTGGTGAAAAACCTAAGTTTTAAAAGAGTTGAGTAAAATTGATTCGCTCAATAAACATTTCTCGATCTTCATATCGACGACGACTTAAAAGGTTAAAACAAAAAATATTGGTAAAAAACCTAAGTCCTACAGAGTTGAGTAGAATCGATCCGCTCGATAAATGCTCCTCGATCTTCATAACGACGACGACTTAAAAGGTTAAAACCAAAAATATTGGTAATAAACCTAAGTCCTAAAGAGTTGAGTAAAACTGATCCGCTCAATAAACACTCCTCGATCTCAAAAACGACGAGCAAAATGGTTGAAGCCAAAAGATTGGTGAAAAAACTAAGTTTTAAAAGAGTTGAGTAAAATTGATTTGCGCAATAAACACTCCTCGATCTTCATAACGAGGACGACTAAAAAGGTTAAAACCAAAAAGATTGGTGAAAAACCTAAGTTTTAAAAGAGTTTAGTAAAACTGATTCGTTCAATAAACACTCCTCGATCTTCATAACGACGATGACTAAAAAGGTTAAAACCAAAAAGATTGGTGAAAAACCTAAGTTTTAAAAGAGTTGAGTAAAATTGATTCGCTCAATAAAAACTTCTCTATCTTCATATCGACGACGACTTAAAAGGTTAAAACAAAAAATATTGGTAAAAAACCTAAGTCCTACAGAGTTGAGTAGAATCGATCCGCTCGATAAATGCTCCTCGATCTTCATAACGACGACGACTTAAAAGGTTAAAACCAAAAATATTGGTAATAAACCTAAGTCCTAAAGAGTTGAGTAAAATTGATCCGTTCAATAAACACTCCTCGATCTCCAAAACGTCGAGCAAAATGGTTGAAGCCAAAAGATTTGTGAAAAAACTAAGTTCTAAAAGAGTTGAGTAAAATTGATTTGCGCAATAAACACTCCTCGATCTTCATAACGACGACGACTAAAAAGGTTAAAACCAAAAAGATTGGTGAAAAACCTAAGTTTTAAAAGAGTTGAGTAAAACTGATTCGCTCAATAAACACTCCTCGATCTTCATAACGACGATGACTAAAAAGGTTAAAACCAAAAAGATTGGTGAAAAACCTAAGTTTTAAAAGAGTTGAGTAAAATTGATTCGCTCAATAAACACTTCTCGATTTTCATAACGACGAAGATTAAAAAGGTTAAAACCAAAAATATTGGTAAAAAACCTAAGTCCTAAAGAGTTGAGTAGAATCGATCCGCTCGATAAACGCTCCTCGATCTTCATAACGACGACGACTAAAAAGGTTAAAACCAAAAATATTGGTAAAAAACTTAAGTCCTTAAGAGTTGAGTAAAATTGATTCGCTCAATAAACACTCCTCGATCTCCATAACGACGAACAAAATGGTTGAAGCCAAAAGATTGGTTAAAAACCTAAGTTTTAAAAGAGTTGAGTAAAATTGATTCGCTCAATAAACACTCCTCGATCTTCATAACGACGACGACTAAAAAGCTTAAAACCAAAAAGATTGGTGAAAAACCTAAGTTTTAAAAGAGTTGAGTAAAATTGATTCGCTCAATAAACATTCCTCGATCTTCATAACGACGACGACTAAAAAGGTTAAAACCAAAAATATTGGTAAAAACCCTAATTCCTAAAGAGTTGAGTAGAATCGATCCGCTCGATAAACGCTCCTCGATCTTCATAAAGACGACGACTAAAAAGGTTAAAACCAAAAATATTGGTAAAAAATCTAAGTCCTAAAGAGTTGAGTAAAATTGATTCGCTCAATAAACACTCCTCGATCTCCATAACGACGAACAAAAAGGTTGAAGCCAAAAGATTGGTGAAAAACCTAAGTTTTAAAAGAGTTGAGTAAAATTGATTCGCTCAATAAACACTCCTCGATCTTCATAACGACGACGACTAAAAAGCTTAAAACCAAAAAGATTGGTGAAAAACCTAAGTTTTAAAAGAGTTGAGTAAAATTGATTCGCTCAATAAACATTCCTCGATCTTCATAACGACGACGACTAAAAAGTTAAAACCAAAAATATTGGTAAAAAACCTAATTCCTAAAGAGTTGAGTAGAATCGATCCGCTCGATAAACGCTCCTCGATCTTCATAAAGACGACGACTAAAAAGGTTAAAACAAAAAATATTGGTAAAAAATCTAAGTCCTAAAGAGTTGAGTAAAATTGATTCGCTCAATAAACACTCCTCGATCTCCATAACGACGAACAAAATGGTTGAAGCCAAAAGATTGGTGAAAAACCTAAGTTTTAAAAGAGTTGAGTAAAATTGATTCGCTCAATAAACACTTCTCGATCTACATATCGACGACGACTTAAAAGGTTAAAACAAAAAATATTGGTAAAAAACCTATGTCCTACAGAGTTGAGTAGAATCGATCCGCTCGATAAATGCTCCTTGATCTTCATAACGACGACGACTTAAAAGGTTAAAACCAAAAATATTGGTAATAAACCTAAGTCCTAAAGAGTTGAGTAAAATTGATCCGCTCAATAAACACTCCTCGATCTCCAAAACGACGAGCAAAATGGTTGAAGCCAAAAGATTGGTGAAAAAACTAAGTTTTAAAAGAGTTGAGTAAAATTGATTTGCGCAATAAACACTCCTCGATCTTCATAACGACGACGACTAAAAAGGTTAAAACCAAAAAGATTGGTGAAAAACCTAAGTTTTAAAAGAGTTGAGTAAAACTGATTCGCTCAATAAACACTCCTCGATCTTCATAACGACGACGACTAAAAAGCTTAAAACCAAAAAGATTGGTGAAAAACCTAAGTTTTAAAATAGTTGAGTAAAATTGATTCGCTCAATAAACATTCCTCGATCTTCATAACGACGACGACTAAAAAGGTTAAAACCAAAAATATTGGTAAAAAACCTAATTCCTAAAGAGTTGAGTAGAATCGATCCGCTCGATAAACGCTCCTCGATCTACATAAAGACGACGACTAAAAAGGTTAAAACCAAAAATATTGGTAAAAAACTTAAGTCCTAAAGAGTTGAGTAAAATTGATTCGCTCAATAAACACTCCTCGATCTCCATAACGACGAACAAAATGGTTGAAGCCAAAAGATTGGTGAAAAACCTAAGTTTTAAAAGAGTTGAGTAAAATTGATTCGCTCAATAAACACTTCTCGATCTTCATATCGACGATGACTTAAAAGGTTAAAACAAAAAATATTGGTAAAAAACCTAAGTCCTACAGAGTTGAGTAGAATCGATCCGCTCGATAAATGCTCCTCGATCTTCATAACGACGACGACTTAAAAGGTTAAAACCAAAAATATTGGTAATAAACCTAAGTCCTAAAGAGTTGAGTAAAATTGATCCGCTCAATAAACACTCCTCGATCTCCAAAACGACGAGCAAAATGGTTGAAGCCAAAAGATTGGTGAAAAAACTAAGTTTTAAAAGAGTTGAGTAAAATTGATTTGCGCAATAAACACTCCTCGATCTTCATAACGACGACGACTAAAAAGGTTAAAACCAAAAAGATTGGTGAAAAACCTAAGTTTTAAAAGAGTTTAGTAAAACTAATTCGTTCAATAAACACTCCTCGATCTTCATAACGACGATGACTAAAAAGGTTAAAACCAAAAAGATTGGTGAAAACCCTAAGTTTTAAAAGAGTTGAGTAAAATTGATTCGCTCAATAAACACTTCTCGATTTTCACAACGACGAAGATTAAAAAGGTTAAAACCAAAAATATTGGTAAAAAACCTAAGTCCTAAAGAGTTGAGTAGAATCGATCCGCTCGATAAACGCTCCTCGATCTTCATAACGACGACGACTAAAAAGGTTAAAACCAAAAATATTGTTAAAAAACTTAAGTCCTTAAGAGTTGAGTAAAATTGATTCGCTCAATAAACACTCCTCGATCTCCATAACGACGAACAAAATGGTTGAAGCCAAAAGATTGGTGAAAAACCTAAGTTTTAAAAGAGTTGAGTAAAATTGATTCGCTCAATAAACATTTCTCGATCTTCATATCGACGACGACTTAAAAGGTTAAAACAAAAAATATTGGTAAAAAACCTAAGTCCTACAGAGTTGAGTAGAATCGATCCGCTCGATAAATGCTCCTCGATCTTCATAACGACGACGACTTAAAAGGTTAAAACCAAAAATATTGGTAATAAACCTAAGTCCTAAAGAGTTGAGTAAAACTGATCCGCTCAATAAACACTCCTCGATCTCCAAAACGACGAGCAAAATGGTTGAAGCCAAAAGATTGGTGAAAAAACTAAGTTTTAAAAGAGTTGAGTAAAATTGATTTGCGCAATAAACACTCCTCGATCTTCATAACGACGACGACTAAAAAGGTTAAAACCAAAAAGATTGGTGAAAAACCTAAGTTTTAAAAGAGTTTAGTAAAACTGATTCGTTCAATAAACACTCCTCGATCTTCATAACGACGATGACTAAAAAGGTTAAAACCAAAAAGATTGGTGAAAAACCTAAGTTTTAAAAGAGTTGAGTAAAATTGATTCGCTCAATAAAAACTTCTCTATCTTTATATCGACGACGACTTAAAAGGTTAAAACAAAAAATATTGGTAAAAAACCTAAGTCCTACAGAGTTGAGTAGAATCGATCCGCTCGATAAATGCTCCTCGATCTTCATAACGACGACGACTTAAAAGGTTAAAACCAAAAATATTGGTAATAAACCTAAGTCCTAAAGAGTTGAGTAAAATTGATCCGTTCAATAAACACTCCTCGATCTCCAAAACGTCGAGCAAAATGGTTGAAGCCAAAAGATTTGTGAAAAAACTAAGTTTTAAAAGAGTTGAGTAAAATTGATTTGCGCAATAAACACTCCTCGATCTTCATAACGACGACGACTAAAAAGGTTAAAACCAAAAAGATTGGTGAAAAACCTAAGTTTTAAAAGAGTTGAGTAAAACTGATTCGCTCAATAAACACTCCTCGATCTTCATAACGACGATGACTAAAAAGGTTAAAACCAAAAAGATTGGTGAAAAACCTAAGTTTTAAAAGAGTTGAGTAAAATTGATTCGCTCAATAAACACTTCTCGATTTTCATAACGACGAAGATTAAAAAGGTTAAAACCAAAAATATTGGTAAAAAACCTAAGTCCTAAAGAGTTGAGTAGAATCGATCCGCTCGATAAACGCTCCTCGATCTTCATAACGACGACGACTAAAAAGGTTAAAACCAAAAATATTGGTAAAAAACTTAAGTCCTTAAGAGTTGAGTAAAATTGATTCGCTCAAGAAACACTCCTCGATCTCCATAACGACGAACAAAATGGTTGAAGCCAAAAGATTGGTTAAAAACCTAAGTTTTAAAAGAGTTGAGTAAAATTGATTCGCTCAATAAACACTCCTCGATCTTCATAACGACGACGACTAAAAAGCTTAAAACCAAAAAGATTGGTGAAAAACCTAAGTTTTAAAAGAGTTGAGTAAAATTGATTCGCTCAATAAACATTCCTCGATCTTCATAACGACGGCGACTAAAAAGGTTAAAACCAAAAATATTGGTAAAAACCCTAATTCCTAAAGAGTTGAGTAGAATCGATCCGCTCGATAAACGCTCCTCGATCTTCATAAAGACGACGACTAAAAAGGTTAAAACCAAAAATATTGGTAAAAAATCTAAGTCCTAAAGAATTGAGTAAAATTGATTCGCTCAATAAACACTCCTCGATCTCCATAACGACGAACAAAATGGTTGAAGCCAAAAGATTGGTGAAAAACCTAAGTTTTAAAAGAGTTGAGTAAAATTGATTCGCTCAATAAACACTCCTCGATCTTCATAACGACGACGACTAAAAAGCTTAAAACCAAAAAGATTGGTGAAAAACCTAAGTTTTAAAAGAGTTGAGTAAAATTGATTCGCTCAATAAACACTTCTCGATCTTCATATCGACGACGACTTAAAAGGTTAAAACAAAAAATATTGGTAAAAAACCTAAGTCCTACAGAGTTGAGTAGAATCGATCCGCTCGATAAATGCTCCTCGATCTTCATAACGACGACGACTTAAAAGGTTAAAACCAAAAATATTGGTAATAAACCTAAGTCCTAAAGAGTTGAGTAAAATTGATCCGCTCAATAAACACTCCTCGATCTCCAAAACGACGAGCAAAATGGTTGAAGCCAAAAGATTGGTGAAAAAACTAAGTTTTAAAAGAGTTGAGTAAAATTGATTTGCGCAATAAACACTCCTCGATCTTCATAACGACGACGACTAAAAAGGTTAAAACCAAAAAGATTGGTGAAAAACCTAAGTTTTAAAAGAGTTTAGTAAAACTAATTCGTTCAATAAACACTCCTCGATCTTCATAACGACGATGACTAAAAAGGTTAAAACCAAAAAGATTGGTGAAAACCCTAAGTTTTAAAAGAGTTGAGTAAAATTGATTCGCTCAATAAACACTTCTCGATTTTCACAACGACGAAGATTAAAAAGGTTAAAACCAAAAATATTGGTAAAAAACCTAAGTCCTAAAGAGTTGACTAGAATCGATACGCTCGATAAACGCTCCTCGATCTTCATAACGACGACGACTAAAAAGGTTAAAACCAAAAATATTGTTAAAAAACTTAAGTCCTTAAGAGTTGAGTAAAATTGATTCGCTCAATAAACACTCCTCGATCTCCATAACGACGAACAAAATGGTTGAAGCCAAAAGATTGGTGAAAAACCTAAGTTTTAAAAGAGTTGAGTAAAATTGATTCGCTCAATAAACACTTCTCGATCTTCATATCGACGACGACTTAAAAGGTTAAAACAAAAAATATTGGTAAAAAACCTAAGTCCTACAGAGTTGAGTAGAATCGATCCGCTCGATAAATGCTCCTCGATCTTCATAACGACGACGACTTAAAAGGTTAAAACCAAAAATATTGGTAATAAACCTAAGTCCTAAAGAGTTGAGTAAAACTGATCCGCTCAATAAACACTCCTCGATCTCCAAAACGACGAGCAAAATGGTTGAAGCCAAAAGATTGGTGAAAAAACTAAGTTTTAAAAGAGTTGAGTAAAATTGATTTGCGCAATAAACACTCCTCGATCTTCATAACGACGACGACTAAAAAGGTTAAAACCAAAAAGATTGGTGAAAAACCTAAGTTTTAAAAGAGTTTAGTAAAACTGATTCGTTCAATAAACACTCCTCGATCTTCATAACGACGATGACTAAAAAGGTTAAAACCAAAAAGATTGGTGAAAAACCTAAGTTTTAAAAGAGTTGAGTAAAATTGATTCGCTCAATAAAAACTTCTCTATCTTCATATCGACGACGACTTAAAAGGTTAAAACAAAAAATATTGGTAAAAAACCTAAGTCCTACAGAGTTGAGTAGAATCGATCCGCTCGATAAATGCTCCTCGATCTTCATAACGACGACGACTTAAAAGGTTAAAACCAAAAATATTGGTAATAAACCTAAGTCCTAAAGAGTTGAGTAAAATTGATCCGCTCAATAAACACTCCTCGATCTCCAAAACGACGAGCAAAATGGTTGAAGCCAAAAGATTTGTGAAAAAACTAAGTTTTAAAAGAGTTGAGTAAAATTGATTTGCGCAATAAACACTCCTCGATCTTCATAACGACGACGACTAAAAAGGTTAAAACCAAAAAGATTGGTGAAAAACCTAAGTTTTAAAAGAGTTGAGTAAAACTGATTCGCTCAATAAACACTCCTCGATCTTCATAACGACGATGACTAAAAAGGTTAAAACCAAAAAGATTGGTGAAAAACCTAAGTTTTAAAAGAGTTGAGTAAAATTGATTCGCTCAATAAACACTTCTCGATTTTCATAACGACGAAGATTAAAAAGGTTAAAACCAAAAATATTGGTAAAAAACCTAAGTCCTAAAGAGTTGAGTAGAATCGATCCGCTCGATAAACGCTCCTCGATCTTCATAACGACGATGACTAAAAAGGTTAAAACCAAAAATATTGGTAAAAAACTTAAGTCCTTAAGAGTTGAGTAAAATTGATTCGCTCAATAAACACTCCTCGATCTCCATAACGACGAACAAAATGGTTGAAGCCAAAAGATTGGTTAAAAACCTAAGTTTTAAAAGAGTTGAGTAAAATTGATTCGCTCAATAAACACTCCTCGATCTTCATAACGACGACGACTAAAAAGCTTAAAACCAAAAAGATTGGTGAAAAACCTAAGTTTTAAAAGAGTTGAGTAAAATTGATTCGCTCAATAAACATTCCTCGATCTTCATAACGACGACGACTAAAAAGGTTAAAACCAAAAATATTGGTAAAAACCCTAATTCCTAAAGAGTTGAGTAGAATCGATCCGCTCGATAAACGCTCCTCGATCTTCATAAAGACGACGACTAAAAAGGTTAAAACCAAAAATATTGGTAAAAAATCTAAGTCCTAAAGAGTTGAGTAAAATTGATTCGCTCAATAAACACTCCTCGATCTCCATAACGACGAACAAAATGGTTGAAGCCAAAAGATTGGTGAAAAACCTAAGTTTTAAAAGAGTTGAGTAAAATTGATTCGCTCAATAAACACTCCTTGATCTTCATAACGACGACGACTAAAAAGCTTAAAACCAAAAAGATTGGTGAAAAACCTAAGTTTTAAAAGAGTTGAGTAAAATTGATTCGCTCAATAAACATTCCTCGATCTTCATAACGACGACGACTAAAAAGTTAAAACCAAAAATATTGGTAAAAAACCTAATTCCTAAAGAGTTGAGTAGAATCGATCCGCTCGATAAACGCTCCTCGATCTTCATAAAGACGACGACTAAAAAGGTTAAAACAAAAAATATTGGTAAAAAATCTAAGTCCTAAAGAGTTGAGTAAAATTGATTCGCTCAATAAACACTCCTCGATCTCCATAACGAGGAACAAAATGGTTGAAGCCAAAAGATTGGTGAAAAACCTAAGTTTTAAAAGAGTTGAGTAAAATTGATTCGCTCAATAAACACTTCTCGATCTTCATATCGACGACGACTTAAAAGGTTAAAACAAAAAATATTGGTAAAAAACCTATGTCCTACAGAGTTGAGTAAAATCGATCCGCTCGATAAATGCTCCTTGATCTTCATAACGACGACGACTTAAAAGGTTAAAACCAAAAATATTGGTAATAAACCTAAGTCCTAAAGAGTTGAGTAAAATTGATCCGCTCAATAAACACTCCTCGATCTCCAAAACGACGAGCAAAATGGTTGAAGCCAAAAGATTGGTGAAAAAACTAAGTTTTAAAAGAGTTGAGTAAAATTGATTTGCGCAATAAACACTCCTCGATCTTCATAACGACGACGACTAAAAAGGTTAAAACCAAAAAAGATTGGTGAAAAACCTAAGTTTTAAAAGAGTTGAGTAAAACTGATTCGCTCAATAAACACTCCTCGATCTTCATAACGACGATGACTAAAAAGGTTAAAACCAAAAAGATTGGTGAAAAACCTAAGTTTTAAAAGAGTTGAGTAAAATTGATTCGCTCAATAAACACTTCTCGATTTTCACAACGACGAAGATTAAAAAGGTTAAAACCAAAAATATTGGTAAAAAACCTAAGTCCTAAAGAGTTGAGTAGAATCGATCCGCTCGATAAACGCTCCTCGATCTTCATAACGACGACGACTAAAAAGGTTAAAACCAAAAATATTGTTAAAAAACTTAAGTCCTTAAGAGTTGAGTAAAATTGATTCGCTCAATAAACACTCCTCGATCTCCATAACGACGAACAAAATGGTTGAAGCCAAAAGATTGGTGAAAAACCTAAGTTTTAAAAGAGTTGAGTAAAATTGATTCGCTCAATAAACACTTCTCGATCTTCATATCGACGACGACTTAAAAGGTTAAAACAAAAAATATTGGTAAAAAACCTAAGTCCTACAGAGTTGAGTAGAATCGATCCGCTCGATAAATGCTCCTCGATCTTCATAACGACGACGACTTAAAAGGTTAAAACCAAAAATATTGGTAATAAACCTAAGTCCTAAAGAGTTGAGTAAAACTGATCCGCTCAATAAACACTCCTCGATCTCCAAAACGACGAGCAAAATGGTTGAAGCCAAAAGATTGGTGAAAAAACTAAGTTTTAAAAGAGTTGAGTAAAATTGATTTGCGCAATAAACACTCCTCGATCTTCATAACGACGACGACTAAAAAGGTTAAAACCAAAAAGATTGGTGAAAAACCTAAGTTTTAAAAGAGTTTAGTAAAACTGATTCGTTCAATAAACACTCCTCGATCTTCATAACGACGATGACTAAAAAGGTTAAAACCAAAAAGATTGGTGAAAAACCTAAGTTTTAAAAGAGTTGAGTAAAATTGATTCGCTCAATAAAAACTTCTCTATCTTCATATCGACGACGACTTAAAAGGTTAAAACAAAAAATATTGGTAAAAAACCTAAGTCCTACAGAGTTGAGTAGAATCGATCCGCTCGATAAATGCTCCTCGATCTTCATAACGACGACGACTTAAAAGGTTAAAACCAAAAATATTGGTAATAAACCTAAGTCCTAAAGAGTTGAGTAAAATTGATCCGCTCAATAAACACTCCTCGATCTCCAAAACGACGAGCAAAATGGTTGAAGCCAAAAGATTTGTGAAAAAACTAAGTTTTAAAAGAGTTGAGTAAAATTGATTTGCGCAATAAACACTCCTCGATCTTCATAACGACGACGACTAAAAAGGTTAAAACCAAAAAGATTGGTGAAAAACCTAAGTTTTAAAAGAGTTGAGTAAAACTGATTCGCTCAATAAACACTCCTCGATCTTCATAACGACGATGACTAAAAAGGTTAAAACCAAAAAGATTGGTGAAAAACCTAAGTTTTAAAAGAGTTGAGTAAAATTGATTCGCTCAATAAACACTTCTCGATTTTCATAACGACGAAGATTAAAAAGGTTAAAACCAAAAATATTGGTAAAAAACCTAAGTCCTAAAGAGTTGAGTAGAATCGATCCGCTCGATAAACGCTCCTCGATCTTCATAACGACGATGACTAAAAAGGTTAAAACCAAAAATATTGGTAAAAAACTTAAGTCCTTAAGAGTTGAGTAAAATTGATTCGCTCAATAAACACTCCTCGATCTCCATAACGACGAACAAAATGGTTGAAGCCAAAAGATTGGTTAAAAACCTAAGTTTTAAAAGAGTTGAGTAAAATTGATTCGCTCAATAAACACTCCTCGATCTTCATAACGACGACGACTAAAAAGCTTAAAACCAAAAAGATTGGTGAAAAACCTAAGTTTTAAAAGAGTTGAGTAAAATTGATTCGCTCAATAAACATTCCTCGATCTTCATAACGACGACGACTAAAAAGGTTAAAACCAAAAATATTGGTAAAAACCCTAATTCCTAAAGAGTTGAGTAGAATCGATCCGCTCGATAAACGCTCCTCGATCTTCATAAAGACGACGACTAAAAAGGTTAAAACCAAAAATATTGGTAAAAAATCTAAGTCCTAAAGAGTTGAGTAAAATTGATTCGCTCAATAAACACTCCTCGATCTCCATAACGACGAACAAAATGGTTGAAGCCAAAAGATTGGTGAAAAACCTAAGTTTTAAAAGAGTTGAGTAAAATTGATTCGCTCAATAAACACTCCTTGATCTTCATAACGACGACGACTAAAAAGCTTAAAACCAAAAAGATTGGTGAAAAACCTAAGTTTTAAAAGAGTTGAGTAAAATTGATTCGCTCAATAAACATTCCTCGATCTTCATAACGACGACGACTAAAAAGTTAAAACCAAAAATATTGGTAAAAAACCTAATTCCTAAAGAGTTGAGTAGAATCGATCCGCTCGATAAACGCTCCTCGATCTTCATAAAGACGACGACTAAAAAGGTTAAAACAAAAAATATTGGTAAAAAATCTAAGTCCTAAAGAGTTGAGTAAAATTGATTCGCTCAATAAACACTCCTCGATCTCCATAACGAGGAACAAAATGGTTGAAGCCAAAAGATTGGTGAAAAACCTAAGTTTTAAAAGAGTTGAGTAAAATTGATTCGCTCAATAAACACTTCTCGATCTTCATATCGACGACGACTTAAAAGGTTAAAACAAAAAATATTGGTAAAAAACCTATGTCCTACAGAGTTGAGTAAAATCGATCCGCTCGATAAATGCTCCTTGATCTTCATAACGACGACGACTTAAAAGGTTAAAACCAAAAATATTGGTAATAAACCTAAGTCCTAAAGAGTTGAGTAAAATTGATCCGCTCAATAAACACTCCTCGATCTCCAAAACGACGAGCAAAATGGTTGAAGCCAAAAGATTGGTGAAAAAACTAAGTTTTAAAAGAGTTGAGTAAAATTGATTTGCGCAATAAACACTCCTCGATCTTCATAACGACGACGACTAAAAAGGTTAAAACCAAAAAGATTGGTGAAAAACCTAAGTTTTAAAAGAGTTGAGTAAAACTGATTCGCTCAATAAACACTCCTCGATCTTCATAACGACGATGACTAAAAAGGTTAAAACCAAAAAGATTGGTGAAAAACCTAAGTTTTAAAAGAGTTGAGTAAAATTGATTCGCTCAATAAACACTTCTCGATTTTCACAACGACGAAGATTAAAAAGGTTAAAACCAAAAATATTGGTAAAAAACCTAAGTCCTAAAGAGTTGAGTAGAATCGATCCGCTCGATAAACGCTCCTCGATCTTCATAACGACGACGACTAAAAAGGTTAAAACCAAAAATATTGTTAAAAAACTTAAGTCCTTAAGAGTTGAGTAAAATTGATTCGCTCAATAAACACTCCTCGATCTCCATAACGACGAACAAAATGGTTGAAGCCAAAAGATTGGTGAAAAACCTAAGTTTTAAAAGAGTTGAGTAAAATTGATTCGCTCAATAAACACTTCTCGATCTTCATATCGACGACGACTTAAAAGGTTAAAACAAAAAATATTGGTAAAAAACCTAAGTCCTACAGAGTTGAGTAGAATCGATCCGCTCGATAAATGCTCCTCGATCTTCATAACGACGACGACTTAAAAGGTTAAAACCAAAAATATTGGTAATAAACCTAAGTCCTAAAGAGTTGAGTAAAACTGATCCGCTCAATAAACACTCCTCGATCTCCAAAACGACGAGCAAAATGGTTGAAGCCAAAAGATTGGTGAAAAAACTAAGTTTTAAAAGAGTTGAGTAAAATTGATTTGCGCAATAAACACTCCTCGATCTTCATAACGACGACGACTAAAAAGGTTAAAACCAAAAAGATTGGTGAAAAACCTAAGTTTTAAAAGAGTTTAGTAAAACTGATTCGTTCAATAAACACTCCTCGATCTTCATAACGACGATGACTAAAAAGGTTAAAACCAAAAAGATTGGTGAAAAACCTAAGTTTTAAAAGAGTTGAGTAAAATTGATTCGCTCAATAAAAACTTCTCTATCTTCATATCGACGACGACTTAAAAGGTTAAAACAAAAAATATTGGTAAAAAACCTAAGTCCTACAGAGTTGAGTAGAATCGATCCGCTCGATAAATGCTCCTCGATCTTCATAACGACGACGACTTAAAAGGTTAAAACCAAAAATATTGGTAATAAACCTAAGTCCTAAAGAGTTGAGTAAAATTGATCCGCTCAATAAACACTCCTCGATCTCCAAAACGACGAGCAAAATGGTTGAAGCCAAAAGATTTGTGAAAAAACTAAGTTTTAAAAGAGTTGAGTAAAATTGATTTGCGCAATAAACACTCCTCGATCTTCATAACGACGACGACTAAAAAGGTTAAAACCAAAAAGATTGGTGAAAAACCTAAGTTTTAAAAGAGTTGAGTAAAACTGATTCGCTCAATAAACACTCCTCGATCTTCATAACGACGATGACTAAAAAGGTTAAAACCAAAAAGATTGGTGAAAAACCTAAGTTTTAAAAGAGTTGAGTAAAATTGATTCGCTCAATAAACACTTCTCGATTTTCATAACGACGAAGATTAAAAAGGTTAAAACCAAAAATATTGGTAAAAAACCTAAGTCCTAAAGAGTTGAGTAGAATCGATCCGCTCGATAAACGCTCCTCGATCTTCATAACGACGATGACTAAAAAGGTTAAAACCAAAAATATTGGTAAAAAACTTAAGTCCTTAAGAGTTGAGTAAAATTGATTCGCTCAATAAACACTCCTCGATCTCCATAACGACGAACAAAATGGTTGAAGCCAAAAGATTGGTTAAAAACCTAAGTTTTAAAAGAGTTGAGTAAAATTGATTCGCTCAATAAACACTCCTCGATCTTCATAACGACGACGACTAAAAAGCTTAAAACCAAAAAGATTGGTGAAAAACCTAAGTTTTAAAAGAGTTGAGTAAAATTGATTCGCTCAATAAACATTCCTCGATCTTCATAACGACGACGACTAAAAAGGTTAAAACCAAAAATATTGGTAAAAACCCTAATTCCTAAAGAGTTGAGTAGAATCGATCCGCTCGATAAACGCTCCTCGATCTTCATAAAGACGACGACTAAAAAGGTTAAAACCAAAAATATTGGTAAAAAATCTAAGTCCTAAAGAGTTGAGTAAAATTGATTCGCTCAATAAACACTCCTCGATCTCCATAACGACGAACAAAATGGTTGAAGCCAAAAGATTGGTGAAAAACCTAAGTTTTAAAAGAGTTGAGTAAAATTGATTCGCTCAATAAACACTCCTCGATCTTCATAACGACGACGACTAAAAAGCTTAAAACCAAAAAGATTGGTGAAAAACCTAAGTTTTAAAAGAGTTGAGTAAAATTGATTCGCTCAATAAACATTCCTCGATCTTCATAACGACGACGACTAAAAAGTTAAAACCAAAAATATTGGTAAAAAACCTAATTCCTAAAGAGTTGAGTAGAATCGATCCGCTCGATAAACGCTCCTCGATCTTCATAAAGACGACGACTAAAAAGGTTAAAACAAAAAATATTGGTAAAAAATCTAAGTCCTAAAGAGTTGAGTAAAATTGATTCGCTCAATAAACACTCCTCGATCTCCATAACGAGGAACAAAATGGTTGAAGCCAAAAGATTGGTGAAAAACCTAAGTTTTAAAAGAGTTGAGTAAAATTGATTCGCTCAATAAACACTTCTCGATCTTCATATCGACGACGACTTAAAAGGTTAAAACAAAAAATATTGGTAAAAAACCTATGTCCTACAGAGTTGAGTAAAATCGATCCGCTCGATAAATGCTCCTTGATCTTCATAACGACGACGACTTAAAAGGTTAAAACCAAAAATATTGGTAATAAACCTAAGTCCTAAAGAGTTGAGTAAAATTGATCCGCTCAATAAACACTCCTCGATCTCCAAAACGACGAGCAAAATGGTTGAAGCCAAAAGATTGGTGAAAAAACTAAGTTTTAAAAGAGTTGAGTAAAATTGATTTGCGCAATAAACACTCCTCGATCTTCATAACGACGACGACTAAAAAGGTTAAAACCAAAAAGATTGGTGAAAAACCTAAGTTTTAAAAGAGTTGAGTAAAACTGATTCGCTCAATAAACACTCCTCGATCTTCATAACGACGATGACTAAAAAGGTTAAAACCAAAAAGATTGGTGAAAAACCTAAGTTTTAAAAGAGTTGAGTAAAATTGATTCGCTCAATAAACACTTCTCGATTTTCATAACGACGACGACTAAAAAGGTTAAAACCAAAAATATTGGTAAAAAACTTAAGTCCTTAAGAGTTGAGTAAAATTGATTCGCTCAATAAACACTCCTCGATCTCCATAACGACGAACAAAATGGTTGAAGCCAAAAGATTGGTTTAAAACCTAAGTTTTAAAAGAGTTGAGTAAAATTGATTCACTCAATAAACACTCCTCGATCTTCATAACGACGACGACTAAAAAGCTTAAAACCAACAAGATTGGTGAAAAACCTAAGTTTTAAAAGAGTTGAGTAAAATTGATTCGCTCAATAAACATTCCTCGATCTTCATAACGACGACGACTAAAAAGGTTAAAACCAAAAATATTGGTAAAAAACCTAATTCCTAAAGAGTTGAGTAGAATCGATCCGCTCGATAAACGCTCCTCGATCTTCATAAAGACGACGACTAAAAAGGTTAAAACCAAAAATATTGGTAAAAAATCTAAGTCCTAAAGAGTTGAGTAAAATTGATTCGCTCAATAAACACTCCTCGATCTCCATAACGACGAACAAAATGGTTGAAGCCAAAAGATTGGTGAAAAACCTAAGTTTTAAAAGAGTTGAGTAAAATTGATTCGCTCAATAAACACTTCTCGATCTTCATATCGACGACGACTTAAAAGGTTAAAACAAAAAATATTGGTAAAAAACCTAAGTCCTACAGAGTTGAGTAGAATCGATCCGCTCGATAAATGCTCCTCGATCTTCATAACGACGACGACTTAAAAGGTTAAAACCAAAAATATTGGTAATAAACCTAAGTCCTAAAGAGTTGAGTAAAATTGATCCGCTCAATAAACATTCCTCGATCTCCAAAACGACGAGCAAAATGGTTGAAGCCAAAAGATTGGTGAAAAAACTAAGTTTTAAAAGAGTTGAGTAAAATTGATTTGCGCAATAAACACTCCTCGATCTTCATAACGACGACGACTAAAAAGGTTAAAACCAAAAAGATTGGTGAAAAACCTAAGTTTTAAAAGAGTTTAGTAAAACTGATTCGTTCAATAAACACTCCTCGATCTTCATAACGACGATGACTAAAAAGGTTAAAACCAAAAAGATTGGTGAAAAACCTAAGTTTTAAAAGAGTTGAGTAAAATTGATTCGCTCAATAAACACTTCTCTATTTTCATAACGACGAAGATTAAAAAGGTTAAAACCAAAAATATTGGTAAAAAACCTAAGTCCTAAAGAGTTGAGTAGAATCGATCTGCTCGATAAACGCTCCTCTATCTTCATAACGACGACGACTAAAAAGGTTAAAACCAAAAATATTGGTAAAAAACTTAAGTCCTAAAGAGTTGAGTAAAATTGATTCGCTCAATAAACACTCCTCGATCTCCATAACGACGAACAAAATGGTTGAAGCCAAAAGATTGGTTAAAAACCTAAGTTTTAAAAGAGTTGAGTAAAATTGATTCGCTCAATAAACACTCCTCGATCTTCATAACGACGACGACTAAAAAGCTTAAAACCAAAAAGATTGGTGAAAAACCTAAGTTTTAAAAGAGTTGAGTAAAATTGATTCGCTCAATAAATATTCCTCGATCTTCATAACGACGACGACTAAAAAGGTTAAAACCAAAAATATTGGTAAAAAACCTAATTCCTAAAGAGTTGAGTAGAATCGATCCGCTCGATAAACGCTCCTCGATCTTCATAAAGACGACGACTAAAAAGGTTAAAACCAAAAATATTGGTAAAAAATCTAAGTCCTAAAGAGTTGAGTAAAATTGATTCGCTCAATAAACACTCCTCGATCTCCATAACGACGAACAAAATGGTTGAAGCCAAAAGATTGGTGAAAAACCTAAGTTTTAAAAGAGTTGAGTAAAATTGATTCGCTCAATAAACACTTCTCGATCTTCATATCGACGACGACTTAAAAGGTTAAAACAAAAAATATTGGTAAAAAACCTAAGTCCTACAGAGTTGAGTAGAATCGATCCGCTCGATAAATGCTCCTCGATCTTCATAACGACGACGACTTAAAAGGTTAAAACCAAAAATATTGGTAATAAACCTAAGTCCTAAAGAGTTGAGTAAAATTGATCCGCTCAATAAACACTCCTCGATCTCCAAAACGACGAGCAAAATGGTTGAAGCCAAAAGATTGGTGAAAAAACTAAGTTTTAAAAGAGTTGAGTAAAATTGATTTGCGCAATAAACACTCCTCGATCTTCATAACGACGACGACTAAAAAGGTTAAAACCAAAAAGATTGGTGAAAAACCTATGTTTTAAAAGAGTTTAGTAAAACTGATTCGCTCAATAAACACTCCTCGATCTTCATAACGACGACGACTAAAAAGGTTAAAACCAAAAAGATTGGTGAAAAACCTAAGTCTTAAAAGAGTTGAGTAAAATTGATTCGCTCAATAAACACTCCTCGATCTTCATAACGACGACGATTAAAAGGTTAAAACAAAAAATATTGGTAAAAAACCTAAGTCCTAAAGAGTTGAGTAGAATCGATCCGCTCGATAAACGCTCCTCGATCTTCATAACGACGACGACTAAAAAGGTTAAAACCAAAAATATTGGTAAAATACTTAAGTCCTTAAGAGTTGAGTAAAATTGATTCGCTCAATAAACACTCCTCGATCTCCATAACGACGAACAAAATGGTTGAAGCCAAAAGATTGGTTAAAAACCTAAGTTTTAAAAGAGTTGAGTAAAATTGATTCGCTCAATAAACACTCCTCGATCTTCATAACGACGACGACTAAAAAGCTTAAAACCAAAAAGATTGGTGAAAAACCTAAGTTTTAAAAGAGTTGAGTAAAATTGATTCGCTCAATAAACATTCCTCGATCTTCATAACGAGGACGACTAAAAAGGTTAAAACCAAAAATATTGGTAAAAAACCTAATTCCTAAAGAGTTGAGTAGAATCGATCCGCTCGATAAACGCTCCTCGATCTTCATAAAGACGACGACTAAAAAGGTTAAAACCAAAAATATTGGTAAAAAATCTAAGTCCTAAAGAGTTGAGTAAAATTGATTCGCTCAATAAACACTCCTCGATCTCCATAACGACGAACAAAATGGTTGAAGCCAAAAGATTGGTGAAAAACCTAAGTTTTAAAAGAGTTGAGTAAAATTGATTCGCTCAATAAACACTTCTCGATCTTCATATCGACGACGACTTAAAAGGTTAAAACAAAAAATATTGGTAAAAAACCTAAGTCCTACAGAGTTGAGTAGAATCGATCCGCTCGATAAATGCTCCTCGATCTTCATAACGACGACGACTTAAAAGGTTAAAACCAAAAATATTGGTAATAAACCTAAGTCCTAAAGAGTTGAGTAAAATTGATCCGCTCAATAAACACTCCTCGATCTCCAAAACGACGAGCAAAATGGTTGAAGCCAAAAGATTGGTGAAAAAACTAAGTTTTAAAAGAGTTGAGTAAAATTGATTTGCGCAATAAACACTCCTCGATCTTCATAACGACGACGACTAAAAAGGTTAAAACCAAAAAGATTGGTGAAAAACCTAAGTTTTAAAAGAGTTTAGTAAAACTGATTCGCTCAATAAACACTCCTCGATCTTCATAACGACGATGACTAAAAAGGTTAAAACCAAAAAGATTGGTGAAAAACCTAAGTTTTAAAAGAGTTGAGTAAAATTGATTCGCTCAATAAACACTTCTCGATTTTCATAACGACGAAGAGTAAAAAGGTTAAAACCAAAAATATTGGTAAAAAACCTAAGTCCTAAAGAGTTGATTAGAATCGATCCGCTCGATAAACGCTCCTCGATCTTCATAACGACGACGACTAAAAAGGTTAAAACCAAAAATATTGGTAAAAAACTTAAGTCCTAAAGAGTTGAGTAAAATTTATTCGCTCAATAAACACTCCTCGATCTCCATAACGACGAACAAAATGGTTGAAGCCAAAAGATTGGTTAAAAGCCTAAGTTTTAAAAGAGTTGAGTAAAATTGATTCGCTCAATAAACACTCCTCGATCTTCATAACGACGACGACTAAAAAGCTTAAAACCAAAAAGATTGGTGAAAAACCTAAGTTTTAAAAGAGTTGAGTAAAATTGATTCGCTCAATAAACATTCCTCGATCTTCGTAACGACGACGACTAAAAAGGTTAAAACCAAAAATATTGGTAAAAAACCTAATTCCTAAAGAGTTGAGTAGAATCGATCCGCTCGATAAACGCTCCTCGATCATCATAAAGACGACGACTAAAAAGGTTAAAACCAAAAATATTGGTAAAAAATCTAAGTCCTAAAGAGTTGAGTAAAATTTATTCGCTCAATAAACACTCCTCGATCTCCATAACGACGAACAAAATGGTTGAAGCCAAAAGATTGGTGAAAAACCTAAGTTTTAAAATAGTTGAGTAAAATTGATTCGCTCAATAAACACTTCTCGATCTTCATATCGACGACGACTTAAAAGGTTAAAACAAAAAATATTGGTAAAAAACCTAAGTCCTACAGAGTTGAGTAGAATCGATCCGCTCGATAAATGCTCCTCGATCTTCATAACGACGACGAATTAAAAGGTTAAAACCAAAAATATTGGTAATAAACCTAAGTCCTAAAGAGTTGAGTAAAATTGATCCGCTCAATAAACACTCCTCGATCTCCAAAACGACGAGCAAAATGGTTGAAGCCAAAAGATTGGTGAAAAAACTAAGTTTTAAAAGAGTTGAGTAAAATTGATTTGCGCAATAAACACTCCTCGATCTTCATAACGACGACGACTAAAAAGGTTAAAACCAAAAAGATTGTTGAAAAACCTATGTTTTAAAAGGGTTGAGTAAAACTGATTCGCTCAATAAACACTCCTCGATCTTCATAACGACGATAACTAAAAAGGTTAAAACCAAAAAGATTGGTGAAAAACCTAAGTTTTAAAAGAGTTGAGTAAAATTGATTCTCTAAATAAACACTTCTCGATTTTCATAACGACGAAGATTAAAAAGGTTAAAACCAAAAATATTGGTAAAAAACTTAAGTCCTAAAGAGTTGAGTAAAATTGATTCGCTCAATAAACACTCCTCGATCTCCATAACGACGAACAAAATGGTTGAAGCCAAAAGATTGGTTAAAAACCTAAGTTTTAAAAGAGTTGAGTAAAATTGATTCGCTCAATAAACACTCCTCGATCTTCATAACGACGACGACTAAAAAGCTTAAAACCAAAAAGATTGGTGAAAAACCTAAGTTTTAAAAGAGTTGAGTAAAATTGATTCGCTCAATAAACACTCCTGGATCTTCACAACGACGACGACTAAAAAGGTTTAAACCAAAAATATTGGTAAAAAACCTAAGTCCTAAAGAGTTTAGTAGAATCGATCCGCTCGATAAATGCTCCTCGATCTTCATAACGACGACGACTAAAAAGGTTAAAACCAAAAAGATTGGTGAAAAACCTAAGTTTTAAAAGAGTTGAGTAAAATTGATTCGCTCAATAAACACTCCTCGATCTTCATAACGACGACGATTAAAAGGTTAAAACAAAAAATATTGGTAAAAAACCTAAGTCCTAAAGAGTTGAGTAGAATCGATCCGCTCGATAAATGCTCATCGATCTTCATAACGACGACGACTTAAAAGGTTTAAACCAAAAATATTGGTAAAAAATCTAAGTCCTAAAGAGTTGAGTAAAATTGATTCGCGCAATAAACACTCCTCGATCTTCATAACGACGACGACTAAAAAGGTTAAAACCAAAAAGATTGGTGAAAAACCTAAGTTTTAAAAGGGTTGAGTAAAACTGATTCGCTCAATAAACACTCCTCGATCTTCATAACGACGATGACTAAAAAGGTTAAAACCAAAAAGATTGGTGAAAAACCTAAGTTTTAAAAGAGTTGAGTAAAATTGATTCCCTCAATAAACACTTCTCGATTTTCATAACGACGAAGATTAAAAAGGTTAAAACCAAAAATATTGGTAAAAACCTAAGTCCTAAAGAGTTGAGTAGAATCGATCCGCTCGATAAACGCTCCTCGATCTTCATAACGACGACGACTAAAAAGGTTAAAACCAAAAATATTGGTAAAAAACTTAAGTCCTAAAGAATTGAGTAAAATATATTCGCTCAATAAACACTCCTCGATCTCCATAACGACGAACAAAATGGTTGAAGCCAAAAGATTGGTTAAAAACCTAAGTTTTAAAAGAGTTGAGTAAAATTGATTCGCTCAATAAACACTCCTCGATCTTCATAACGACAACGACTAAAAAGCTTAAAACCAAAAAGATTGGTGAAAAACCTAAGTTTTAAAAGAGTTGAGTAAAATTGATTCGCTCAATAAACATTCCTCGATCTTCATAACGACGACGACTAAAAAGGTTAAAACCAAAAATATTAGTAAAAAACCTAATTCCTAAAGAGTTGAGTAGAATCGATCCGCTCGATAAACGCTCCTCGATCTTCATAAAGACGACGACTAAAAAGGTTAAAACCAAAAATATTGGTAAAAAATCTAAGTCCTAAAGAGTTGAGTAAAATTGATTCGCTCAATAAACACTCCTCGATCTCCATAACGACGAACAAAATGGTTGAAGCCAAAAGATTGGTGAAAAACCTAAGTTTTAAAAGAGTTGAGTAAAATTGATTCGCTCAATAAACACTTCTCGATCTTCATATCGACGACGACTTAAAAGGTTAAAACAAAAAATATTGGTAAAAAACCTAAGTCCTACAGAGTTGAGTAGAATCGATCCGCTCGATAAATGCTCCTCGATCTTCATAACGACGACGACTTAAAAGGTTAAAACCAAAAATATTGGTAATAAACCTAAGTCCTAAAGAGTTGAGTAAAATTGATCCGCTCAATAAACACTCCTCGATCTCCAAAACGACGAGCAAAATGGTTTAAGCCAAAAGATTGGTGAAAAAACTAAGTTTTAAAAGAGTTGAGTAAAATTTATTTGCGCAATAAACACTCCTCGATCTTCATAACGACGACGACTAAAAAGGTTAAAACCAAAAAGATTGGTGAAAAACCTAAGTTTTAAAAGAGTTGAGTAAAACCGATTCGCTCAATAAACACTCCTCGATCTTCATAACGACGATGACTAAAAAGGTTAAAACCAAAAAGATTGGTGAAAAACCTAAGTTTTAAAAGAGTTGAGTAAAATTGATTCGCTCAATAAACACTCCTCGATCTTCATATCGACGACGACTGAAAAGGTTAAAACCAAAAATATTGGTAAAAAACCTAAGTCCTAAAGAGTTGAGTAGAATCGATCCGGTCGATAAACGCTCCTCGATCTTAATTACGACGACGACTAAAAAGGTTAAAACCAAAAATATTGGTAAAAAACCTAAGTCCTAAAGAGTTGAGTAAAATTGATTCGCTCAATAAACACTCCTCGATCTCCATAACGACGAACAAAATGGTTGAAGCCAAAAGATTGGTGAAAAACCTACGTTTTAAAAGAGTTGAGTAAAATTGATTCGCTCAATTAACTCTCCTCGGTCTTCATATCGACGACGACTGAAAAGGTTAAAACCAAAAATATTGGTAAAAAACCTAAGTCCTAAAGAGTTGAGTAGAATCGATCCGGTCGATAAACGCTCCTCGATCTTAATTACGACGACGACTAAAAAGGTTAAAACCAAAAATATTGGTAAAAAACCTAAGTCCTAAAGAGTTGAGTAAAATTGATTCGCCCAATAAACACTCCTCGATCTCCATAACGACGAACAAAATGGTTGAAGCCAAAAGATTGGTGAAAAAACTAAGTTTTAAAAGAGTTGAGTAAAATTGATTCGCTCAATAAACACTCCTCGATCTTCATAACGACGACGACTAAAAAGTTTAAAACCAAAAAGATTGGTGAAAAACCTAAGTTTTAAAAGAGTTGAGTAAAATTGATTCGCTCAATAAACACTCCTCGATCTTCATAACGACGACGACTAAAAAGGTTTAAACCAAAAATATTGGTAAAAAACCTAAGTCCTAAAGAGTTGAGTAGAATCGATCCGCTCGATAAACGCTCCTCGATCTTCATAACGACGACGACTAAAAAGGTTAAAACCAAAAAGATTGGTGAAAAACCTAAGTTTTAAAAGAGTTGAGTAAAATTGATTCGCTCAATAAACACTCCTCGATCTTCATAACGACGACGACTAAAAAGTTTAAAACCAAAAAGATTGGTGAAAAACCTAAGTTTTAAAAGAGTTGAGTAAAATTGATTCGCTCAATAAACACTCCTCGATCTTCATAACGACGACGACTAAAAAGGTTTAAACCAAAAATATTGGTAAAAAACCTAAGTCCTAAAGAGTTGAGTAGAATCGATCCGCTCGATAAACGCTCCTCGATCTTCATAACGACGACGACTAAAAAGGTTAAAACCAAAAAGATTGGTGAAAAACCTAAGTTTTAAAAGAGTTGAGTAAAATTGATTCGCTCAATAAACACTCCTCGATCTTCATAACGACGACGATTAAAAGGTTAAAACAAAAAATATTGGTAAAAAACCTAAGTCCTAAAGAGTTGAGTAGAATCGATCCGCTCGATAAATGCTCATCGATCTTCATAACGACGACGACTTAAAAGGTTTAAACCAAAAATATTGGTAAAAAACCTAAGTCCTAAAGAGTTGAGTAAAATTGATTCGCTCAATAAACACTCCTCGATCGCAATAATGACGAACAAAATGGTAGAAGCCAAAAGATTGGTGAAAAACCTAAGTTTTAAAAGACTTGAGTAAAATTGATTCGCGCAATAAACACTCCTCGATCTTCATAACGACGACGACTAAAAAGGTTAAAACCAAAAAGATTGGTGAAAAACCTAAGTTTTAAAAGAGTTGAGTAAAATTGATTCGCTCAATAAACATTCCTCGATCTTCATAACGACGACGACTAAAAAGGTTAAAACCAAAAATATTGGTAAAAAACCTAATTCCTAAAGAGTTGAGTAGAATCGATCCGCTCGATCTTCATAACGACGATGACTAAAATGGTTAAAACCAAAAATATTGGTAAAAAACCTAAGTCCTAAAGAGTTGAGTAAAATTGATTCGCCCAATAAACACTCCTCGATCTCCATAACGACGAACAAAATGGTTGAAGCCAAAAGATTGGTGAAAAAACTAAGTTTTAAAAGAGTTGAGTAAAATTGATTCGCTCAATAAACACTCCTCGATCTTCATAACGACGACGACTAAAAAGGTTAAAACAAAAAAGATTGGTGAAAAACCTTATTTTTAAAAGAGTTGAGTAAAATTGATTCGCTCAATAACACTCCTCGATTTTCATAACGACGACGATTAAAAAGGTTAAAACCAAAAATATTGGTAAAAAACCTAAGTCCTAAAGAGTTGTGTAAAATTGATTCGCTCAATAAACACTCCTCGATGTCCATAACGACGAACAAAATGGTTGAAGCCAAAAGATTGGTGAAAAAACTAAGTTTTAAAAGAGTTGAGTAAAATTGATTCGCTCAATAAACAATCCTCGATCTTCATAACGACGACGACTAAAAAGGTTAAAACCAAAAATATTGGTGAAAAACCTAAGTTTTAAAAGAGTTGAGTAAAATTGATTCGCTCAATAAACACTCCTCGATCTTCATAACGACGACGACTAAAAAGGTTTAAACCAAAAATATTGGTAAAAAATCTAAGTCCTAAAGAGTTGAGTAGAATCGATCCGCTCGATAAACGCTCCTCGATCTTCATAACGACGACGACTAAAAAGGTTAAAACCTAAAATATTGGTAAAAAACCTAAGTCCTAAAGAGTTGAGTAAAATTTATTCGCGCAATAAACACTCCTCGATCTCCATAACGACGAACAAAATGGTTGAAGCCAAAAGATTGGTGAAAAAACAAAGTTTTAAAAGAGTTGAGTAAAATTGATTAGCTCAATAAACACTCCTCGATCTCCATAACGACGATGACGAAAAAGGTTAAAACCAAAAAGATTGGTGAAAAACCTAATTTTTAAAAGAGTTGAGTAAAATTGATTCGCTCAATAAATACTTCTCGATCTTCATAACGACGACGATTAAAAAGGTTAAAACCGTCTCAAAATATGCTAAAATAAGTGACCGAAAAACAAATCAAACGACTCCTTAGTGCTTAATATGTAATTATTTGTGTTCTCGAAGCTTTAAATCTCGAAAAAATAAAATTTTCAGGGTCTCGAAAATCGAGCCCGCGAAAAACGACGCCTCAAAATAAGCTAAAATAATGACCGAAAAAAAAAATCAAATGACTCATAAGTGCTTAATATGTTATTATTTGACTTCCCGAAACTTTAAATCTTAAAAACAAACAAATTTTTAGGGTCTCGAAAATCAAGCCCCCGAAAAACGAGGTCTCAAAATAAGCAAAATAAGTGACCGAAAAGCAAATCAAACGAATCCTAAGTGCTTAATATGTTATTATATGAGTTCCCGAAGCTTTAAATCACGGAAAAATAATATTTTTAGGTTCTCGAAAATCGACCCCTCGAAAAACGACGTATAAAAATAAGCTAAAATAAGTGACCGAAAAACAAATCAAATGACTCCTAAGTGCCTAATATGTTATTATTTGACTTGCCAAAGTATTAAATCTTCAAAAAAAGCATATTTTTGGGGTCTCGATAATCGAGCCCTCAAAAAACGACGTCTCAAAATAAGCAAAAATAAGTGACCGAAAAACAAATCAAACGATTCCTAAGTGCTTAATATGTTATTATATGAGTTCCCGAAGCTTTAAATCTCGAAAAAATGAAATTTTTAGGGTCTCGAAAATCGAGCCCTCGAAAAATGACGTATCAAAATAAGCTAAAATAAGCGACCAAAAAACAAATCATACGACTCCTAAGTGCTTAATATGTAATTATTTGAGTTCTCGAAGCTTTAAATCTCAAAAAAATGAAATTTTTAGGGTCTCGAAAATCGAGCCCTCGAAAAACGACGTTTCAAAATAAGCTAAAATAAGTGATCGAAAAACAAATCAAACGATTCCTAAGTGCTTAATATGTTATTATATGAGTTCCCGAAGCTTTAAATCTCGAAAAAATGAAATTTTTAGGGTCTCGAAAATCGAGCCCTCGAAAAACGACTTATCAAAATAAGCTAAAATAAGTGACCGAAAAACAAATCAAACGACTCCTAAGTGCTTAATATGTAATTATTTGAGTTCTCGAAGCTTTAGATCTCGAAAAAATGAAATTTTTAGGCTCTCGAAAATCGAGCACGCGAAAAACGACGTTTCAAAATAAGCTAAAATAAGTGATCGAAAAACAAATCAAATGACACCTAAGTGCTTAATATGTTATAATTAGACTTACAAAAGCTTTAAATCTTCAAAAAAAGTAAATTTTTAGTGTCTCGAAAATTGAGCCCCCGAAAAACGACGTATCAAAATAAGCTAAAATAAGTGACCGAAAAACAAATCAAACGACTCCTAAGTGCTTAATATGTAATTATTTGAGTTCTCGAAGCTTTAAAGCTCAAAAAAATGAAATTTTCAGGGTTTTGAAAATCGAGCACGCGAAAAACTACGTCTCAAAACAAGCTAAAATAAGTGACCGAAAACAACTCAAATCACTTCTAAGTGCTTAATATGTAATTATTTGAGTTCCCAAAGCTTTAAATCTCGAAAAAATGAAATTTTCAGGGTCTCGAAAATCGAGCCCGCGAAAAACGACGCCTCAAAATAAGCTAAAATAATGACCCAAAAAAAAAAATCAAATGACTCCTAACTGCTTAATATGTTATTATTTGACTTCCCAAAGCCTTAAATCTTAAAAAAAAGCAAATTTTTAGGGTCTCGAAAATCGAGCCCTCGAAAAACGACGTATCAAAATAAGCTAAAATAAGTGACCGAAAAACAAATCAAATGACTCCTAAGTGCTTAATATGTTATTATTTGACTTCCCAAAGCATTAAATCTTCAAAAAAAGCATATTTTTAGGGTCTCGATAATCGAGCCCCCGAAAAACGACGTCTCAAAATAAGCGAAAATAAGGGACCGAAAAACAAATCAAATGATTCCTAAGTGCTTAATATGTTATTATATGAGTTCCCGAAGCTTTAAATCTCGAAAAAATAAAATTTTTAGGGTCTCGAAAATCGAGTCCCCGAAAAACGACGTATCAAAATAAGCTAAAATAAGTGACCGAAAAACAAATCAAACGACTCCTAAGAGCTTAATATGTAATTATTTGAGTACTCGAAGCTTTAAATCTCAAAAAAATGAAATTTTCAGGGTTTCGAAAATCGAGCCCGCAAAAACTACGTCTCAAAACAAGCTAAAATAAGTGACCAAAAACAACTCAAATCACTCCTAAGTGCTTAATATGTAATTATTTGAGTTCCCAAAGCTTTAAATCTCGAAAAAATAATATTTTTAGGGTCTCAAAAATCGAGCCCCCGATAAATGACGTATCAAAATAAGCTAAAATAAGTGACCGAAAAACAAATGAAACGACTCCTAAGTGCTTAATATGTAATTATTTGAGTTCTCGAAACTTTAAATCTCGAAAAAATGAAATTTTCAGGGTTTCGAAAATCGAGCCCGCGAAAAACGACGTGTAAAAACAAGCTAAAATAAGTGACCGAAAATCAAATCAAATGACTCCTAAGTTCTTAGTATGTTATTATTTGACGACCCAAAGCTTTAGATCATGAAAAATGCAAATTTTTAGGGTTTGGAAAATCGAGCACCCGAAAAATGACGTCTCAAAATAAGCTAATTTAAGTGGCCGAAAAATAAATCAAATGACTTCTAAGTGCTTAATATATTATTATTTGACTTCACAAATCTTTAAATCTTCAAATAAAGCATATTTTTATGGTCTCGAAAATCGAGCCCCCGAAAAACGACGTCTCAAATTAAGCAAAAATAAGTGAACGAGAAACAAATCAAACGATTCCTAAGTGCTTAATATGTTATTATATGAGTTCCCGAAGCTTTAAATCTCGAAAAAATAAAAATTTTAGGGTCTCGAAAATCGAGCCCTCAAAAAACGACGTATCAAAATAAGCTAAAATAAGTGACCGAAAAACAAATCAAACGACTCCTAAGTGCTTAATATGTAATTATTTGAGTGCTCGAAGCATTAAATCTCGAAAAAATGAAATTTTCAGGCTTTCGAAAATCGAGCCCGCGAAAAACGACGTCTCAAAACAAGCTAAAATAAGTGACCGAAAATCAAATCAAATGACTCCTAAGTGCTTAGTATGTTATTATTTGACGACCCAAAGCTTTAGATCATGAAAAATGCAAATTTTTAGGGTCTGGAAAATCGAGCCCCGAAAAAACGACGTCTCAAAATAAGCTAATTTAAGTGGCCGAAAAATAAATCAAATGACTTCTAAGTGCTTAATATATTATTATTTGACTTCCCAAATCTTTAAATCTTCAAATAAAGCATATTTTTAGGGTTTCGAAAATCGAGCCCCCGAAAATCGAAGTCTCAAAATAAGCAAAAATAAGTGACCGAAAAACAAATCAAACGATTCCTAAGTTTTTAATATGTTATTATATGAGTTCCCGAAGCTTTAAATCTCGAAAAAATAGTTTTTAGGGTATCAAAAATCATCCCCCGAAAAACCACGTATCAATATAAGATAAAATAAGTGACCGAAAAACAAATCAAATCACTCCTAAGTGCTTAATATATAATTATTTGAGTTCCCGAAGCTTTAAATCTCGAATAAATGAAATTTTTAGGGTCTCGAAAACGAGCCCCCGAAAAACGACGTCTCGAAATAAACTAAAATAAGTGACCGGAAAATAAATCAAATGACTACTTAATGCTTAATATATTATTATTTGACTTCCCAAAGCTTTAAATCTTAAAAAAAAGTAAATTATTAGTGTCTCGAAAATCGAGCCTCTGAAATACGACGTCTCAAAATATGCTAAAATAAGTGACCGAAAAACAAATCAAACGACCCCTTAGTGCTTAATATGTAATTATTTGAGTTCTCGAAGCCTTAAATCTCGAAAAAATGAAATTTTCAGGGTCTCAAAAATCGAGCCCGCGAAAAACGACGTGTCAAAACAAGCTATAAGTGACCGAAAATCAAATCAAATGTCTCCTAAGTGCTTAGTATGTTATTTTTTGACGACCCAAAGCTTTAGATCATGAAAAATGCAAATTTTTAGGGTTTGGAAAATCGAGCCCCCGAAAAACGACGTCTCAAAATAAGCTAATTTAAGTGACCGAAAAATGAAAAATAAATCAAATGACTTCTAAGTGCTTCATATATTATTATTTGACTTCACAAATCTTTAAATCTTCAAATAAAGCATATTTTTATGGTCTCGAAAATCGAGCCCCCGAAAAATGACGTCTCAAAATAAGCAAAAATAAGTGAACGAAAAACAAATCAAACGAATCCTAAGTGCTTAATATGTTATTGTATGAGTTCCCGAAGCTTTAAATCTCGAAAAAATAAAATTTTTAGGGTCTCGAAAATCGAGCCCTCAAAAAACGACGTATCAAAATAAGCTAAAATAAGTGACCGAAAAACAAATCAAACGACTCCTAAGTGCTTAATATGTAATTATTTGAGTTCTCGAAGCTTTAAATCTCGAAAAAATGAAATTTTCAGGCTTTCGAAAATCGAGCCCGCGAAAAACGACGTCTCAAAACAAGCTAAAATAAGTGACCGAAAATCAAATCAAATGACTCCTAAGTGCTTAGTATGTTATTATTTGACGACCCAAAGCTTTAGATCATGAAAAATGCAAATTTTTAGGGTCTGGAAAATCGAGCCCCGAAAAAACGACGTCTCAAAATAAGCTAATTTAAGTGGCCGAAAAATAAATCAAATGACTTCTAAGTGCTTAATATATTATTATTTGACTTCCCAAATCTTTAAATCTTCAAATAAAGCATATTTTTAGGGTTTCGAAAATCGAGCCCCCGAAAATCGAAGTCTCAAAATAAGCAAAAATAAGTGACCGAAAAACAAATCAAACGATTCCTAAGTTTTTAATATGTTATTATATGAGTTCCCGAAGCTTTAAATCTCGAAAAAATAGTTTTTAGGGTATCAAAAATCATCCCCCGAAAAACCACGTATCAATATAAGATAAAATAAGTGACCGAAAAACAAATCAAATCACTCCTAAGTGCTTAATATGTAATTATTTGAGTTCCCGAAGCTTTAAATCTCGAATAAATGAAATTTTTAGGGTCTCGAAAACGAGCCCCCGAAAAACGACGTCTCGAAATAAACTAAAATAAGTGACCGGAAAATAAATCAAATGACTACTTAATGCTTAATATATTATTATTTGACTTCCCAAAGCTTTAAATCTTAAAAAAAAGTAAATTATTAGTGTCTCGAAAATCGAGCCTCTGAAATACGACGTCTCAAAATATGCTAAAATAAGTGACCGAAAAACAAATCAAACGACCCCTTAGTGCTTAATATGTAATTATTTGAGTTCTCGAAGCCTTAAATCTCGAAAAAATGAAATTTTCAGGGTCTCAAAAATCGAGCCCGCGAAAAACGACGTGTCAAAACAAGCTATAAGTGACCGAAAATCAAATCAAATGTCTCCTAAGTGCTTAGTATGTTATTTTTTGACGACCCAAAGCTTTAGATCATGAAAAATGCAAATTTTTAGGGTTTGGAAAATCGAGCCCCCGAAAAACGACGTCTCAAAATAAGCTAATTTAAGTGACCGAAAAATGAAAAATAAATCAAATGACTTCTAAGTGCTTCATATATTATTATTTGACTTCACAAATCTTTAAATCTTCAAATAAAGCATATTTTTATGGTCTCGAAAATCGAGCCCCCGAAAAATGACGTCTCAAAATAAGCAAAAATAAGTGAACGAAAAACAAATCAAACGAATCCTAAGTGCTTAATATGTTATTGTATGAGTTCCCGAAGCTTTAAATCTCGAAAAAATAAAATTTTTAGGGTCTCGAAAATCGAGCCCTCAAAAAACGACGTATCAAAATAAGCTAAAATAAGTGACCGAAAAACAAATCAAACGACTCCTAAGTGCTTAATATGTAATTATTTGAGTTCTCGAAGCTTTAAATCTCGAAAAAATGAAATTTTCAGGCTTTCGAAAATCGAGCCCGCGAAAAACGACGTCTCAAAACAAGCTAAAATAAGTGACCGAAAATCAAATCAAATGACTCCTAAGTGCTTAGTATGTTATTATTTGACGACCCAAAGCTTTAGATCATGAAAAATGCAAATTTTTAGGGTCTGGAAAATCGAGCCCCGAAAAAACGACGTCTCAAAATAAGCTAATTTAAGTGGCCGAAAAATAAATCAAATGACTTCTAAGTGCTTAATATATTATTATTTGACTTCCCAAATCTTTAAATCTTCAAATAAAGCATATTTTTAGGGTTTCGAAAATCGAGCCCCCGAAAATCGAAGTCTCAAAATAAGCAAAAATAAGTGACCGAAAAACAAATCAAACGATTCCTAAGTTTTTAATATGTTATTATATGAGTTCCCGAAGCTTTAAATCTCGAAAAAATAGTTTTTAGGGTATCAAAAATCATCCCCCGAAAAACCACGTATCAATATAAGATAAAATAAGTGACCGAAAAACAAATCAAATCACTCCTAAGTGCTTAATATGTAATTATTTGAGTTCCCGAAGCTTTAAATCTCGAATAAATGAAATTTTTAGGGTCTCGAAAACGAGCCCCCGAAAAACGACGTCTCGAAATAAACTAAAATAAGTGACCGGAAAATAAATCAAATGACTACTTAATGCTTAATATATTATTATTTGACTTCCCAAAGCTTTAAATCTTAAAAAAAAGTAAATTATTAGTGTCTCGAAAATCGAGCCTCTGAAATACGACGTCTCAAAATATGCTAAAATAAGTGACCGAAAAACAAATCAAACGACCCCTTAGTGCTTAATATGTAATTATTTGAGTTCTCGAAGCCTTAAATCTCGAAAAAATGAAATTTTCAGGGTCTCAAAAATCGAGCCCGCGAAAAACGACGTGTCAAAACAAGCTATAAGTGACCGAAAATCAAATCAAATGTCTCCTAAGTGCTTAGTATGTTATTTTTTGACGACCCAAAGCTTTAGATCATGAAAAATGCAAATTTTTAGGGTTTGGAAAATCGAGCCCCCGAAAAACGACGTCTCAAAATAAGCTAATTTAAGTGACCGAAAAATGAAAAATAAATCAAATGACTTCTAAGTGCTTCATATATTATTATTTGACTTCACAAATCTTTAAATCTTCAAATAAAGCATATTTTTATGGTCTCGAAAATCGAGCCCCCGAAAAATGACGTCTCAAAATAAGCAAAAATAAGTGAACGAAAAACAAATCAAACGAATCCTAAGTGCTTAATATGTTATTGTATGAGTTCCCGAAGCTTTAAATCTCGAAAAAATAAAATTTTTAGGGTCTCGAAAATCGAGCCCTCAAAAAACGACGTATCAAAATAAGCTAAAATAAGTGACCGAAAAACAAATCAAACGACTCCTAAGTGCTTAATATGTAATTATTTGAGTTCTCGAAGCTTTAAATCTCGAAAAAATGAAATTTTCAGGCTTTCGAAAATCGAGCCCGCGAAAAACGACGTCTCAAAACAAGCTAAAATAAGTGACCGAAAATCAAATCAAATGACTCCTAAGTGCTTAGTATGTTATTATTTGACGACCCAAAGCTTTAGATCATGAAAAATGCAAATTTTTAGGGTCTGGAAAATCGAGCCCCGAAAAAACGACGTCTCAAAATAAGCTAATTTAAGTGGCCGAAAAATAAATCAAATGACTTCTAAGTGCTTAATATATTATTATTTGACTTCCCAAATCTTTAAATCTTCAAATAAAGCATATCTTTATGGTCTCGAAAATCAAGCCCCCGAAAAATGACCTCTCAAAATAAGCAAAAATAAGTGACCGAAAAACAAATCAAACGAGTCCTAAGTTTTTAATATGTTATAATATGAGTTCCCGAAGCTTTAAATCTCGAAAAAATATAATTTTTAGGGTATCAAAAATCATCCCCCGAAAAACCACGTATCAATATAAGCTAAAATAAGTGACCGAAAAATAAATCAAATCACTCCTAAGTGCTTAATATTAATTATTTGAGTTCCCGAAGCTTTAAATCTCGAAAAAATTAAATTTATAGGGTCTCGAAAACGAGCCCCCGAAAATCGACGTCTCGAAATAAACTAAAATAAGTGACCGGAAAATAAATCAAATGACTCCTTAATGCTTAATATATTATTATTTGACTTCCCAAATCTTTAAATCTTAAAAAAAAGTAAATTGTTAGGGTCTCGAAAATCGAGCCTCTGAAATACGACGTCTCCAAATATGCTAAAATAAGTGATCGAAAAACAAATCAAACGACTCCTTAGTGCTTAATATGTAATTATTTGAGTTCTCGAAGCTTTAAATCTCGAAAAAATAAAATTTTTAGGGTCTCGAAAATCGAGCCCGCGAAAAACGACGCCTCAAAATAAGCTAAAATAATGACCGAAATAAAATCAAATGACTCATAAGTGCTTAATATGTTATTATTTGACTTCCCGAAGCTTTAAATCTTAAAAAAAACTAAATTTTTAGGGTCTCGATAATCAAGCCCCCGAAAAACGAGTTCTCAAAATAAGCAAAATAAGTTCTCAAAAATCGAGCCCGCGAAAAACTACGTCTCAAAACAAGCTAAAATAAGTGACCGAAAACACCTCAAATCACTTCTAAGTGCTTAATATGTAATTATTTGAGTTCCCAAAGCTTTAAATCTCGAAAAAGTGAAATTTTTAGGGTCTCGAAAATCGAGCCCCCGATAAACGACGTATCAAAATATGCTAAAATAAGTGACCGAAAAACAAATCAAACGACTCCTTAGTGCTTAATATGTAATTATTTGAGTTCTCGAAGCTTTAAATCTCGAAAAAATGAAATTTTCAGGGTCTCGAAAATCGAGCCCGCGAAAAACGACGCCTCAAAATAAGCTAAAATAATGACCGAAAAAAAATCAAATGACTCCTAAGTGCTTAATATGTTATTATTTGACTTCCCAAAGCTTTAAATCTTAAAAAAAAAGCAAATTTTTAGCGTCTCGAAAATCGAGCCCTCGAAAAACGACGTATCATAATAAGCTAAAATAAGTGACCGAAAAATAAATCAAATGACTCCTAAGTGCTTAATATGTTATTATTTGACTTCCCAAAGCATTAAATCTTCAAAAAAAGCATATTTTTAGTGTCTCGATAATCGAGCCCCCGAAAAACGACGTATCAAAATAAGCAAAAATAAGGGACCGAAAAACAAATCAAACGATTCCTAACTGCTTAATATGTTATTATATGAGTTCCCGAAGCTTTAAATCTCGAAAAAATGAAATTTTTAGGGCCTCGAAAATCGAGCCCGCGAAAAACGACGCCTCAAAATAAGCTAAAATAATGACCGAAAAAAATCAAATGACTCATAAGTGCTTAATATGTTATTATTTGACTTCCCGAAGCTTTAAATCTTAAAAAAAACCAAATTTTTAGGGTCTCGAAAATCAAGACCCCGAAAAACGAGGTCTCAAAATAAGCAAAATAAGTGACCAAAAAACAAATCAAACGATTCCTAAGTGCTTAATATGTTATTATATGAGTTCCAGAAGCTTTAAATCACGAAAAAATGAAATTTTTAGTGTCTCGAAAATCGACGTATCAAAATAAGCTAAAATAAGTGACCGAAAAACAAATCAAATGACTCCTAAGGGCTTAATATGTTATTATTTGACTTCCCAAAGCATTAAATCTTCAAAAAAAGCATATTTTTAGGGTCTCGATTATCGAGCCCTCGAAAAACGACGTATCAAAATAAGCTAAAATAAGTGACCGAAAAACAAAACAAACGACTCCTAAGTGCTTAATATGTAATTATTTGAGTTCTCGAAGCTTAAAATCTCGAAAAAATGAAATTTTTAGGGTCTCGAAAATCGAGCCCCCGAAAAACGACGTCTCAAAATAAGCTAAAATAAGTGACCGAAAAACAAATCAAACGATTCCTAAGTGCTTAATATGTTATTATATGAGTTCCCGAAGCTTTAAATCTCGAAAAAATGAAATTTTCAGGGTCTCAAAAATCGAGCCCTCGAAAAACGACGTATCAAAATAAGGTAAAATAAGTGACCAAAAAACAAATCAAACGACTCCTAAGTGCTTAATATGTAATTATTTGAGTTCTCGAAGCTTTAGATCTCGAAGAAATGAAATTTTCAGGCTCTCAAAAATCGAGCCCGCGAAAACGACGTCTCAAAATAAGCTAAAATAAGTGACCGAAAAACAAATCAAATGACTCATAAGTGCTTAATATGTTATTATTCGACTTACCAAAGCTTTAAATCTTCAAAAAAAGTAAATTTTTAGGGTCTCGAAAATCGAGCCCCCGAAAAACGACGTATCAAAATAAGCTAAAATAAGTGACCGAAAAAGAAATCAAACGACTCCTAAGATATGTAAATATTTGAGTTCTCGAAGCTTTAAATCTCAAAAAAATGAAATTTTCAGGGTTTCAAAAATCGAGCCCGCGAAAAACTACGTCTCAAAACAAGCTAAAATAAGTGACCGAAAACACCTCAAATAACTTCTAAGTGCTTAATATGTAATTATTTGAGTTCCCAAAGCTTTAAGTCTCGAAAAAGTGAAATTTTTAGGGTCTCGAAAATCGAGCCCCCGATAAACGACGTATCAAAATATGCTAAAATAAGTGACCGAAAAACAAATCAAACGACTCCTTAGTGCTTAATATGTAATTATTTGAGTTCTCGAAGCTTTAAATCTCGAAAAAATGAAATTTTCAGGGTCTCGAAAATCTAGCCCGCGAAAAACGACGCCTCAAAATAAGCTAAAATAATGACCGAAAAAAAATCAAATGACTCCTAAGTACTTAATATGTTATTATTTGACTTCCCAAAGCTTTAAATCTTAAAAAAAAAGCAAATGTTTAGCGTCTCGAAAATCGAGCCCTCGAAAAACGACGTATCATAATAAGCTAAAATAAGTGAATGAAAAATAAATCAAATGACTCCTAAGTGCTTAATATGTTTTTATTTGACTTCCCAAAGCATTATATCTTCAAAAAAAGCATATTTTTAGGGTCTCGATAATCGAGCCCCCGAAAAACGACGTCTCAAAATAAGCAAAAATAAGGGACATAAAAACAAATCAAACGATTCCTAGCTGCTTAATATGTTATTATATGAGTTCCCGAAGCTTTAAATCACGAAAAAATGAAATTTTTAGTGTCTCGAAAATCGACCCCTCGAAAAACGACGTATCAAAATAAGCTAAAATAAGTGACCGAAAAACAGATCAAATGACTCCTAAGGGCTTAATTTGTTATTATTTGACTTCCCAAAGCATTAAATCTTCAAAAAAAGCATATTTTTAGGGTCTCGATTATCGAGCCCTCGAAAAACGACGTATCAAAATAAGCTAAAATAAGTGACCGAAAAACAAAACAAACGACTCCTAAGTGCTTAGTATGTAATTATTTGAGTTCTCGAAGCTTTAAATCTCAAAAAAATGAAATTTTCAGGATTTCAAAAATCGAGCCCGCGAAAAACTACGTCTCAAAACAAGCTAAAATAAGTGACCGAAAACACCTCAAATCACTTCTAAGTGCTTAATATGTAATTATTTGAGTTCCCAAAGCTTTAAATCTCGAAAAAGTGAAATTTTTAGGGTCTCGAAAATCGAGCCCCAGATAAACGACGTATCAAAATATGCTAAAATAAGTGACCGAAAAACAAATCAAACGACTCCTTAGTGCTTCATATGTAATTATTTGAGTTCTCGAAGCTTTAAATCTCGAAAAAATTAAATTTTCAGGGTCTCGAAAATCGAGCCCGCGAAAAATGACGCCTCAAAATAAGCTAAAATAATGACCTAAAAAAAATCAAATGACTCCTAAGTGCTTAATATGTTATTATTTGACTTCCCAAAGCTTTAAATCTTAAAAAAAAGCAAATTTTTAGAGTCTCGAAAATCGAGCCTTCGAAAAACGACGTATCATAATAAGCTAAAATAAGTGACCGAAAAATAAATCAAATGACTCCTAAGTGCTTAATATGTTATTATTTTACTTCCCAAAGCATTAAATCTTCAAAGAAAGCATATTTTTAGGGTCTCGATAATCGAGCCCCCGAAAAACGACGTCTCCAAATATGCTAAAATAAGTGACCGAAAAACAAATCAAACGACTCCTTAGTGCTTAATATGTAATTATTTGAGTTCTCGAAGCTTTAAATCTCGAAAAAATAAAATTTTTAGGGTCTCGAAAATCGAGCCCGCGAAAAACGACGCCTCAAAATAAGCTAAAATAATGACCGAAAAAAAATCAAATGACTCATAAGTGCTTAATATGTTATTATTTGACATCCCGAAGATTTAAATCTTAAAAAAAACCAAATTTTTAGGGTCTCGAAAATCAAGACCCCGAAAAACGAGGTCTCAAAATAAGCAAAATAAGTGACCAAAAAACAAATCAAACGATTCCTAAGTGCTTAATATGTTATTATATGAGTTCCTGAAGCTTTAAATCACGGAAAAATGAAATTTTTAGTGTCTCGAAAATCGACCCCTCGAAAAACGACGTATCAAAATAAGCTAAAATAAGTGACCGAAAAACAAATCAAATGACTCCTAAGGGCTTAATATGTTATTATTTGACTTCCCAAAGCATTAAATCTTCAAAAAAAGCATATTTTTAGGGTCTCGATTATCGAACCCTCGAAAAACGACGTATCAAAATAAGCTAAAATAAGTGACCGAAAAACAAAACAAACGACTCCTAAGTGCTTAATATGTAATTATTTGAGTTCTCGAAGCTTAAAATCTCGAAAAAATGAAATTTTCAGGGTCTCGAAAATAGAGACCCCGAAAAACGAAGTCTCAAAATAAGCTAAAATAAGTGACCGAAAAACAAATCAAACGATTCCTAAGTGCTTAATATGTTATTATATGAGTTCTCGAAGCTTTAAATCTCGAAAAAATAAAATTTTTAGGGTCTCAAAAATCGAGCCCTCGAAAAACGACGTATCAAAATAAGGTAAAATAAGTGACCAAAAAACAAATCAAACGACTCCTAAGTGCTTAATATGTTATTATATGAGTTCCCGAAGCTTTAAATCTCGAAAAAATGAAATTTTCAGGGTCTCAAAAATCGAGCCCTCGAAAAACGACGTATCAAAATAAGGTAAAATAAGTGACCAAAAAAAAATCAAACGACTCCTAAGTGCTTAATATGTAATTATTTGAGTTCTCGAAGCTTTAGATCTCGAAGAAATGAAATTTTCAGGCTCTCAAAAATCGAGCCCGCGAAAACGACGTCTCAAAATAAGCTAAAATAAGTGACCGAAAAACAAATCAAATGACTCCTAAGTGCTTAATATGTTATTATTCGACTTACCAAAGCTTTAAATCTTCAAAAAAAGTAAATTTTTAGGGTCTCGAAAATCGAGCCCCCGAAAAACGACGTATCAAAATAAGCTAAAATAAGTGACCGAAAAAGAAATCAAACGGCTCCTAAGATATGTAATTATTTGAGTTCTCGAAGCTTTAAATCTCAAAAAAATGAAATTTTCAGGGTTTCAAAAATCGAGCCCGCGAAAAACTACGTCTCAAAACAAGCTAAAATAAGTGACCGAAAACACCTCAAATAACTTCTAAGTGCTTAATATGTAATTATTTGAGTTCCCAAAGCTTTAAGTCTCGAAAAAGTGAAATTTTTAGGGTCTCGAAAATCGAGCCCCCGATAAACGACGTATCAAAATATGCTAAAATAAGTGACCGAAAAACAAATCAAACGACTCCTTAGTGCTTAATATGTAATTATTTGAGTTCTCGAAGCTTTAAATCTCGAAAAAATGAAATTTTCAGGGTCTCGAAAATCTAGCCCGCGAAAAACGACGCCTCAAAATAAGCTAAAATAATGACCGAAAAAAAATCAAATGACTCCTAAGTACTTAATATGTTATTATTTGACTTCCCAAAGCTTTAAATCTTAAAAAAAAGCAAATTTTTAGCGTCTCGAAAATCGAGCCCTCGAAAAACGACGTATCATAATAAGCTAAAATAAGTGAATGAAAAATAAATCAAATGACTCCTAAGTGCTTAATATGTTTTTATTTGACTTCCCAAAGCATTATATCTTCAAAAAAAGCATATTTTTAGGGTCTCGATAATCGAGCCCCCGAAAAACGACGTCTCAAAATAAGCAAAAATAAGGGACATAAAAACAAATCAAACGATTCCTAGCTGCTTAATATGTTATTATATGAGTTCCCGAAGCTTTAAATCACGAAAAAATGAAATTTTTAGTGTCTCGAAAATCGACCCCTCGAAAAACGACGTATCAAAATAAGCTAAAATAAGTGACCGAAAAACAGATCAAATGACTCCTAAGGGCTTAATTTGTTATTATTTGACTTCCCAAAGCATTAAATCTTCAAAAAAAGCATATTTTTAGGGTCTCGATTATCGAGCCCTCGAAAAACGACGTATCAAAATAAGCTAAAATAAGTGACCGAAAAACAAAACAAACGACTCCTAAGTGCTTAGTATGTAATTATTTGAGTTCTCGAAGCTTTAAATCTCAAAAAAATGAAATTTTCAGGATTTCAAAAATCGAGCCCGCGAAAAACTACGTCTCAAAACAAGCTAAAATAAGTGACCGAAAACACCTCAAATCACTTCTAAGTGCTTAATATGTAATTATTTGAGTTCCCAAAGCTTTAAATCTCGAAAAAGTGAAATTTTTAGGGTCTCGAAAATCGAGCCCCAGATAAACGACGTATCAAAATATGCTAAAATAAGTGACCGAAAAACAAATCAAACGACTCCTTAGTGCTTCATATGTAATTATTTGAGTTCTCGAAGCTTTAAATCTCGAAAAAATTAAATTTTCAGGGTCTCGAAAATCGAGCCCGCGAAAAATGACGCCTCAAAATAAGCTAAAATATTGACCTAAAAAAAATCAAATGACTCCTAAGTGCTTAATATGTTATTATTTGACTTCCCAAAGCTTTAAATCTTAAAAAAAAGCAAATTTTTAGAGTCTCGAAAATCGAGCCTTCGAAAAACGACGTATCATAATAAGCTAAAATAAGTGACCGAAAAATAAATCAAATGACTCCTAAGTGCTTAATATGTTATTATTTTACTTCCCAAAGCATTAAATCTTCAAAGAAAGCATATTTTTAGGGTCTCGATAATCGAGCCCCCGAAAAACGACGTCTCCAAATATGCTAAAATAAGTGACCGAAAAACAAATCAAACGACTCCTTAGTGCTTAATATGTAATTATTTGAGTTCTCGAAGCTTTAAATCTCGAAAAAATAAAATTTTTAGGGTCTCGAAAATCGAGCCCGCGAAAAACGACGCCTCAAAATAAGCTAAAATAATGACCGAAAAAAAATCAAATGACTCATAAGTGCTTAATATGTTATTATTTGACTTCCCGAAGATTTAAATCTTAAAAAAAACCAAATTTTTAGGGTCTCGAAAATCAAGACCCCGAAAAACGAGGTCTCAAAATAAGCAAAATAAGTGACCAAAAAACAAATCAAACGATTCCTAAGTGCTTAATATGTTATTATATGAGTTCCTGAAGCTTTAAATCACGGAAAAATGAAATTTTTAGTGTCTCGAAAATCGACCCCTCGAAAAACGACGTATCAAAATAAGCTAAAATAAGTGACCGAAAAACAAATCAAATGACTCCTAAGGGCTTAATATGTTATTATTTGACTTCCCAAAGCATTAAATCTTCAAAAAAAGCATATTTTTAGGGTCTCGATTATCGAACCCTCGAAAAACGACGTATCAAAATAAGCTAAAATAAGTGACCGAAAAACAAAACAAACGACTCCTAAGTGCTTAATATGTAATTATTTGAGTTCTCGAAGCTTAAAATCTCGAAAAAATGAAATTTTCAGGGTCTCGAAAATAGAGACCCCGAAAAACGAAGTCTCAAAATAAGCTAAAATAAGTGACCGAAAAACAAATCAAACGATTCCTAAGTGCTTAATATGTTATTATATGAGTTCTCGAAGCTTTAAATCTCGAAAAAATAAAATTTTTAGGGTCTCAAAAATCGAGCCCTCGAAAAACGACGTATCAAAATAAGGTAAAATAAGTGACCAAAAAACAAATCAAACGACTCCTAAGTGCTTAATATGTAATTATTTGAGTTCTCGAAGCTTTAGATATCGAAGAAATGAAATTTTCAGGCTCTCGAAAATCGAGCCCGCGAAAAACGACGTCTCAAAATAAGCTAAAATAAGTGACCGAAAAACAAATCAAATGACTCCTAAGTGCTTAATATGTTATTATTCGACTTACCAAAGCTTTAAATCTTCAAAAAAAAGTAAATTTTTAGGGTCTCGAAAATCGAGCCCCCGAAAAACGACGTATAAAAATTAGCTAAAATAAGTGACCGAAAAACAAATCAAACGACTCCTAAGTGCTTAATATGTAATTATTTGAGTTCTCGAAGCTTTAAATCTCAAAAAAATGAAATTTTCAGGGTTTCAAAAATCGAGCCCGCGAAAAACTACGTCTCAAAACAAGCTAAAATAAGTGACCGAAAACACCTCAAATCACTTCTAAGTGCTTAATATGTAATTATTTGAGTTCCCAAAGCTTTAAATCTCGAAAAAGTGAAATTTTTAGGGTCTCGAAAATCGAGCTCCCGATAAACGACGTATCAAAATATGCTAAAATAAGTGACCGAAAAACAAATCAAACGACTCCTTAGTGCTTAATATGTAATTAGTTGAGTTCTCGAAGCTTTAAATCTCGAAAAAATGAAATTTTCAGGGTCTCGAAAATCGAGCATGCGAAAAACGACGCCTCAAAATAAGCTAAAATAATGACCGAAAAAAAATCAAATGACTCCTAAGTGCTTAATATGTTATTATTTGACTTCCCAAAGCTTTAAATCTTAAAAAAAAGCAAATTTTTAGCGTCTCGAAAATCGAGCCCTCGAAAAACGACGTATCATAATAAGCTAAAATAAGTGACCGAAAAATAAATCAAATGACTCCTAAGTGCTTAATATGTTATTATTTGACTTCCCAAAGCATTAAATCTTCAAAAAAAGCAAATTTTTAGGGTCTCGATAATCGAGCCCCCGAAAAACGACGTCTCAAAATAAGCAAAAATAAGGGACCGAAAAACAAATAAAACGATTCCTAACTGCTTAATATGTTATTATATGAGTTACCGAAGCTTTAAATCTCGAAAAAATGAAATTTTTAGGACCTCGAAAATCGAGCCCTCGAAAAACGATGTATCAAAATAAGCTAAAATAAGTGACCGAAAATCAAATCAAATGACTCCTAAGTGCTTAGTATGTTATTATTTGACGACCAAAAACTTTAGATCATGAAAAATGCAAATTTTTAGGGTCTGGAAAATCGAGCCCCCGAAAAACGACGTCTCAAAATAAGCTAATTTAAGTGGCCGAAAAATAAATCAAATGACTTCTAAGTGCTTCATATATTATTATTTGACTTCACAAATCTTTAAATCTTCAAATAAAGCATATTTTTATGGTCTCGAAAATCGAGCCCCCGAAAAACGACGTCTCAAAATAAGCAAAAATAAGTGAACGAAAAACAAATCAAACGATTCCTAAGTGCTTAATATGTTATTATATGAGTTCCCGAAGCTTTAAATCTCGAAAAAATAAAATTTTTAGGGTCTCGAAAATCGAGCCCTCAAAAAACGACGTATCAAAATAAGCTAAAATAAGTGACCGAAAAACAAATCAAACGACTCCTAAGTGCTTAATATGTAATTATTTGAGTTCTCGAAGCTTTAAATCTCGAAAAAATGAAATTTTCAGGCTTTCGAAAATCGAGCCCGCGAAAAACGACATCTCAAAACAAGCTAAAATAAGTGACCGAAAATCAAATCAAATGACTCCTAAGTGCTTAGTATGTTATTATTTGACGACCCAAAGCTTTAGATCATGAAAAATGCAAATTTTTAGGGTCTGAAAAATCGAGCCCCCGAAAAACGACGTCTCAAAATAAGCTAATTTAAGTGGCCGAAAAATAAATCAAATGACTTCTAAGTGCTTAATATATTATTATTTGACTTCCCAAATCTTTAAATCTTCAAATAAAGCATATTTTTAGGGCCTCAAAAATCGAGCCCCCGAAAAACGACGTCTCAAAATAAGCAAAAATAAGTGACCGAAAAACAAATCAAACGATTCCTAAGTTTTTAATATGTTATTATATGAGTTTCCGAAGCTTTAAATCTCGAAAAACTATAATTTTTAGGGTATCAAAAATCATCCCCCGAAAAACCACGTATCAATATAAGATAAAATAAGTGACCGAAAAAAAAATCAAATCACTCCTAAGTGCTTAATATGTAATAATTTGAGTTCCCGAAGCTTTAAATCTCGAATAAATGAAATTTTTAGGGTCTCGAAAACGAGCCCCCGAAAAACGACGTCTCGAAATAAACTAAAATAAGTGACCGGAAAATAAATCAAATGACTCCTTAATGCTTAATATATTATTATTTGACATCCCAAAGCTTTAAATCTTAAAAAAAAGTAAATTGTTAGGGTCTCGAAAATCGAGCCTCTGAAATACGACGTCTCCAAATATGCTAAAATAAGTGATCGAAAAACAAATCAAACGACTCCTTAGTGCTTAATATGTAATTATTTGAGTTCTCGAAGCTTTAAATCTCGAAAAAATAAAATTTTTAGGGTCTCGAAAATCGAGCCCGCGAAAAACGACGCCTCAAAATAAGCTAAAATAATGACCGAAAAAAAATCAAATGACTCATAAGTGCTTAATATGTTATTATTTGTCTTCCCGAAGCTTTAAATCTTAAAAAAAACCAAATTTTTAGGTTCTCGAAAATCAAGCCCCCGAAAAACGAGTTCTTAAAATAAGCAAAATAAGTGACCAAAAAATAAATCAAACGATTCCTAAGTGCTTAATATGTTATTATATGAGTTCCCGAAGCTTTAAATCACGGAAAAATGAAATTTTTAGTGTCTCGAAAATCGACCCCTCGAAAAACGACGTATCAAAATAAGCTAAAATAAGTGACCGAAAAACAAATCAAATGACTCCTAAGGGCTTAATATGTTATTATTTGACTTCCCAAAGCATTAAATCTTCAAAAAAAGCATATTTTTAGGGTCTCGATTATCGAGCCCTCGAAAAACGACGTATCAAAATAAGCTAAAATAAGTGACCCAAAAACAAAACAAACGACTCCTAAGTGCTTAATATGTAATTATTTGAGTTCTCGAAGCTTAAAATCTCGAAAAAATGAAATTTTTAGGGTCACGAAAATCGAGCCCCCGAAAAACGACGTCTCAAAATAAGCTAAAATAAGTGACCGAAAAACAAATCAAACGATTCCTAAGTGCTTAATATGTTATTATATGAGTTCCCGAAGCTTTAAATCTCGAAAAAATGAAATTTTTAGGGTCTCAAAAATCGAGCCCTCGAAAAACGACGTATCAAAATAAGGTAAAATAAGTGACCAAAAAACAAATCAAACGACTCCTAAGTGCTTAATATGTAATTATTTGAGTTCTCGAAGCTTTAGATCTCGAAGAAATGAAATTTTCAGGCTCTCGAAAATCGAGCCCGCGAAAAACGACGTCTCAAAATAAGCTAAAATAAGTGACCGAAAAACAAATCAAATGACTCCTAAGTGCTTAATATGTTATTATTCGACTTACCAAAGCTTTAAATCTTCAAAAAAAGTAAATTTTTAGGGTCTCGAAAATCGAGCCCCCGAAAAACGACGTATCAAAATAAGCTAAAATAAGTGATCGAAAAACAAATCAAACGACTCCTAAGTGCTTAATATGTAATTATTTGAGTTCTCGAAGCTTTAAATCTCAAAAAAATGAAATTTTCAAGGTTTCAAAAATCGAGCCCGCGAAAAACGACGCCTCAAAATAAGCTAAAATAATGACCGAAAAAAAATCAAATGACTCCTAAGTGCTTAATATGTTATTATTTGACTTCCCAAAGCTTTAAATCTTAAAAAAAAGCAAATTTTTAGCGTCTCGAAAATCGAGCCCTCGAAAAACGACGTATCATAATAAGCTAAAATAAGTGACCGAAAAATAAATCAAATGACTCCTAAGTGCTTAATATGTTATTATTTGACTTCCCAAAGCATTAAATCTTCAAAAAAAGCATATTTTTAGGGTCTCGATAATCGAGCCCCCGAAAAACGTCTCAAAATAAGCAAAAATAAGGGACCGAAAAACAAATCAAACGATTCCTAACTGCTTAATATGTTATTATATGAGTTCCCGAAGCTTTAAATCTCGAAAAAATGAAATTTTTAGGGCCTCGAAAATCGAGCCCGCGAAAAACGACGCCTCAAAATAAGCTAAAATAATGACCGAAAAAAATCAAATGACTCATAAGTGCTTAATATGTTATTATTTGACTTCCCGAAGCTTTAAATCTTAAAAAAAACCAAATTTTTAGGGTCTCGAAAATCAAGACACCGAAAAACGAGGTCTCAAAATAAGCAAAATAAGTAACCAAAAAACAAATCAAACGATTCCTAAGTGCTTAATATGTTATTATATGAGTTCCCGAAGCTTTAAATCACGGAAAAATGAAATTTTTAGTGTCTCGAAAATCGACCCCTCGAAAAACGACGTATCAAAATAAGCTAAAATAAGTGACCGAAAAACAAATCAAATGACTCCTAAGGGCTTAATATGTTATTATTTGACTTCCCAAAGCATTAAATCTTCAAAAAAAGCATATTTTTAGGGTCTCGATTATCGAGCCCTCGAAAAACGACGTATCAAAAGCTAAAATTAGTGACCGAAAAACAAAACAAACGACTCCTAAGTGCTTAATATGTAATTATTTGAGTTCTCGAAGCTTAAAATCTCGAAAAAATGAAATTTTTAGGGTCTCGAAAATCGAGCCCCCGAAAAACGACGTCTCAAAATAAGCTAAAATAAGTGACCGAAAAACAAATCAAACGATTCCTAAGTGCTTAATATGTTATTATATGAGTTCCCGAAGCTTTAAATCTCGAAAAAATGAAATTTTTAGGGTCTCAAAAATCGAGCCCTCGAAAAACGACGTCTCAAAATAAGCTAAAATAAGTGACCGAAAAACAAATCAAATGACTCCTAAGTGCTTAATATGTTATTATTCGACTTACCAAAGCTTTAAATCTTCAAAAAAAGTAAATTTTTAGGGTCTCGAAAATCGAGCCCCCGAAAAACGACGTATCAAAATAAGCTAAAATAAGTGACCGAAAAACAAATCAAACGACTCCTAAGTGCTTAATATGTAATTATTTGAGTTCTCGAAGCTTTAAATCTCAAAAAAATGAAATTTTCAGGGTTTCAAAAATCGAGCCCGCGAAAAACTACGTCTCAAAACAAGCTAAAATAAGTGACCGAAAACACCTCAAATCACTTCTAAGTGCTTAATATGTAATTATTTGAGTTCCCAAAGCTTTAAATCTCGAAAAAGTGAAATTTTTAGGGACTCGAAAATCGAGCCCCAGATAAACGACGTATCAAAATATGCTAAAATAAGTGACCGAAAAACAAATCAAACGACTCCTTAGTGCTTAATATGTAATTATTTGAGTTCTCGAAGCTTTAAATCTCGAAAAAATGAAATTTTCAGGGTCTCGAAAATCGAGCCCGCGAAAAATGACGCCTCAAAATAAGCTAAAATAATGACCGAAAAAAATCAAATGACTCCTAAGTGCTTAATATGTTATTATTTGACTTCCCAAAGCTTTAAATCTTAAAAAAAAAGCAAATTTTTAGAGTCTCGAAAATCGAGCCTTCGAAAAACGACGTATCATAATAAGCTAAAATAAGTGACCCGAAAATAAATCAAATGACTCCTAAGTGCTTAATATGTTATTATTTGACTTCCCAAAGCATTAAATCTTCAAAAAAAGCATATTTTTAGCGTCTCGATAATCGAGCCCCCGAAAAACGACGTCTCCAAATATGCTAAAATAAGTGACCGAAAAACAAATCAAACGACTCCTTAGTGCTTAATATGTAATTATTTGAGTTCTCGAAGCTTTAAATCTCGAAAAAATAAAATTTTTAGGGTCTCGAAAATCGAGCCCGCGAGAAACGACGCCTCAAAATAAGCTAAAATAATGACCGAAAAAAAATCAAATGACTCATAAGTGCTTAATATGTTATTATTTGACTTCCCGAAGCTTTAAATCTTAAAAAAAAACCAAATTTTCAGGGTCTCGAAAATCAAGACCACGAAAAACGAGGTCTCAAAATAAGCAAAATAAGTGACCAAAAAACAAATCAAACGATTCCTAAGTGCTTAATATGTTATTATATGAGTTCCCGAAGCTTTAAATCACGGAAAAATGAAATTTTTAGTGTCTCGAAAATCGACCCCTCGAAAAACGACGTATCAAAATAAGCTAAAATAAGTGACCGAAAAACAAATCAAATGACTCCTAAGGGCTTAATATGTTATTATTTGACTTCCCAAAGCATTAAATCATCAAAAAAAGCATATTTTTAGGGTCTCGATTATCGAGCCCTCGAAAAACGACGTATCAAAATAAGCTAAAATAAGTGACCGAAAAACAAAACAAACGACTCCTAAGTGCTTAATATGTAATTATTTGAGTTCTCGAAGCTTAAAATCTCGAAAAAATAAAATTTTTAGGGTCTCGAAAATCGAGCCCCCGAAAAACGAAGTCTCAAAATAAGCTAAAATAAGTGACCGAAAAACAAATCAAACGATTCCTAAGTGCTTAATATGTTATTATATGAGTTCTCGAAGCTTTAAATCTCGAAAAAATGAAATTTTTAGGGTCTCAAAAATCGAGCCCTCGAAAAATGACGTATCAAAATAAGGTAAAATAAGTGACCAAAAAACAAATCAAACGACTCCTAAGTGCTTAATATGTAATTATTTGAGTTCTCGAAGCTTTAGATATCGAAGAAATGAAATTTTCATGCTCTCGAAAATCGAGCCCGCGAAAAACGACGTCTCAAAATAAGCTAAAATAAGTGACCGAAAAACAAATCAAATGACTCCTAAGTGCTTAATATGTTATTATTCGACTTACCAAAGCTTTAAATCTTCAAAAAAAGTAAATTTTTAGGGTCTCGAAAATCGAGCCCCCGAAAAACGACGTATCAAAATAAGCTAAAATAAGTGACCGAAAAACAAATCAAACGACTCCTAAGTGCTTAATATGTAATTATTTGAGTTCTCGAAGCTTTAAATCTAAAAAAAATGAAATTTTCAGGGTTTCAAAAATCGAGCCCGCGAAAAACTACGTCTCAAAACAAGCTAAAATAAGTGACCGAAAACACCTCAAATCACTTCTAAGTGCTTAATATGTAATTATTTGAGTTCCCAAAGCATTAAATCTCGAAAAAGTGAAATTTTTAGGGTCTCGAAAATCGAGCCCCCGATAAACGACGTATCAAAATATGCTAAAATAAGTGACCGAAAAACAAATCAAACGACTCCTTAGTGCTTAATATGTAATTATTTGAGTTCTCGAAGCTTTAAATCTCGAAAAAATGAAATTTTCAGGGTCTCGAAAATCGAGCCCGCGAAAAACGACGCCTCAAAATAAGCTAAAATAATGACCGAAAAAAAATCAAATGACTCCTAAGTGCTTAATATGTTATTATTTGACTTCCCAAAGCTTTAAATCTTAAAAAAAAGCAAATTTTTAGCGTCTCGAAAAACGACGTATCATAATAAGCTAAAATAAGTGACCGAAAAATAAATCAAATGACTCCTAAGTGCTTAATATGTTATTATTTGACTTCCCAAAGCATTAAATCTTCAAAAAAAGCAAATTTTTAGGGTCTCGATAATCGAGCCCCCGATAAACGACGTCTCAAAATAAGCAAAAATAAGGGACCGAAAAACAAATCAAACGATTCCTAACTGCTTAATATGTTATTATATGAGTTCCCGAAGCATTAAATCTCGAAAAAATGAAATTTTTAGGGCCTCGAAAATCGAGCCCTCGAAAAACGATGTATCAAAATAAGCTAAAATAAGTGACCGAAAATCAAATCAAATGACTCCTAAGTGCTTAGTATGTTATTATTTGACGACCCAAAACTTTAGATCATGAAAAATGCAAATTTTTAGGGTCTGGAAAATCGAGCCCCCGAAAAACGATGTCTCAAAATAAGCTAATTTAAGTGGCCGAAAAATAAATCAAATGACTTCTAAGTGCTTCATATATTATTATTTTGATAGGATAGTGCCCTGCAAGCCAGTTCTGTTAGCTTGTAATAGATCTATCCTGTATGAAACGATCTTTGATTTTATAATAATACGCATGTTTATTTATATATGTATAAGAATAAACAATGGCCAACTTCATCTTTCGCGAATACATTTAAGCGATTGGTTGAAACCCTTAGATTACATTTGACTATGGGACGATTCACTTCAGTACTGAGTGCAATCATGAAACAGTCTCAAAGGTCGTAATCTTAAATCTGTTCCAAGTCATAGATTCCTAAACGAGACAGGGTATCGTAGGAATCACCAAGACTTGTACAAGTATGCATGATTCACATGGAGTGAATTTGTAGTGTTTCATGAACAAGGAATTTGAGTCCAGTGCATACGAGTAGGTGGTTCAATGGAGGATTGAACGCATCGAACGACCCGAACAGAGAAACCCATTGTGGAAGCGCATGACGCATATCGGTGATGGGATGTTTCTCAAGGAATATAATAGTGTACGATTTAGTCCTTTGACTTGAGGTACTAGGGCGAATTCGGTGCATGAAAGTGCGTACTTAGATCTAGGTATAGGCCACGTAGCTTGGTCATAACATGCCTAGGTTGGGTGCGTATGGACATGTGCGCGAGTGGTTAGTACCGATATGGAATCTATTGACTCACCGTAATGGGTGAGAGAATTTCCTATACGATTCTTAGATAATATATCCAAGGATTCTGCGGCCGCAGTCGGTGACGGATTTGGAAAGGGGTTTCCAAATTTAGAAGGTCACAAAGGTATATTATCCTGAATTAGAAAGTATAGCTATCGAGACAAATTTAGAGGTGCCGATCAATTCACACACCCTAAGTCTTGATCGGGAATATTAGTCGATAGAAGGACCGTATGTACATGGCAATTATATGAGACGAGGTTCACAAATATCAATTCACCTGAAATTGGGCTTCATGGGCTTGTGGCTAGACATCGACCATGAAGTGTGGGTACTCCTGAATTAATAGAGGATTTAATTCTAGGAGTGGTTAATTAAAGGTTGTTTAATTAACCGGAACAATTTATTGTTCATAAATTAAATCACGAGGGATTCGTGGGCCTGCTGCCAGTTGATGGTGAACCCAGAGGGTCACACACAATACAATTGGACGGTGACTGTTATAAAAGGACATGAAAGGAATTAATTGATTTAAAGGTAATTAAATCAATTAAATGAATTAAAAGTATTTAATTCAAGTGGGAGATTAATTAATTGGCTAACTTAATTAATAATTGAGTTGCTAGTTAATTAAAAGAAATATTGATTTAATTGGACTGGGCATTTAATTAAAGTAGTTAATTAAATGGAGGATTGCAAGACATGGGCTTCTATTAATTAAAGCCCATAAGGAGTCTTGCAAACCCTAGGTCAGAAGGAGTCTATAAAAGGGGAACTACATGAGCTTAAAAGCTAACACCTAAGAAAGAAAAACCCTAGCCTCCCTCTGCCCTAAAAGCGCCGCCCCCTCTCCAAGCAAACCCTAGCCGCCGCCGCCACCACTAGCCGCCGCCACTGTGCCGCCGTGAGCTCCTTGGTGCCGCCGCCGCCGAGATCTCCTCCTCCATTGTATTAGATCTTGATTTGTCAAGAGATCTCATACAATCCTTCAATAACAAATCTCCTGCATCGAGTTCTGAGCCTAAGATCTTGAGGTGTTGCCAGAATCCAATTGGTGTGGACTATCCCTGGAGGTGAGACAATTGGATCACTCCTGTGAACCGGATCAGAATCAGAATCGAAGACCGGAGGTTTCCACCACCTTGCCTGTGGTGAGGTATATCGCAAAAACCCCCTTTGTTAATTCATTGTGTGCGTTTTTGTTTAAGTTTTTGTATACATAATATGGAGACATCTTTTATGGGACCATTGGATACCTCGAAAAATTTTAAATTCCGCACTTTGTTGTTTGACAAATCGAGCTATATCCCAACAGTGGTATCAGAGCCAACTCCATTATTATTATACAAAAGCCTGAACATAATTGTGTTCACCGTATATGTTTAATTATATGTATGAGAACACGTGATAATTATGTTCTGTAAGTTGATTCTTGCTTGTTATGACTAGATCTATCAATGGGTAAAACTGCTTTTCAAGATCTGTGCCGTTTTTATAGTTTTTGAAAACTTCAGGACTTTTGGGGTAGAAATCGCAAATCAGGGTTTTTGAGGGCTGAAAATTCGAAATTTTTGAAATCTGAAAATCTGAAAATTCTGGACTATTTTTGCAATTCTGGTCGCACGGTTTTTGGGGTCGTTTTGCAATTTCTGAAAATTCTGGACTATTTTTGCAATTCTGGTCGCACGGTTTTTGGGGTCGTTTTGCAATTTCTGAAAACTTAGGGGCTGTTTTGCAATTACCGAAACTTGAGGGGTCAATTTGAAAAATTGAAAATTTTCAAAATTCAAAATTTTATTTTCTGGAATCTGCCCGAAACTGCCCAGGGGTGTTTTTGTAACTTTTTAAAAGTTTTGGGGTCAAAGTGCAATTTTCGAAAGTTGAGGGGCCGAAAATGCAATTTTCAAAAGTTGAAAAACAGATTCTGAAATTGAGCAGAAAATTAATTTTTGTTTACCCGGATATTTATTTTGTCATAATTAGTAGTGACTAAAAAGCAAGAATCATAGGAAGTCTGTTTTAAAAGGATGTTTTAAAATTAAGATAGAAGAAAGTAAAAGATGTTTACATGTTTCTTGCTCTACGTGAACTGTTTACGTGGTTTTCGATCGAGACGAGCCTTGACCTTAGGGTAGATGTGATTGGTTTAATTTATTGCTTGGTTTTTATTGGGCCTGCGAGCCTATTATTGTTTTTGGGCCACTTTGAGCCTTTGTAATAGAATAGGGCTTTACTGCTTTCCTAGTTTAGGATGGAGGCCCATTTACAAGCAAGGTGGGAGCCCAAGAAGATAAGAAGGCCATGTATGCATGGTACAATGTGTAATAGCATAGGGCCTGTTTGAGAACCCTTTAGATTGACCAATTGGGCCAACATCATTGGCTCGATGATGGCCCACATAGGAGGCTCCCGATCGAAAACATATTGTGGTAGTATGCATGCTAGGCTTGTATGGCTTTTATTTATTTGTCGATTTATATTTAGCTACGCGCTAGAATCTAGATCGTAATAAAAGATAAAGCATAACTGAATCGGTGAGATCTCGAGGAGAGTTAGCATAACTTTCAAAACCAGAAACCCCCTCTCGAATTAAATATTAAGTCATATTGGATTAAAATAAAATGAAGTATTTATATAAATCCAAGCCTTCCATCAATAGGGACTAACGTATGTTGTCTACTTATCGATAGAGGTGATCCAGAGTCTGGCACCCGAGTCGAAGAAAGGGACAATACGTGAAATTCCTTGACTCCTGTTTTTAACTAAACATGACAAGGGTGAGGACTGGTCGGGATGTGAGGATCGACCGATAACTAGTTACGGAGAACTCACGACCGGGCCCGTTGCTCATCACGATTGATGGGTTAGACTTAACGATTAGTAACACTTATGATGTAGCAGTGCTAGATAAGTGCGAAAGCCGAGGCAAAATAAGCTTGAAGGTTGTGGAGTAACACAATTGGTAAAATGTATACCTACCTGGAGAATTGGTTGTATGGCCACGAGTCGTGGGTGCAATTAATTGCTGCTGGGACGTCAAGACCTACTAGGAATTAAATTTCCCGAGCAATCAAAGGGGTGATTGTTTCGATAAAATAGTGGGAGAACTTTTTCGAAAATAAGTCCAAATTCGATAATTATAAGTATTAGGCATAAGATCAGTTAGCTAAATGTTGTCTTCTTTCCATTTGTAGATATTAAGTACAATGTCTAAGAATCCATTATCTGTTATCCTCGACGCAAACAAATTGAATGGCTCAAACTTTGTTGACTGGCTGAGAAATCTCAGAATCGTCCTCGACTCCGAGCGACGTAGCTATGTGCTCGACACACCCATGCCTGCTGCACCCGCAGCACGAGCTAGTGAGGAACAACGAACCGCCCATGCTAAAAGGGTTGATGATGATCTTCAGGTTCGATGTCTCATGCTAGCCTCGATGTCGAATGAACTGCAGAAACAGCATGCTGCCATGCCGCTTGCTAGAGAGATACTTCTCCACCTCCAGCAAATGTTTGGAGAGAGGTCTCGCACCGAAAGGTTCGCGACCACTAAGGAGTTGTTTCATCTCAAGATGGCTGAGGGAAGCAGTGTCAAGGATCACTGTCTGCGTTTCATCAACCTGGTTGAAAAACTAGGGCGATTGGAAGTAGACTTGCACGCTGATCTTAGCACTGACCTCCTTCTCCATACGCTGCCCCGTTCTTTTGACCAGTTCGTGTTGAACTTCAACATGGAGGATAGAACCCTCGCTCTTCACGAACTGACCAATTTGTTGGTAACGGCAGAATCGACTCTCAAGAAAGAGAAGCCGGTAATGATTGCACACCAATCGAAGGCTGCAAAGCCTAAGAGAGGTAAGAAGAAGAAGAAAAGTGTTTCTTCGAAGGCAATCACCAAGGTGGTTCAAAAGAAGCGCAAAAGCCCAGAAGACGAATGTTTCCACTGCAAGAAAGCAGGGCACTGGAAAAGGAACTGCCCAGACTACCTAAAGATGAAATTGGTAGCCAAAGGTATTTTCTTGGTTGAAGTTAATATTTCTATTAACTGTGCATCGTGGGTGTTAGACACCGCAGCAGGTTCTCATATCTGCAATGATTTGCAGGTGATGGGAGCAGTAAGATACCTGAAGCCCGGGGATAGAATCCTGCGTTTTGGAAACGGAGCTAGGATCGCCGCTGAGGCTATTGGGGACGTCGAATTGGTTTTAGGAAATTTTACTTTGGTTTTAAGGGATTGTCTGTACGTACCAACGATAATTAAGAACATCATTTCTATACCAATGCTAGACATTGATGGTTTTAATTTTTCCATTGAAAATGGAGTTTTTAGCATATTTAAAGGTGGTTTAATGTATGCTTGTGGTACTTTGATAGACGGTCTTTATTCCCTAGAACCTGTTAAATCCGACGTCATGCACATTCAATCTAGAAAAAGAAAATATGATAATCAAACTCCACAACTTTGGCACGCTAGACTTGGACATATTTCCAAGAGTAGGATTCAAAAGTTGGTTTCCTCTAAGGCTCTTGAAATAAAGAACTTGGATGAACTCCCAACTTGCGAATCTTGTCTCAAAGGAAAGATGACCAAATCACCCTTCACAGGGAATCCCGAGCGAACCAAGCAAACATTGGATTTAATCCATACTGACGTTTGTGGACCATTGAGTGTCAATGCGAGAGGAGGATTCTCTTACTTCGTAACATTCACCGACGATTTTAGTCGTTATGGATATGTGTATCTCATGAAACACAAATCCGAAACTTTTGAGAAATTCAAAGAGTTTCGAATGGAAGTTGAGAATCAACTTGGACATAGTATTAAAGCACTTCGTTCTGATAGAGGTGGAGAGTACTTAAGCCAAGAATTCCTTGATTATCTAAAAGAGAATGGAATTCTCGCCCAGCGAACTCCCCCTAGGACGCCCCAACTCAATGGAGTGTCCGAGCGGAGGAACCGAACTTTGTTAGACATGGTTCGTTCCATGATGAGCTTTGCTGACCTTCCCTTTTCGTTTTGGGGCTTGGCCCTATTAACTGCATCGAAGATATTAAACATAGTACCTTCGAAGTCAGTGCCAACAACGCCGCACCAAGTATGGTATGGTAAGGCACCCGTGTATTCGTACTTACGAGTATGGGGATCTCCTGCGTATGTAAAGAACAAAAAGGGAGATAAGCTAGATAGTAGATCTAGTTTGTGCAAATTTGTGGGGTATCCAAAGGAATCCATTGGATACCTGTTCTTCGATCCTAAAGAACGTAATACGTTCGTATCTAGGAACGCCCACTTCTTGGAAGAGGATTTCCTCTCCAACCGAAATGGGACAATCGTAGAACTTGATGAAGTCCAGGAATCGGACCCATCCTCACAAACAGTGGGAGCTGAACCAGAATTTACTGAACCTACTAGTACACCTACTCTTCGAAGGTCTGATCGAATTCGTAAGGAGCCAGAGCGATTTGGTTTCATTCACGAAAACGAAAGAGGTGATAATGATCCAAGGACCTATCAAGAAGCGATGTCAGACATAGACTCGGGTGCGTGGCTCGAAGCCATGCAATCCGAAATGGATTCCATGCATTCCAACAAGGTTTGGACCTTGGTCGATCCACCTGAGGGAACTATCCCTGTAGGATGCAAATGGATCTTCAAGCGTAAGCTTGGAATGAATGGAGAGGTTTTAACTCACAAGGCACGCTTAGTGGCGAAGGGGTATTCTCAAAGGCCTGGAATAGACTATGAGGAAACCTTCTCTCCCGTAGCGATGTCCAAATCCATTCGGATATTGCTTGCCATTGCCGCATGGCATGACTATGAGATATGGCAAATGGACGTAAAGACCGCCTTCCTCAATGGAGACATTGACAAGGAGATCTTTATGCAACAACCTGAAGGTTTTGCGTCCAAAGGGAGTGAGCACAAATTGTGTAAACTTCAAAGGTCAATATATGGCCTCAAACAGGCATCCCGAACCTGGAACATACGATTTGATGAGACAGTCAAGGCATTTGGCTTCATCAAAAATGTATATGAACCTTGTGTGTACAAGAAGAATAGTGGGAGTTCGATACAATTCATTGTTTTGTACGTCGATGACATTTTGTTGATCGGAGACGATATCAAGATGTTAGCGCAGACTAAAGCGTGGTTATCCGCGCAGTTCTCTATGAAAGATATGGGAGACGCATCTTACGTATTGGGAATACGTATCTATAGGGATAGATCGAAGAAGATGATAGGACTCTCCCAATCTCAGTACATTAACACAATCTTGAAAAGATTCAAGATGGAAGAATCCAAGAGAGGATTGCTTCCAATGAGACATGGTATCTCTCTTTCTAAGTCTATGTGCCCTACAACTGACGAAGAAAAGACGAGAATGTCTCTCATACCTTATGCCTCTGCTATAGGGAGCATAATGTATGCGATGTTGTGTACTCGACCAGACATAGCACACGCTCTAAGTGTAACGAGCCGCTATCAGTCAAATCCAGGCGAAGAGCACTGGACTGCCGTAAAAGCAATCCTAAAGTACCTGCGAAGGACTAAGGATATGTTTTTGGTCTACGGTGGTAGTGGAGAACTGAAACTTGAAGGATTCACTGATGCAAGTTTCCAGTCTGATGTGGATGACTTCAAATCCAACTCTGGATACATATTCCGCATCAATGGTGGAGCGGTCAGTTGGAAAAGCTGTAAACAGTCTACCACTGCCGACTCAACCACAGAAGCAGAATATATTGCAGCATCAGATGCAGCAAAAGAAAGTGTATGGATGAAAAACTTCATTCAAGAACTGGATGTTGTTCCTAGCATTGCTGAACCTGTAGTCGTCTTCTGTGACAACAACGGGGCGATAGCTCAAGCGAAGGAGCCGAGATCACACCATCAATCCAAACACGTACAGAGGAAATACCACGTGATCAGGGAGATCATGGGTAGAGGTGACATGCACATGGAGTATGTCAAATCGGAAGACAACGTAGCTGACCCACTAACTAAGCCACTTTCACAAAAGGCGTTCGATAGTCATCTAGAGAAGATGGGACTTAGAACCATAGGTGAATGGCTTTAGGGCAAGTGGGAGATTGATAGGATAGTGCCCTGCAAGCCAGTTCTGTTAGCTTGTAATAGATCTATCCTGTATGAAACGATCTTTGATTTTATAATAATACGCATGTTTATTTATATATGTATAAGAATAAACAATGGCCAACTTCATCTTTCGCGAATACATTTAAGCGATTGGTTGAAACCCTTAGATTACATTTGACTATGGGACGATTCACTTCAGTACTGAGTGCAATCATGAAACAGTCTCAAAGGTCGTAATCTTAAATCTGTTCCAAGTCATAGATTCCTAAACGAGACAGGGTATCGTAGGAATCACCAAGACTTGTACAAGTATGCATGATTCACATGGAGTGAATTTGTAGTGTTTCATGAACAAGGAATTTGAGTCCAGTGCATACGAGTAGGTGGTTCAATGGAGGATTGAACGCATCGAACGACCCGAACAGAGAAACCCATTGTGGAAGCGCATGACGCATATCGGTGATGGGATGTTTCTCAAGGAATATAATAGTGTACGATTTAGTCCTTTGACTTGAGGTACTAGGGCGAATTCGGTGCATGAAAGTGCGTACTTAGATCTAGGTATAGGCCACGTAGCTTGGTCATAACATGCCTAGGTTGGGTGCGTATGGACATGTGCGCGAGTGGTTAGTACCGATATGGAATCTATTGACTCACCGTAATGGGTGAGAGAATTTCCTATACGATTCTTAGATAATATATCCAAGGATTCTGCGGCCGCAGTCGGTGACGGATTTGGAAAGGGGTTTCCAAATTTAGAAGGTCACAAAGGTATATTATCCTGAATTAGAAAGTATAGCTATCGAGACAAATTTAGAGGTGCCGATCAATTCACACACCCTAAGTCTTGATCGGGAATATTAGTCGATAGAAGGACCGTATGTACATGGCAATTATATGAGACGAGGTTCACAAATATCAATTCACCTGAAATTGGGCTTCATGGGCTTGTGGCTAGACATCGACCATGAAGTGTGGGTACTCCTGAATTAATAGAGGATTTAATTCTAGGAGTGGTTAATTAAAGGTTGTTTAATTAACCGGAACAATTTATTGTTCATAAATTAAATCACGAGGGATTCGTGGGCCTGCTGCCAGTTGATGGTGAACCCAGAGGGTCACACACAATACAATTGGACGGTGACTGTTATAAAAGGACATGAAAGGAATTAATTGATTTAAAGGTAATTAAATCAATTAAATGAATTAAAAGTATTTAATTCAAGTGGGAGATTAATTAATTGGCTAACTTAATTAATAATTGAGTTGCTAGTTAATTAAAAGAAATATTGATTTAATTGGACTGGGCATTTAATTAAAGTAGTTAATTAAATGGAGGATTGCAAGACATGGGCTTCTATTAATTAAAGCCCATAAGGAGTCTTGCAAACCCTAGGTCAGAAGGAGTCTATAAAAGGGGAACTACATGAGCTTAAAAGCTAACACCTAAGAAAGAAAAACCCTAGCCTCCCTCTGCCCTAAAAGCGCCGCCCCTCTCCAAGCAAACCCTAGCCGCCGCCGCCACCACTAGCCGCCGCCACTGTGCCGCCGTGAGCTCCTTGGTGCCGCCGCCGCCGAGATCTCCTCCTCCATTGTATTAGATCTTGATTTGTCAAGAGATCTCATACAATCCTTCAATAACAAATCTCCTGCATCGAGTTCTGAGCCTAAGATCTTGAGGTGTTGCCAGAATCCAATTGGTGTGGACTATCCCTGGAGGTGAGACAATTGGATCACTCCTGTGAACCGGATCAGAATCAGAATCGAAGACCGGAGGTTTCCACCACCTTGCCTGTGGTGAGGTATATCGCAAAAACCCCCTTTGTTAATTCATTGTGTGCGTTTTTGTTTAAGTTTTTGTATACATAATATGGAGACATCTTTTATGGGACCATTGGATACCTCGAAAAATTTTAAATTCCGCACTTTGTTGTTTGACAAATCGAGCTATATCCCAACTGTTGGTATAAATTAGAGAAGGTTTTGAAGATGACAAAAAGGCCATAATGGTTTTGAAGATCAAAAGGATTAGTCATCAACTAAGAACAGCTTAGTGAAACCTATCTCAAGGTCTGGAAGCTATGTGATCGAATCAGCCGAGTGGGATATCAGATCAGTGAAGATCAGATTGGTTATCATCAGCCGAGTCAAGATAGATGTGTTCATTCTTGAATCAGCAGAGTAGCCATCAGCTTAGTACTCCCATCAGCCAAGTGAAGACGGTCAGCAAGCTATCCAACGGTAACCTGCTGAGTGCATTAAATGCGACTGACAGAAAGTACAGCAGACTGTACTGTAGCAGTTGCAGGGAGCCGTTCCAGAATTTGGGGACCAGAACTCGAGGACTGCAGATTTCTGTCTCATCTTCAACGGGCAGAAATTCAAATTCAAGAGTATAAATAGAAGACTAACTGAAGATCAAAAAGGGGGACTTGCACAATTCAAGATCACATCTTAAGAGCGAGATCCATCAGTTGAGTCGTCTGATCACAAGCCCAGTCATTTGTTGACGAAGCTTTTCGTTGAAGAACAGAGAACTTACGTTGTCTGTCTGAGTGACTTTCAACTGAGAAAAGAAAGGAGTGTATATCCATCTGTGTGAAGTGATATAGCTTCTTAGTGTAGGTTTTCTTTGTGAGCTCCTATACTGAAAATAGCGTGAGGAGTGTAGATCCATCTATGTGAGTGATCTAGCTTCGGAGAGTAGGATTTCTGTGTGATTTCTTACTGCGCACTTGTGGCCATTTCATTTGTTGTTTGGCGCAAGCATTGTATACTGGTTACTTTGTGTTTCTAGTATAACCCAAGATCTTTGTGACTTGGAAGAGTGGACTAAAGGATTTTTATCCATATAACCACTATAAAAATTATGTGTGTTTGATTTAGTGTTTCTTTATCTTGCTTATTTTCAAAAGAACTCAAACATACGAATTGAACCAAAAGATTTTAAAAGGAGTTGTAAAAACTGGGGATAAAATCTTTTGAGCGAGAAAACTTAAAGAGGAACAGATTGGTTGAAAAACACTTGATAAATCCGCTGCCAACTAGTTTCTAAAACTCTGATATTTCATCTGAATCAGCTGAGTGAAATCAGATGAGTGGTCAACTCTGCTGTTCGAAGATTTGTTCGCGATCAGCTTAGTCAGCTTACTGATTCGATATTAGCTTAGTCTGCTGACAGAAAAAGTTAGAGAAAAAGTTTTAAAGTTTATGAGATCTATTCACCCCCCCCCCTCTAGATCTCATTGACCACTTTTGGGACCAACAAGTGGTATCAGAGCAGGTTGTTCATTAGAATCAGCTGCCTGATCAAACGAACTTGATCCAAGGTGTGTTTTTCAAAATTTTCAAAAAGAAAGCATATTTTGAAAATCAAAAACTTTTTGAAAAATGGATGTCATAAGTCATGTTCCTCACATTGGCCTTATGGACTTCGAAAGCTGGAAAATAAGAATGGAAATCCTTCTTGCCGCTTACGACGACAACATGCTTACCTGCTTTACAAAAGGACCATTCAGATTTCAGAAGACTGTGAAGGTTGCTGGCCAACCAGATCAGATAGTTGACAAAGAGCTGGATGAGCTGACTCCCAAAGAAGTCAAGTTAGTAAACCTTGATAAAAAGGCGAAGCTCATTATGTTCAAAGCTGTAGACGAAGAAAGATTCCAGAAGATCAAGCATTTCAAAACTGCCAAAGAGATGTGGGATAAAGTCTGCGAGCTAAGCGAAGGAAACGACGCTATCAAAGAACACAAGCTCAGTGTGGCTCTTGAGGAGTTTGAAAATTTCAAGATGAAATCTGGTGAAACGATTGATCAGATGGATACCAGATTTACCAAAGCTCTGAATGAAGTTCTAAGGTTTGGTAAAGAATTTTCAAACAAGGAGATCACCGCAAAGGTTCTCAAGGCCTTGCCACCTAAATTCAACATGAAGGTGACAGCCATGGAAGAATCAAGGGATTTAGGGAAGATTTCCCTTTCCGAACTGTTCTCATCCCTCAAAGCATATGAGTATCAAATGCCAAGAATGGGATTAGAAGTGTCAACCAGTTCAGACCCTACTGCTGCTCTAATGACGTCAGACAAGTCAAGAAAATCAGCAGACAAGTCAAAACAGAAGACTCTGCTGAGTTCAGAAAAAGTCTACACTGCTGACGACGTTACCCTGCTGCTGAATGATTTTGAGAAGTTCTACAAGAAGAAAATGAAATTAAAATATAAAAATGCTACTTCATCTTCTTCTGATCATTTTCAGGAAAACAGGGATTCCTCTAAAGCAATTCTTAGAGACAACAATGACAAAGAGTATGGACTCTTGATCAGAGGTCATCCACACTCATCATCTGAGAAGTTAGCTGAAAAGGAAAAGCGTGCCAAAAAGGAGCGTAAGCTTACAAAGAGAAAATTAAAGTTAGCTGATGCAGCAAAGCTAATAAACTCCGGCATATCTTATTCAGACCACCAGTCGTCTGATAAAGAATTTGAAGAAGTACCTGAAACTTTATGCTTAACTGCCATAGAATCTGATGATTCTGAAACTGAGGTAACTTCTACTATTAATTAAATGCACTATTTGAATCGTCTGAATAAATGCTGAATTACAAATTCAAATATTGTTTGTGCATTTGCCAAGCTTAATGAAGAGATGACTCTGCTAAAAAGAGCAAATCAGATTACTGAAACTTTAGGTTGAAAAACCTTAAGAATCAGCTGACTACCAAAAAGCTTGAGCACGAGAATGAAACTCTAAAAGCTGAGTATGCAATTTGTTTTGAAGATATAAATGAAATTTAAAAGAAAAACTTGCATCATTCTCTAAATAAAAAGAAATCAGAGGCTTAGGAGAAGAAGTCTACTGATGCTCAACAGGTTAGAAAACCTAGTAAGCTACCTAAGACGAATCAGACTACTAAAACCCATCAGCTGAATAGGCTGCTGATAGGAGTAAAATTTAAATGTCAAGTCTGCTAAATCTAAGGTGAGTTATTTAAATAACTCAGGTAAGAAATTGAGGCAAAAATAAATTATCTGGCAAGAATTTGAATCACAGTATGATAATTGTTATTATGACATGCATTATGCTTATTCATATTATCATGTTGATCATGTTCATTGTGCTGATTGCCATCCTCATTTCAATATGCATATTTATCACACATTTCATGCATCTTACCTTGCTTATGAGCATTGTTTTAATCATGACCAGTAAAGTGGTATCATAATGACAAGTGATATCATCATGATAAAACATAAGTCACTAGATCATCACATGTCAAAGGTTTTACTAACCCTGTTGGACCCAACAAATAAGGGGTACCAAAAATAGTCATCTGTTTTACAGGTGAAGTACATGTGAGATGACAAAGATGAGTTGACTGCCTTGCAAATTTCACCAAAGTTCAACAAGTGGTCTCACCAGCAAGCATGTACCAAGAAGTTTGTTATCAAATAAGTGGTATCAACAAATTGGTACAATTCAAGTGGTAGACTCTACATTTGGAAATGTCAAGGAACGCAAGAGTGTTGAAAAGTTGAAGATTATCAAGAATATCAAGTGGTATTAAAGACCAACAACTGATCGCAACAAGCAGTATCACCAACAAGTGTGGTATCAGTCAACCATGTGACAAAGAAAGTGGTTTGTTGATTTTGGATTCATAAGTTGAGGGGGAACTTATCAGAAGACTGACCCAGAACAGCTTACTGAAATTCAACGGCTGAGTGTCTTGAAGAGAAACTCTCATCAGACTACTTGACCACGGATTCTTGAACTTAGGGGGAACGTGTACGACGAGCGGTACTCCTAAATAAAGATGAAGTCTTCAATAAGTCAAAATGAAGCTATCAGAAGACTGCTTCTTATCAGCTGACTGGAACTCAACAGACAAGTATTATTCAAGAATGTACTACATCAAGTGGTATCAGCAAGTGTTATCACATCAACAAGTGATATCAGCTGACTAATCTGATTTACATTTATACAAGTAGTATCAGACTACAAGTAGCATCAGACTACAAGTGGAATCAGGCCACAAATACCAACAAGTGGTATCAATTCTTGAAGTTAGGGGAAATTTTCTTAGCTGGAGTGATAAACAGCAACGAAGACTACCTAAATCAGCCTAGTACTCACCTAATTGTCTTCAGCATACTAAGTTTGCAATCCTATAAAGAGAAAAAGGGGAAGAAGAGATGCAACTCAAGTACTATTGTTGATGACAAAAAGGGGGAAGATAAAGGATGCAACTAAGAACCCTTTAAACAGAAGAACAGAAAAGGGAAAAGAACCAACTATTGGTAATTTTTGAAAGTTGTATCAGATCAATAAATTTTCCATCTCAAGGTATGAAGACCAAATCTGAAGACTTGGAAGACGTTCTTAGTTGAAGGTTTTGTCATCATCAAAAAGGGGGAAATTGTTGGTATAAATTAGAGAAGGTTTTGAAGATGACAAAAAGGCCATAATGGTTTTGAAGATCAAAAGGATTAGTCATCAACTAAGAACAGCTTAGTGAAACCTATCTCAAGGTCTGGAAGCTATGTGATCGAATCAGCCGAGTGGGATATCAGATCAGTGAAGATCAGATTGGTTATCATCAGCCGAGTCAAGATAGATGTGTTCATTCTTGAATCAGCAGAGTAGCCATCAGCTTAGTACTCCCATCAGCCAAGTGAAGACGGTCAGCAAGCTATCCAACGGTAACCTGCTGAGTGCATTAAATGCGACTGACAGAAAGTACAGCAGACTGTACTGTAGCAGTTGCAGGGAGCCGTTCCAGAATTTGGGGACCAGAACTCGAGGACTGCAGATTTCTGTCTCATCTTCAACGGGCAGAAATTCAAATTCAAGAGTATAAATAGAAGACTAACTGAAGATCAAAAAGGGGGACTTGCACAATTCAAGATCACATCTTAAGAGCGAGATCCATCAGTTGAGTCGTCTGATCACAAGCCCAGTCATTTGTTGACGAAGCTTTTCGTTGAAGAACAGAGAACTTACGTTGTCTGTCTGAGTGACTTTCAACTGAGAAAAGAAAGGAGTGTATATCCATCTGTGTGAAGTGATATAGCTTCTTAGTGTAGGTTTTCTTTGTGAGCTCCTATACTGAAAATAGCGTGAGGAGTGTAGATCCATCTATGTGAGTGATCTAGCTTCGGAGAGTAGGATTTCTGTGTGATTTCTTACTGCGCACTTGTGGCCATTTCATTTGTTGTTTGGCGCAAGCATTGTATACTGGTTACTTTGTGTTTCTAGTATAACCCAAGATCTTTGTGACTTGGAAGAGTGGACTAAAGGATTTTTATCCATATAACCACTATAAAAATTATGTGTGTTTGATTTAGTGTTTCTTTATCTTGCTTATTTTCAAAAGAACTCAAACATACGAATTGAACCAAAAGATTTTAAAAGGAGTTGTAAAAACTGGGGATAAAATCTTTTGAGCGAGAAAACTTAAAGAGGAACAGATTGGTTGAAAAACACTTGATAAATCCGCTGCCAACTAGTTTCTAAAACTCTGATATTTCATCTGAATCAGCTGAGTGAAATCAGATGAGTGGTCAACTCTGCTGTTCGAAGATTTGTTCGCGATCAGCTTAGTCAGCTTACTGATTCGATATTAGCTTAGTCTGCTGACAGAAAAAGTTAGAGAAAAAGTTTTAAAGTTTATGAGATCTATTCACCCCCCCCCCCCCCTCTAGATCTCATTGACCACTTTTGGGACCAACACCAACATATTTGACTTCACAAATCTTTAAATCTTTAAATAAAGCATATTTTTATGGTCTCGAAAATCGAGCCCCCGAAAAACGACGTCTCAAAAAAGTGAACGAAAAACAAATCAAACGATTCCTAAGTGCTTAATATGTTATTATATGAGTTCCCGAAGCTTTAAATCTCGAAAAATTAAAATTTTTAGGGTCTCGAAAATCGAGCCCTCAAAAAACGACGTATCAAAATAAGCTAAAATAAGTGACCGAAAAACAAATCAAACGACTCCTAAGTGCTTAATATGTAATTATTTGAGTTCTCGAAGCTTTAAATCTCGAAAAAATGAAATTTTCAGGCTTTCGAAAATCGAGCCCGCGAAAAACGACATCTCAAAACAAGCTAAAATAAGTGACCGAAAATCAAATCAAATGACTCCTAAGTGCTTAGTATGTTATTATTTGACGACCCAAAGCTTTAGATCATGAAAAATGCAAATTTTTAGGGTCTGGAAAATCGAGCCCCCGAAAAACGACGTCTCAAAATAAGCTAATTTAAGTGGCCGAAAAATAAATCAAATGACTTCTAAGTGCTTAATATATTATTATTTGACTTCCCAAATCTTTAAATCTTCAAATAAAGCATATTTTTAGGGCCTCAAAAATCGAGCCCCCGAAAAACGACGTCTGAAAATAAGCAAAAATAAGTGACTGAAAAACAAATCAAACGATTCCTAAGTTTTTAATATGTTATTATATGAGTTCCCGAAGCTTTAAATCTCGAAAAACTATAATTTTTAGGGTATCAAAAATCATCCCCCGAAAAACCACGTATCAATATAAGATAAAATAAGTGACCGAAAAACAAATCAAATCACTCCTAAGTGCTTAATATGTAATTATTTGAGTTCCCGAAGCTTTAAATCTCGAATAAATAAAACTTTTAGGGTCTCGAAAACGAGCCCCCGAAAAACGACGTCTCGAAATAAACTAAAATAAGTGACCGGAAAATAAATCAAATGACTACTTAATGCTTAATATATTATTATTTGACTTCCCAAAGCTTTAAATCTTAAAAAAAAGTAAATTATTAGTGTCTCGAAAATCGAGCCTCTGAAATACGACGTCTCAAAATATGCTAAAATAAGTGACCGAAAAACAAATCAAACGACCCCTTAGTGCTTAATATGTAATTATTTGAGTTCTCGAAGCTTTAAATCTCGAAAAAATGAAATTTTCAGGCTCTCAAAAATCGAGCCCGCGAAAAACGACGTGTCAAAACAAGCTATAAGTGACCGAAAATCAAATCAAATGTCTCCTAAGTGCTTAGTATGTTATTTTTTGACGACCTAAAGCTTTAGATCATGAAAAATGCAAATTTTTAGGGTTTGGAAAATCGAGCCCCCGAAAAACGACGTCTCAAAATAAGCTAATTTAAGTGGCCGAAAAATGAAAAATAAATCAAATGACTTCTAAGTGCTTCATATATTATTATTTGACTTCACAAATCTTTAAATCTTCAAATAAAGCATATTTTTATTGTCTCGAAAATCGAGCCCCCGAAAAACGACGTCTCAAAATAAGCAAAAATAAGTGAACGAAAAACAAATCAAACAATTCCTAAGTGCTTAATATGTTATTGTATGAGTTCCCGAAGCTTTAAATCTCGAAAAAATAAAATTTTTAGTGTCTCGAAAATCGAGCCCTCAAAAAACGACGTATCAAAATAAGCTAAAATAAGTGACCGAAAAACAAATCAAACGACTCCTAAGTGCTTAATATGTAATTATTTGAGTTCTCGAAGCTTTAAATCTCGAAAAAATAAAATTTTCAGGCTTTCGAAAATCGAGCCCGCGAAAAACGACGTCTCAAAACAAGCTAAAATAAGTGACCGAAAATCAAATCAAATGACTCCTAAGTGCTTAGTATGTTATTATTAGACGACCCAAAGCTTTAGATCATGAAAAATGCAAATTTTTAGTGTCTGGAAAATCGAGCCCCCGAAAAACGACGTCTCAAAATAAGCTAATTTAAGTGGCCGAAAAATAAATCAAATGACTTCTAAGTGCTTAATATATTATTATTTGACTTCCCAAATCTTTAAATCTCCAAATAAAGCATATCTTTATGGTCTCGAAAATCGAGCCCCCGAAAAATGACCTCTCAAAATAAGCAAAAATAAGTGACCGAAAAACAAATCAAACGATTCCTAAGTTTTTAATATGTAATAATATGAGTTCCCGAAGCTTTAAATCTCGAAAAAATATAATTTTTAGGGTATCAAAAATCATCCCCCGAAAAACCACGTATCAATATAAGCTAAAATGAGTGGCCGAAAAATAAATCAAATCACTCCTAAGTGCTTAATATGTAATTATTTGAGTTCCCGAAGCTTTAAATCTCGAAAAAATTAAATTTTTAGGGTCTCGAAAACGAGCCCCCGAAAAACGACGTCTCGAAATAAACTAAAATAAGTGACCAGAAAATAAATCAAATGACTCCTTAATGCTTAATATATTATTATTTGACTTCCCAAAGCTTTAAATCTTAAAAAAAAGTAAATTATTAGGGTCTCGAAAATCGAGCCTCTGAAATACGACGTCTCCAAATATGCTAAAGTAAGTGACCGAAAAACAAATCAAACGACTCCTTAGTGCTTAATATGTAATTATTTGAGTTCTCGAAGCTTTAAATCTCGAAAAAATAAAATTTTTAGGGTCTCGAAAATCGAGCCCGCGAAAAACGACGCCTCAAAATAAGCTAAAATAATGACCGAAAAAAAATCAAATGACTCATAAGTGCTTAATATGTTATTATTTGACTTCCCGAAGCTTTAAATCTTAAAAAAAACCAAATTTTTAGGGTCTCGAAAATCAAGCCCCCGAAAAACGAGGTCTCAAAATAAGCAAAATAAGTGACCAAAAAACAAATCAAACGATTCCTAAGTGCTTAATATGTTATTATATGAGTTCCCGAAGCTTTAAATCACGGAAAAATGAAATTTTTAGTATCTCGAAAATCGACCTCTCGAAAAACGACGTATCAAAATAAGCTAAAATAAGTGACCGAAAAACAAATCAAATGACTCCTAAGGGTTTAATATGTTATTATTTGACTTCCCAAAGCATTAAATCATCAAAAAAAGCATATTTTTAGGGTCTCGATTATCGAGCCCTCGAAAAACGACGTATCAAAATAAGCTAAAATAAATGACCGAAAAACAAAACAAACGACTCCTAAGTGCTTAATATGTAATTATTTGAGTTCTCGAAGCTTAAAATCTCGAAAAAATGAAATTTTTAGGGTCTCGAAAATCGAGCCCCCGAAAAACGAAGTCTCAAAATAAGCTAAAATAAGTGACCGAAAAACAAATCAAACGATTCCTAAGTGCTTAATATGTTATTATATGAGTTCTCGAAGCTTTAAATCTCGAAAAAATGAAATTTTTAGGGTCTCAAAAATCGAGCCCTCGAAAAACGACGTATCAAAATAAGGTAAAATAAGTGACCAAAAAACAAATCAAACGACTCCTAAGTGCTTAATATGTAATTACTTGAGTTCTCGAAGCTTTAGATATCGAATAAATGAAATTTTCATGCTCTCGAAAATCGAGCCCGCGAAAAACGACGTCTCAAAATAAGCTAAAATAAGTGACCGAAAAACAAATCAAATGACTCCTAAGTGCTTAATATGTTATTATTCGACTTACCAAAGCTTTAAATCTTCAAAAAAAGTAAATTTTTAGGGTCTCGAAAATCGAGCCCCCGAAAAACGACGTATCAAAATAAGCTAAAATAAGTGACCGAAAAACAAATCAAACGACTCCTAAGTGCTTAATATGTAATTATTTGAGTTCTCGAAGCTTTAAATCTAAAAAAAATGAAATTTTCAGGGTTTCAAAAATCGAGCCCGCGAAAAACTACGTCTCAAAACAAGCTAAAATAAGTGACCGAAAACACCTCAAATCACTTCTAAGTGCTTAATATGTAATTATTTGAGTTCCCAAAGCTTTAAATCTCGAAAAAGTGAAATTTTTAGGGTCTCGAAAATCGAGCCCCCGATAAACGACGTATCAAAATATGCTAAAATAAGTGACCGAAAAACAAATCAAACGACTCCTTAGTGCTTAATATGTAATTATTTGAGTTCTCGAAGCTTAAAATCTCGAAAAAATGAAATTTTTAGGGTCTCGAAAATCGAGCCCCCGAAAAACGAAGTCTCAAAATAAGCTAAAATAAGTGACCGAAAAACAAATCAAACGACTCCTAAGTGCTTAATATGTAATTATTTGAGTTCTCGAAGCTTTAAATCTAAAAAAAATGAAATTTTCAGGGTTTCAAAAATCGAGCCCGCGAAAAACTACGTCTCAAAACAAGCTAAAATAAGTGACCGAAAACACCTCAAATCACTTCTAAGTGCTTAATATGTAATTATTTGAGTTCCCAAAGCTTTAAATCTCGAAAAAGTGAAATTTTTAGGGTCTCGAAAATCGAGCCCCCGATAAACGACGTATCAAAATATGCTAAAATAAGTGACCGAAAAACAAATCAAACGACTCCTTAGTGCTTAATATGTAATTATTTGAGTTCTCGAAGCTTTAAATCTCGAAAAAATGAAATTTTTAGGGTCTCGAAAATCGAGCCCGCGAAAAACGACGCCTCAAAATAAGCTAAAATAATGACCGAAAAAAAATCAAATGACTCCTAAGTGCTTAATATGTTATTATTTGACTTCCCAAAGCTTTAAATCTTTTAAAAAAGCAAATTTTTAGCGTCTCGAAAAACGACGTATCATAATAAGCTAAAATAAGTGACCGAAAAATAAATCAAATGACTCCTAAGTGCTTAATATGTTATTATTTGACTTCCCAAAGCATTAAATCTTCAAAAAAAGCAAATTTTTAGGGTCTCGTTAATCGAGCCCCCGATAAACGACGTCTCAAAATAAGCAAAAATAAGGGACCGAAAAACAAATCAAACGATTCCTAACTGCTTAATATGTTATTATATGAGTTCCCGAAGCATTAAATCTCGAAAAAATGAAATTTTTAGGGCCTCGAAAATCGAGCCCTCGAAAAACGATGTATCAAAATAAGCTAAAATAAGTGACCGAAAATCAAATCAAATGACTCCTAAGTGCTTAGTATGTTATTATTTGACGACCCAAAACTTTAGATCATGAAAAATGCAAATTTTTAGGGTCTGGAAAATCGAGCCCCCGAAAAACGATGTCTCAAAATAAGCTAATTTAAGTGGCCGAAAAATAAATCAAATGACTTCTAAGTGCTTCATATATTATTATTTGACTTCACAAATCTTTAAATCTTCAAATAAAGCATATTTTTATGGTCTCGAAAATCGAGCCCCCGAAAAACGACGTCTCAAAAAAGTGAACGAAAAACAAATCAAACGATTCCTAAGTGCTTAATATGTTATTATATGAGTTCCCGAAGCTTTAAATCTCGAAAAATTAAAATTTTTAGGGTCTCGAAAATCGAGCCCTCAAAAAATGACGTATCAAAATAAGCTAAAATAAGTGACCGAAAAACAAATCAAACGACTCCTAAGTGCTTAATATGTAATTATTTGAGTTCTCGAAGCTTTAAATCTCGAAAAAATGAAATTTTCAGACTTTCGAAAATCGAGCCCGCGAAAAACGACATCTCAAAACAAGCTAAAATAAGTGACCGAAAATCAAATCAAATGACTCCTAAGTGCTTAGTATGTTATTATTTGACGACCCAAAGCTTTAGATCATGAAAAATGCAAATTTTTAGGGTCTGGAAAATCGAGCCCCCGAAAAACGACGTCTCAAAATAAGCTAATTTAAGTGGCCGAAAAATAAATCAAATGACTTCTAAGTGCTTAATATATTATTATTTGACTCCCCAAATCTTTAAATCTTCAAATAAAGCATATTTTTAGGGCCTCAAAAATCGAGCCCCCGAAAAACGACGTCTGAAAATAAGCAAAAATAAGTGACCGAAAAACAAATCAAACGATTCCTAAGTTTTTAATATGTTATTATATGAGTTCCCGAAGCTTTAAATCTCGAAAAACTATAATTTTTAGGGTATCAAAAATCATCCCCCGAAAAACCACGTATCAATATAAGATAAAATAAGTGACCGAAAAACAAATCAAATCACTCCTAAGTGCTTAATATGTAATTATTTGAGTTCCCGAAGCTTTAAATCTCGAATAAATAAAATTTTTAGGGTCTCGAAAACGAGCCCCCGAAAAACGACGTCTCGAAATAAACTAAAATAAGTGACCGGAAAATAAATCAAATGACTACTTAATGCTTAATATATTATTATTTGACTTCCCAAAGCTTTAAATCTTAAAAAAAAGTAAATTATTAGTGTCTCGAAAATCGAGCCTCTGAAATACGACGTCTCAAAATATGCTAAAATAAGTGACCGAAAAACAAATCAAACGACCCCTTAGTGCTTAATATGTAATTATTTGAGTTCTCGAAGCTTTAAATCTCGAAAAAATGAAATTTTCAGGGTCTCAAAAATCGAGCCCGCGAAAAACGACGTGTCAAAACAAGCTATAAGTGACCGAAAATCAAATCAAATGTCTCCTAAGTGCTTAGTATGTTATTTTTTGACGACCTAAAGCTTTAGATCATGAAAAATGCAAATTTTTAGGGTTTGGAAAATCGAGCCCCCGAAAAACGACGTCTCAAAATAAGCTAATTTAAGTGGCCGAAAAATGAAAAATAAATCAAATGACTTCTAAGTGCTTCATATATTATTATTTGACTTCACAAATCTTTAAATCTTCAAATAAAGCATATTTTTATTGTCTCGAAAATCGAGCCCCCGAAAAACGACGTCTCAAAATAAGCAAAAATAAGTGAACGAAAAACAAATCAAACAATTCCTAAGTGCTTAATATGTTATTGTATGAGTTCCCGAAGCTTTAAATCTCGAAAAAATAAAATTTTTAGTGTCTCGAAAATCGAGCCCTCAAAAAACGACGTATCAAAATAAGCTAAAATAAGTGACCGAAAAACAAATCAAACGACTCCTAAGTGCTTAATATGTAATTATTTGAGTTCTCGAAGCTTTAAATCTCGAAAAAATAAAATTTTCAGGCTTTCGAAAATCGAGCCCGCGAAAAACGACGTCTCAAAACAAGCTAAAATAAGTGACCGAAAATCAAATCAAGTGACTCCTAAGTGCTTAGTATGTTATTATTAGACGACCCAAAGCTTTAGATCATGAAAAATGCAAATTTTTAGGGTCTGGAAAATTGAGCCCCCGAAAAACGACGTCTCAAAATAAGCTAATTTAAGTGGCCGAAAAATAAATCAAATGACTTCTAAGTGCTTAATATATTATTATTTGACTTCCCAAATCTTTAAATCTCCAAATAAAGCATATCTTTATGGTCTCGAAAATCGAGCCCCCGAAAAATGACCTCTCAAAATAAGCAAAAATAAGTGACCGAAAAACAAATCAAACGATTCATAAGTTTTTAATATGTAATAATATGAGTTCCCGAAGCTTTAAATCTCGAAAAAATATAATTTTTAGGGTATCAAAAATCATCCCCCGAAAAACCACGTATCAATATAAGCTAAAATAAGTGGCCGAAAAATAAATCAAATCACTCCTAAGTGCTTAATATGTAATTATTTGAGTTCCCGAAGCTTTAAATCTCGAAAAAATTAAATTTTTAGGGTCTCGAAAACGAGCCCCCGAAAAACGACGTCTCGAAATAAACTAAAATAAGTGACCAGAAAATAAATCAAATGACTCCTTAATGCTTAATATATTATTATTTGACTTCCCAAAGCTTTAAATCTTAAAAAAAAGTAAATTATTAGGGTCTCGAAAATCGAGCCTCTGAAATACGACGTCTCCAAATATGCTAAAATAAGTGACCGAAAAACAAATCAAACGACTCCTTAGTGCTTAATATGTAATTATTTGAGTTCTCGAAGCTTTAAATCTCGAAAAAATAAAATTTTTAGGGTCTCGAAAATCGAGCCCGCGAAAAACGACGCCTCAAAATAAGCTAAAATAATGACCGAAAAAAAATCAAATGACTCATAAGTGCTTAATATGTTATTATTTGACTTCCCGAAGCTTTAAATCTTAAAAAAAACCAAATTTTTAGGGTCTCGAAAATTAAGCCCCCGAAAAACGAGGTCTCAAAATAAGCAAAATAAGTGACCAAAAAACAAATCAAACGATTCCTAAGTGCTTAATATGTTATTATATGAGTTCCCGAAGCTTTAAATCACGGAAAAATGAAATTTTTAGTGTCTCGAAAATCGACCCCTCGAAAAACGACGTATCAAAATAAGCTAAAATAAGTGACCGAAAAACAAATCAAATGACTCCTAAGGGCTTAATATGTTATTATTTGACTTCCCAAAGCATTAAATCTTCAAAAAAAGCATATTTTTAGGGTCTCGATTATCGAGCCCTCGAAAAACTACGTATCAAAATAAACTAAAATAAGTGATCGAAAAACAAAACAAACGACTCCTAAGTGCTTAATATGTAATTATTTGAGTTCTCGAAGCTTAAAATCAAGAAAAAATGAAATTTTTAGGGTCTCGAAAATCGAGCCCCCGAAAAACGACGTCTCAAAATAAGCTAAAATAAGTGACCGAAAAACAAATCAAACGATTCCTTAGTGCTTAATATGTTATTATATGAGTTCCCGAAGCTTTAAATCTAGAAAAAATGAAATTTTTAGGGTCTCAAAAATCGAGCCCTCGAAAAACGACGTATCAAAATAAGGTAAAATAAGTGACCAAAAAACAAATCAAACGACTCCTAAGTGCTTAATATGTAATTATTTGAGTTCCCGAAGCTTTAGATCTCGAAGAAATGAAATTTTCAGGCTCTCGAAAATCGAGCCCGCGAAAAACGACGTCTCAAAATAAGCTAAAATAAGTGACCGAAAAACAAATCAAATGACTCCTAAGTGCTTAATATGTTATTATTCGACTTACCAAAGCTTTAAATCTTCAAAAAAAGTAAATTTTTAGGGTCTCGAAAATCGAGCCCCCGAAAAACGACGTATCAAAATAAGCTAAAATAAGTGACCGAAAAACAAATCAAACGACTCCTAAGTGCTTAATATGTAATTATTTGAGTTCTCGAAGCTTTAAATCTCGAAAAAATGAAATTTTTAGGGTCTCAAAAATCGAGCCCCCGAAAAACGACGTCTCAAAATAAGTTAAAATAAGTGACCGAAAAACAAATCAAACGACTCCTAAGTGCTTAATATGTAATTATTTGAGTTCCCGAAGCTTTAAATCTCGAAAAAATGAAATTTTTAGGGTCTCAAAAATCGAGCCCTCGAAAAACGACGTATCAAAATAAGGTAAAATAAGTGACCAAAAAACAAATCAAACGACTCCTAAGTGCTTAATATGTAATTATTTGAGTTCTCGAAGCTTTAGATCTCGAAAAAATGAAATTTTCAGGCTCTCGAAAATTGAGCCCGCGAAAAACGACGTCTCAAAATAAGCTAAAATAAGTGACCGAAAAACAAATCAAATGACTCCTAAGTGCTTAATATGTTATTATTCGACTTACCAAAGCTTTAAATCTTCAAAAAAAGTAAATTTTTAGGGTCTCGAAAATCGAGCCCCCGAAAAATGACGTATCAAAATAAGCTAAAATAAGTGACCGAAAAACAAATCAAACGACTCCTAAGTGCTTAATATGTAATTATTTGAGTTCTCGAAGCTTTAAATCTGAAAAAAATGAAATTTTCAGGGTTTCAAAATTCGAGCCCGAGAAAAACTACGTCTCAAAACAAGCTAAAATAAGTGACCGAAAACAACTCAAATCACTTCTAAGTGCTTAATATGTAATTATTTGAGTTCCCAAAGCTTTAATCTCGAAAAAGTTAAATTTTTAGGGTCTCGAAAATCGAGCCCCCGATAAACGACGTATCAAAATATGTTAAAATAAGTGACCGAAAAACAAATCAAACGACTCCTTAGTGCTTAATATGTAATTATTTGAGTTCTCGAAGCTTTAAATCTCGAAAAAATGAAATTTTCAGGGTCTCGAAAAACGACGTCTCAAAATAAGCTAAAATAAATGACCGAAAAACAAATCAAATGACTCCTAAGTGTTTAAAATGTTATTATTTGACTTACCAAAGCTTTAAATCTTCAAAAAAAGTAAATTTTTAGGGTCACGAAAATCGAGCCCCCGAAAAATGACGTATCAATATAATCTAAATAAAGCTAAAATAAGTTACCGAAAAACAAATCAAACGACTCCTAAGTGCTTAATATGTAATTATTTGAGTTCACGAAGCTTTAGATCTCGAAAAAATGAAATTTTCAGGCTCTCGAAAATCGAGCCCGCGAAAAACGACGTCTCTAAATAAGCTAAAATAAGTGACCGAAAAACAAATCAAATGACTCCTAAGTGCTTAATATGTTATTATTCGACTTACCAAAGCTTTAAATCTTCAAAAAAAGTAAATTTTTAGGGTCTCGAAAATCGAGCCCCCGAAAAACGACGTATCAAAATAAGCTAAAATAAGTGACCGAAAAACAAATCAAACGACTCCTAAGTGCTTAATATGTAATTATTTGAGTTCTCGAAGCTTTAAATCTCAAAAAAATGAAATTTTCAGGGTTTCAAAAATCGAGCCCGCGAAAAACTACGTCTCAAAACAAGCTAAAATAAGTGACCGAAAACAACTCAAATTACTTCTAAGTACTTAATATGTAATTATTTGAGTTCCCAAAGCATTAAATCTCGAAAAAGTTAAATTTTTAGGGTCTCGAAAATCGAGCCCCCGATAAACGACGTATCAAAATATGCTAAAATAAGTGACCGAAAAACAAATTAAACGACTCCTAAGTGCTTAATATGTAATTATTTGAGTTCTCGAAGCTTTAAATCTCGAAAAAATGAAATTTTCAGGGTCTCGAAAATCGAGCCCGCGAAAAACGACGCCTCAAAATATGCTAAAATAATGACCGAAAAAAAATCAAATGACTCCTAAGTGCTTAATATGTTATTATTTGACTTCATAAAGCTTTAAATCTTAAAAAAAAGTAAATTTTTAGGGTCTCGAAAATCGAGCCCTCGAAAAACGACGTATCATAATAAGCTAAAATAAGTGACCGAAAAATAAATCAAATGACTCCTAAGTGCTTAATATGTTATTATTTGACTTCCCAAAGCATTAAATCTTCAAAAAAAGCATATTTTTAGGGTCTCGATAATCGAGCCCCCGAAAAACGACGTCTCAAAATAAGCAAAAATAAGGGACCGAAAAACAAATCAAACGATTCCTAACTGCTTAATATGTTTTTATATGAGTTCCCGAAGCATTAAATCTCGAAAAAATGAAATTTTTAGGGCCTCAAAAATCGAGCCCTCGAAAAACGACGTATCAAAATAAGCTAAAATAAGTGACCGAAAAACAAATCAAACGACTCCTAAGTGCTTAATATGTAATTATTTGAGTTCTCGAAGCTTTAGATATCGAAAAAAATGAAATTTTCTGGGTCTCGAAAATCGAGCCCGCGAAAAACGACGTCTCAGAATAAGCTAAAATAAATGACCGAAAAACAAATCAAATGACTCCTAAGTTCTTAATATGTTATTATTTGACTTACCAAAGCTTTAAATCTTCAAAAAAAGTAAATTTTTAGGGTCTCGAAAATCGAGCCCCCGAAAAATGACGTATCAAAATAAGCTAAAATAAGTGACCGAAAAACAAATCAAACGACTCCTAAGTGCTTAATATGTAATTATTTGAGTTCTCGAAGCTTTAGATCTCGAAAAAATGAAATTTTCTGGGTCTCGAAAATCGAGCCTGCGAAAAACGACGTCTCAAAATAAGCTAAAATAAATGACCGAAAAACAAATCAAATGACTCCTAAGTGTTTAATATGTTATTATTTGACTTACCAAAGCTTTAAATCTTCAAAAAAAGTAAATTTTTAGGGTCACGAAAATCGAGCCCCCGAAAAATGACGTATCAATATAATCTAAATAAAGCTAAAATAAGTTACCGAAAAACAAATCAAACGACTCCTAAGTGCTTAATATGTAATTATTTGAGTTCACGAAGCTTTAGATCTCGAAAAAATGAAATTTTCAGGCTCTCGAAAATCGAGCCCGCGAAAAACGACGTCTCTAAATAAGCTAAAATAAGTGACCGAAAAACAAATCAAATGACTCCTAAGTGCTTAATATGTTATTATTCGACTTACCAAAGCTTTAAATCTTCAAAAAAAGTAAATTTTTAGGTCTCGAAAATCGAGCCCCCGAAAAACGACGTATCAAAATAAGCTAAAATAAGTGACCGAAAAACAAATCAAACGACTCCTAAGTGCTTAATATGTAATTATTTGAGTTCCTCGAAGCTTTAAATCTCAAAAAAATGAAATTTTCAGGGTTTCAAAAATCGAGCCCGCGAAAAACTACGTCTCAAAACAAGCTAAAATAAGTGACCGAAAACAACTCAAATCACTTCTAAGTACTTAATATGTAATTATTTGAGTTCCCAAAGCATTAAATCTCGAAAAAGTTAAATTTTTAGGGTCTCGAAAATCGAGCCCCCGATAAACGACGTATCAAAATATGCTAAAATAAGTGACCGAAAAACAAATTAAACGACTCCTTAGTGCTTAATATGTAATTATTTGAGTTCTCGAAGCTTTAAATCTCGAAAAAATGAAATTTTCAGGGTCTCGAAAATCGAGCCCGCGAAAAACGACGCCTCAAAATATGCTAAAATAATGACCGAAAAAAATCAAATGACTCCTAAGTGCTTAATATGTTATTATTTGACTTCATAAAGCTTTAAATCTTAAAAAAAAGTAAATTTTTAGGGTCTCGAAAATCGAGCCCTCGAAAAACGACGTATCATAATAAGCTAAAATAAGTGACCGAAAAATAAATCAAATGACTCCTAAGTGCTTAATATGTTATTATTTGACTTCCCAAAGCATTAAATCTTCAAAAAAAGCATATTTTTAGGGTCTCGATAATCGAGCCCCCGAAAAACGACGTCTCAAAATAAGCAAAAATAAGGGACCGAAAAACAAATCAAACGATTCCTAACTGCTTAATATGTTTTTATATGAGTTCCCGAAGCATTAAATCTCGAAAAAATGAAATTTTTAGGGCCTCAAAAATCGAGCCCTCGAAAAACGACGTATCAAAATAAGCTAAAATAAGTGACCGAAAAACAAATCAAACGACTCCTAAGTGCTTAATATGTAATTATTTGAGTTCTCGAAGCTTTAGATATCGAAAAAAATGAAATTTTCTGGGTCTCGAAAATCGAGCCCGCGAAAAACGACGTCTCAGAATAAGCTAAAATAAATGACCGAAAAACAAATCAAATGACTCCTAAGTTCTTAATATGTTATTATTTGACTTACCAAAGCTTTAAATCTTCAAAAAAAGTAAATTTTTAGGGTCTCGAAAATCGAGCCCCCGAAAAATGACGTATCAATATTATCTAAAATAAGCTAAAATAAGTTACCGAAAAACAAATCAAACGACTCCTAAGTGCTTAATATGTAATTATTTGAGTACTCGAAGCTTTAAATCTCAAAAAAATGGAATTTTCAGGGTTTCGAAAATCGAGCCCCCAAAAACTACGTCTCAAAACAAGCTAAAATAAGTGACCGAAAACAACTCAAATCACTCCTAAGTGCTTAATATGTAATTATTTGAGTTTCCAAAGCTTTAAATCTCGAAAAAAATAATATAATCGAGCCTCCGATAAACGACGTATCAAAATAAGCTAAAATAAGTGACCGAAAAATAAATCAAACGACTCCTAAGTACTTAATATGTAATTATTTGAGTTCTCAAAGCTTTAAATCTCGAAAAAATGAAATTTTCAGGGTTTGAAAATCGAGCCCGCGAAAAACGACGTGTGATAACAAGCTAAAATAAGTGACCGAAAATCAAATCAAATGACTCCTAAGTGCTTAGTATGTTATTATTTGACGACCCAAAGCTTTAGATCATGAAAAATTCAAATTTTTAGGGTCTGAAAAATCGAGCCCCCGAAAAACGACGTCTCAAAATAAGCTAATTTAAGTGGCCGAAAAATAAATCAAATGACTTCTAAGTGCTTAATATATTATTATTTGACTTCACAAATCTTTAAATCTTCAAATAAAGCATATTTTTATGGTCTCGAAAATCGAGCCCCCGAAAAACGACGTCTCAAATTAAGCAAAAATAAGTGAACGAAAAACAAATCAAACGATTCCTAAGTGCTTAATATGTTATTATATGAGTTCCCGAAGCTTTCAATCTCGAAAAAATAAAATTTTTAGGGTCTCGAAAATAGAGCCCTCAAAAAACGACGTATCAAAATAAGCTAAAGTAAGTGACCGAAAAACAAATCAAATGACTCCTAAGTGCTTAATATGTATTTATTTGAGTTCTCGAAGCTTTAAATCTCGAAAAAATAAAATTTTCAGGCTTTCGAAAATCGAGCCCGCGAAAAACTACGTCTCAAAACAAGCTAAAATAAGTGACCGAAAATCAAATCAAATGACTCCTAAGTGCTTAGTATGTTATTATTTGACGACCCAAAGCTTTAGATCATGAAAAATGCAAATTTTTAGGGTCTGGAAAATCGAGCCCCCGAAAAACGACGTCTCAAAATAAGCTAATTTAAGTGGCCGAAAAATAAATCAAATGACTTCTAAGTTATTAATATATTATTATTTGACTTCCCAAATCTTTAAATCTTCAAATAAAGCATATTTTTATGGTCTCGAAAATCGAGCCCCCGAAAAACGACGTCTCAAAATAAGCAAAAGTAAGTGACCGAAAAACAAATCAAACGATTCCTAAGTTTTTAATATGTTATTATATGAGTTCCCGAAGCTTTAAATCTCGAAAAAATATAATTTTTAGGGTATCAAAAATCATCCCCCGAAAAACCACGTATCAATATAAGCTAAAATAAGTGACCGAAAAACAAATCAAATCATTCCTAAGTGCTTAATATGTAATTATTTGAGTTCCCGAAGCTTTAAATCTCGAAAAAATGAAATTTTTAGGGTCTCGAAAATGAGCCCCCGAAAAACGACTTCTCGAAATAAACTAAAATAAGTGAACGGAAAATAAATCGAATGACTCCTTAATGATTAATATATTATTATTTGACTTCCCAAAGCTTTAAATCTTAAAAAAAAGTAAATTATTAGGGTCTCGAAAATTGAGCCTCTGAAATACGACGTCTCAAAATAAGCAAAATAAGTGACCGAAAAACAAATCAAACGATTCCTAAGTGCTTAATATGTTATTATATGAGTTCCCGAAGCTTTAAATCACGGAAAAATGAAATTTTTAGGGTCTCGAAAATCGACCCCTCGAAAAACGACGTATCAAAATAAGCTAAAATAAGTGACCGAAAAACAAATCAAATGACTCCTAAGTGCTTAATATATTATTATTTGACTTCCCAAAGCATTAAAATCTTAAAAAAAAGCATATTTTTAGGGTCTCGATCATCGAGCCCTCGAAAAACGACGTCTCAAAATAAGCAAAAATAAGTGACCGAAAAACAAATCAAACGATTCCTAAGTGCTTAATATGTTATTATATGAGTTCCCGAAGCTTTAAATCTCGAAAAAATGAAATTTTTAGGGGGTCTCGAAAATCGAGCCCTCGAAAAACGACGTATCAAAATAAGCTAAAATAAATGACCGAAAAACAAATCAAACGACTCCTAAGTGCTTAATATGTAATTATTTGAGTTCCCAAAGCTTTAAATCTCGAAAAAGATAAATTTTTAGGGTCTCGAAAATCGAGCCCCCGATAAATGACGTATCAAAATATGCTAAAATAAGTGACCGAAAAACAAATCAAACGACTCCTTAGTGCTTAATATGTAATTATTTGAGTTCTCGAAGCTTTAAATCTCGAAAAAATGAAATTTTCAGGGTCTCGAAAATCGAGCCCGCGAAAAACGACGCCTCAAAATAAGCTAAAATAATGACCGAAAAAAAAAAATCAAATGACTCCTAAGTGCTTAATATGTTATTATTTGACTTCATAAAGCTTTAAATCTTAAAAAAAAGCAAATTTTTAGGGTCTCGAAAATCGAGCCCTCGAAAAACGACGTATCATAATAAGCTAAAATAAGTGACCGAAAAATAAATCAAATGACTTCTAAGTGCTTAATATGTTATTATTAGACTTCCCAAAGCATTAAATCTTCAAAAAAGCATATTTTTAGGGTCTCGATAATCGAGCCCCCGAAAAACGACGTCTTAAAATAAGCAAAAATAAGGGACCGAAAAACAAATCAAACGATTCCTAACTGCTTAATATGTTATTATATGAGTTCCCGAAGCTTTAAATCTCGAAAAAATGAAATTTTTAGGGCCTCGAAAATCGACCCCTCGAAAAACGACGTATCAAAATAAGCTAAAATAAGTGAACGAAAAGCAAATGAAACGACTCCTAAGTGCTTAATATGTAATTATATGAGTTCTCGAAGCTTTAGATCTCGAAAAAATGAAATTTTCTGGGTCTCGAAAATCGAGTCTGCGAAAAATGACGTATCAAAATAAGCTAAAATAAATGACCGAAAAACAAATCAAATGACTCCTAAGTTCTTAATATGTTATTATTTGACTTACCAAAGCTTTAAATCTTCAAAAAAAAAGTAAATTTTTAGGGTCTCGAAAATCGAGCCCCCGAAAAATGACGTATCAATATAATCTAAAATAAGCTAAAATAAGTTACCGAAAAATAAATCAAACGACTCCTAAGTGCTTAATATGTAATTATTTGAGTTCTCGAAGCTTTAGATCTCGAAAAAATGAAATTTTCAGGCTCTCGAAAATCGAGCCCGCGAAAAACGACGTCTCAAAATAAGCTAGAATAAGTGACCGAAAAACAAATCAAATGACTCCTAAGTGCTTAATATGTTATTATTCGACTTACCAAAGCTTTAAATCTTCAAAAAAAGTAAATTTTTAGTGTCTCGAAAATCGAGCCCCCGAAAAACGACGTATCAAAATAAGCTAAAATAAGTGACCGAAAAACAAATCAAACGACTCCTAAGTGCTTAAGATGTAATTATTTGAGTTCTAGAAGCTTTAAATCTCGAAAAAATGAAATTTTTAGGGTCTCAAAAATCGAGCCCCCGAAAAACGACGTCTCAAAATAAGCTAAAATAAGTGACCGAAAAACAAATCAAACGACTCCTAAGTGCTTAATATGTAATTATTTGAGTTCCCGAAGCTTTAAATCTCGAAAAAATGAAATTTTTAGGGTCTCAAAAATCGAGCCCTCGAAAAACGACGTATCAAAATAAGGTAAAATAAGTGACCAAAAAACAAATCAAACGACTCCTAAGTGCTTAATATGTAATTATTTGAGTTCTCGAAGCTTTAGATCTCGAAAAAATGAAATTTTCAGGCTCTTGAAAATCGAGCCCGCGAAAAACGACGTCTCAAAATAAGCTAAAATAAGTGACCGAAAAACAAATCAAATGACTCCTAAGTGCTTAATATGTTATTATTCGACTTACCAAAGCTTTAAATCTTCAAAAAAAGTAAATTTTTAGGGTCTCGAAAATCGAGCCCCCGAAAAACGACGTATCAAAATAAGCTAAAATAAGTGACATAAAAACAAATCAAACGACTCCTAAGTGCTTAATATGTAATTATTTGAGTTCTCGAAGCTTTAAATCTCAAAAAAATGAAATTTTCAGGATTTCAAAATTCGAGCCCGAGAAAAACTACGTCTCAAAACAAGCTAAAATAAGTGACCGAAAACAACTCAAATCACTTCTAGGTGCTTAATATGTAATTATTTGAGTTCCCAAAGCTTTAAATCTCGAAAAAGTTAAATTTTTAGGGTCTCGAAAATCGAGCCCCCGATAAACGACGTATCAAAATATGCTAAAATAATTGACCGAAAAACAAATGAAACGACTCCTTAGTGCTTAATATGTAATTATTTGAGTTCTCGAAGCTTTAAATCTCGAAAAAATGAAATTTTCAGGGTCTCGAAAATCGAGCCCGCGAAAAACGACGCCTCAAAATAAGCTAAAATAATGACCCAAAAAAAAAATCAAATGACTCCTAAGTGCTTAATATGTTATTATTTGACTTCATAAAGCTTTAAATCTTAAAAAAAAGCAAATTTTTAGGGTCTCGAAAATCGAGCCCTCGAAAAACGACGTATCATAATAAGCTAAAATAAGTGACCGAAAAATAAATCAAACGATTCTTAAGTTTTTAATATGTTATTATATGAGTTCTCGAAGCTTTAAATCTCGAAAAAATATAATTTTTAGGGTATATAAAATCATCCCCCGAAAAACCACGTATCAATATAAGCTAAAATAAGTGACCGAAAAACAAATGAAATCACTCCTAAGTGCTTAATATGTAATTATTTGAGTTCCCGAAGCTTTAAATCTCGAAAAAATGAAATTTTTAGGGTCTCGAAAACGAGCCCCCGAAAAACGACTTCTCGAAACAAACTAAAATAAGTGAACGGAAAATAAATCGAATGACTCCTTATTGCTTAATATATTATTATTTGACTTCCCAAAGCTTTAAATCTTAAAAAAAAGTAAATTATTAGGGTCTCGAAAATTGAGCCTCTGAAATACGACGTCTCAAAATAAGCAAAATAAGTGACCGAAAAACAAATCAAACGATTCCTAAGTGCTTAATATGTTATTATATGAGTTCCCAAAGCTTTAAATCACGGAAAAATGAAATTTTTAGGGTCTCGAAAATCGACCCCTCGAAAAACGACGTATCAAAATAAGCTAAAATAAGTGACCGAAAAACAAATCAATTGACTCCTAAGTGCTTAATATGTTATTATTTGACTTCCCAAAGCATTAAATCTAAAAAAAAAGCATATTTTTAGGGTCTCGATAATCGAGCCCTCGAAAAACGACGTCTCAAAATAAGCAAAAATAAGTGACCGAAAAACAAATCAAACGATTCCTAAGTGCTTAATATGTTATTATATGAGTTCCCGAAGCTTTAAATCTCGAAAAAATGAAATTTTTAGGGTCTCGAAAATCGAGCCCTCGAAAAACGACGTATCAAAATAAGATAAAATAAGTGACCGAAAAACATATCAAACGACTCCTAAGTGCTTAATATGTAATTATTTGAGTTCCCAAAGCTTTAAATCTCGAAAAAGTGAAATTTTTAGGGTCTAGAAAATCGAGCCCCCGATAAACGACGTATCAAAATATGCTAAAATAAGTGACCGAAAAACAAATCAAACGACTCCTTAGTGCTTAATATGTAATTATTTGAGTTCTCGAAGCTTTAAATCTCGAAAAAATGAAATTTTCAGGGTCTCGAAAATCGAGCCCGCGAAAAACGACGTCTCAAAATAAGCTAAAATAATGACCGAAAAAAAAATCAAATGACTCATAAGTGCTTAATATGTTATTATTTGACTTCCCAAAGCTTTAAATCTTAAAAAAAAGCAAATTTTTAGGGTCTCGAAAATCGAGCCCTCGAAAAACGACGTATCATAATAAGCTAAAATAAGTGACCGAAAAACAAATCAAATGACTCCTAAGTGCTTAATATGTTATTATTTGACTTCCCAAAGCATTAAATCTTCAAAAAAAGCATATTTTTAGGGTCTCGATAATCGAGCCCCCCGAAAAACGACGTCTCAAAATAAGCAAAAATAAGGGGCCGAAAAACAAATCAAACGATTCCTTACTGCTTAATATGTTATTATATGAGTTCCCGAAGCTTTAAATCTCGAAAAAATGAAATTTTTAGGGCCTCGAAAATCGAGCCCTCGATAAATGACGTATCAAAATAAGCTAAAATAAGTGACTGAAAAACAAATCAAACGACTCCTAAGTGCTTAATATGTAATTATTTGAGTTCTCGAAGCTTTAGATCTCGAAAAAATGAAATTTTCTGGGCCTCGAAAATCGAGCCCGCGAAAAACGACGTCTCAAAATAAGCTAAAATAAATGACCGAAAAACAAATCAAATGACTCCTAAGTTCTTAATATGTTATTATTTGACTTACCAAAGCTTTAAATCTTCAAAAAAAGTAAATTTTTAGGGTCTCGAAAATCGAGCCCCCGAAAAATGACGTATCAAAATAATCTAAAATAAGCTAAGATAAGTTACCGAAAAACAAATCAAACGACTCCTAAGTGCTTAATATATAATTATTTGAGTACTCGAAGCTTTAAATCTCAAAAAAATGAAATTTTCAGGGTTTCGAAAATCGAGCCCCCAAAAACTACGTCTCAAAACAAGCTAAAATAAGTGACCAAAAACAACTCAAATCACTCCTAAGTGCTTAATATGTAATTATTTGAGTTCCCAAAGCTTTAAATCTCAAAAAAAATAATATTTTTAGGGTCTCGAAAATCGAGACTCCGATAAACGACGTATCAAAATAAGCTAAAATAAGTGACCGAAAAATAAATCAAACGACTCCTAAGTGCTTAATATGTAATTATTTGAGTTCTCGAAGCTTTAAATCTCGAAAAAATGAAATTTTCAGGGTTTCGAAAATTGAGCCCGCGAAAAACGACGTGTGATAACAAGCTAAAATAAGTGACCGAAAATCAAATCAAATTACTCCTAAGTGCTTAGTATGTTATTATTTGACGACCCAAAGCTTTAGATCATGAAAAATGCAAATTTTTAGGGTCTGAAAAATCGAGCCCCCTAAAAACGACGTCTCAAAATAAGCTAATTTAAGTGGCCGAAAAATAAATCAAATGACTTCTAAGTGCTTAATATATTATTATTTGACTTCGCAAATCTTTAAATCTTCAAATAAAGCATATTTTTATGGTCTCGAAAATCGAGCCCCCGAAAAACGACGTCTCAAATTAATCAAAAATAAGTGAACGAAAAATAAATCAAACGATTCCTAAGTGCTTAATATGTTATTATATGAGTTCCCGAAGCTTTAAATCTCGAAAAAATAAAATTTTTAGGGTCTCGAAAATCGAGCCCTCAAAAAACGACGTATCAAAATAAGCTAAAATAAGTGACCGAAAAACAAATCAAACGACTCCTAAGTGCGTAATCTGTAATTATTTGAGTTCTCGAAGCTTTAAATCTCGAAAAAATAAAATTTTCAGGCTTTCGAAAATAGAGCCCGCGAAAAACGACGTCTCAAAACAAGCTAAAATAAGTGACCGAAAATCAAATCAAATGACTCCTAAGTGCTTAGTATGTTATTATTTGACGACCCAAAGCTTTAGATCATGAAAAATGCAAATTTTTAGGGTCTGGAAAATCGAGCCCCCGAAAAACGGCGTCTCAAAATAAGCTAATTTAAGTGGCCGAAAAATAAATCAAATGACTTCTAAGTGCTTAATATATTATTATTTGACTTCCCAAATCTTTAAATCTTCAAATAAAGCATATTTTTATGGTATCGAAAATCGAGCCCCCGAAAAACGACGTCTCAAAATAAGCAAAAATAAATGACCGAAAAACAAATCAAACGATTCCTAAGTTTTTAATATGTTATTATATGAGTTCCCGAAGCTTTAAATCTCGAAAAAATATAATTTTTAGGGTATCAAAAATCATCCCCCGAAAAACCACGTATCAATATAAGCTAAAATAAGTGACCGATAAACAAATCAAATCACTCCTAAGTGCTTAATAAGTAATTATTTGAGTTCCCGACGCTTTAAATCTCGAAAAAATGAAATTTTTAGGGTCTCGAAAACGAGCCCCCGAAAAACGACTTCTCGAAATAAACTAAAATAAGTGACCGGAAAATAAATCGAATGACTCCTTAATGCTTAATTTATTATTATTTGACTTCCCAAAACTTTAAATCTTAAAAAAAGTAAATTATTAGGGTCTCGAAAATTGAGCCTCTGAAATACGACGTCTCAAAATAAGCAAAATAAGTGACCGAAAAACAAATCAAACGATTCCTAAGTGCTTAATATGTTATTATATGAGTTCCCGAAGCTTTAAATCACGGAAAAATGAAATTTTTAGGGTCTCGAAAATCGACCCCGCGAAAAACTACGTCTCAAAACAAGCTAATATAAGTGACCGGAAGCAACTCAAATCACTTCTAAGTGCTTAATATGTAATTATTTAAGTTCCCAAAGCTTTAATCTCGAAAAAGTGAAATTTTTAGGGTCTCAAAAATCGAGCCCCCGATAAACGACGTATCAAAATATGCTAAAATAAGTGACCGAAAAACAAATCAAACGACTCCTTAGTGCCTAATATGTAATTATTTGAGTTCTCGAAGCTTTAAATCTCGAAAAAATGAAATTTTCAGGGTCTCGAAAATCGAGCCCGCGAAAAACGATGCCTCAAAATAAGCTAAAATAATGACAAAAAAAAATCAAATGACTCATAAGTGCTTAATATGTTATTATTTGACTTCCCAAAGCTTTAAATCTTAAAAAAAAGCAAATTTTTAGGGTCTCGAAAATCGAGCCCTCGAAAAAGGACGTATAAAAATAAGCTAAAATAAGTTACCGAAATACAAATCAAATGACTCCTAAGTGCTTAATATGTTATTATTTGACTTCCCAAAGCATTAAATCTTCAAAAAAAGCATATTTTTAGGGTCTCGATAATCGAGCCCCCGAAAAACGACGTCTCAAAATAAGCAAAAATAAGGGACCGAAAAATAAATCAAACGATTCCTAAGTGCTTAATATGTTATTATTTGAGTTCTCGAAACTTTAAATCTCGAAAAAATGAAATTTTCAGGGTTTCGAAAATCGAGCCCGCGAAAAACGACGTGTCAAAACAAGCTAAAATAAGTGACCGAAAATCAAATCAAATGACTCCTAAGTGCTTAGTATGTTATTATTTGGCGACCCAAAGCTTTAGATCATGAAAAATGCAAATTTTTAGGGTCTGGAAAATCGAGCCCCCGAAAAACGACGTCTCAAAATAAGCTAATTTAAGTGGCCGAAAAATAAATCAAATTACTTCTAAGTGCTTAATATATTATTATTTGACTTCACAAATCTTTAAATCTTCAAATAAAGCATATTTTTATGGTCTCGAAAATCGAGCCCCCGAAAAACGACGTCTCAAATTAAGCAAAAATAAGTGAACGAAAAACAAATCAAACGATTCCTAAGTGCTTAATATGTTATTATATGAGTTCCCGAAGCTTTAAATCTCGAAAAAATAAAATTTTTAGGGTCTCGAAAATCGAGCCCTCAAAAAACGACGTATCAAAATAAGCTAAAATAAGTGACCGAAAAACAAATCAAACGACTCCTAAGTGCTTAATATGTAATTATTTGAGTTCTCGAATCTTTAAATCTCGAAAAAATGAAATTTTCAGGCTTTCGAAAATCGAGCCCGCGAAAAACGACGTCACAAAACAAGCTAAAATAAGTGACCGAAAATCAAATCAAATGACTCCTAAGTGCTTAGTATGTTATTATTTGACGACCCAAAGCTTTAGATCATGAAAAATGCAAATTTTTAGGGTCTGAAAAATCGAGCCCCCGAAAAACGACGTCTCAAAATAAGCTAATTTAAGTGGCCGAAAAATAAATCAAATGACTTCTAAGTGCTTAATATATTATTATTTGACTTCCCAAATCTTTAAATCTTCAAATAAAGCATTTTTTTAGGGTCTCGAAAATAGAGCCCCCGAAAAACGACTTCTCAAAATAAGCAAAAATAAGTGACCGAAAAACAAATCAAACGATTCCTAAGTTTTTAATATGTTATTATATGAGTTCCCGAAGCTTTAAATCTCGAAAAAATATAATTTTTAGGGTATCAAAAATCATCCCCCGAAAAACCACGTATCAATATAAGATAAAATAAGTGACCGAAAAACAAATCAAATCACTCCTAAGTGCTTAATATGTAATTATTTGAGTTCCCGAAGCTTTAAATCTCGAATAAATGAAATTTTTAGGGTCTCGAAAACGAGCCCCCGAAAAACGACGTCTCGAAATAAACTAAAATAAGTGACCGAAAAATAAATCAAATGACTACTTAATGCTTAATATATTATTATTTGACTTCCCAAAGCTTTAAATCTTAAAAAAAAAGTAAATTATTATTGTCTCGAAAATCGAGCCTCTGAAATACGACGTCTCAAAATATGCTAAAATAAGTGACCCAAAAACAAATCAAACGACCCCTTAGTGCTTAATATGTAATTATTTGAGTTCTCGAAGCTTTAAATCTCGAAAAAATGAAATTTTCAGGGACTAAAAAATCGAGCCCGCGATAAACGACGTGTCAAAACAAGCTAAAATAAGTGACCGAAAATAAAATCAACTGACTCCTAAGTGCTTAGTATGTTATTATTTGACGACCCAAAGCTTTAGATCATGAAAAATGCAAATTTTTAGGGTCTTGAAAATCGAGCCCCCGAAAAACGACGTCTCAAAATAAGCTAATTTAAGTGGCCGAAAAATAAATCAAATGACTTCTAAGTGCTTAATATATTATTATTTGACTTCCCAAATCTTTAAATCTTCAAATAAAGCATTTTTTTAGGGTCTCGAAAATAGAGCCCCCGAAAAATGACTTCTCAAAATAAGCAAAAATAAGTGACCGAAAAACAAATCAGACGACTCCTAAGTGCTTAATATGTAATTATTTGAGTTCTCGAAGCTTTAAATCTCGAAAAAATGAAATTTTCAGGCTTTCGAAAATCGAGCCCGCGAAAAACGACGTCTCAAAACAAGCTAAAATAAGTGACCGAAAATCAAATCAAATGACTCCTAAGTGCTTAGTATGTTATTATTTGACGACCCAAAGCTTTAGATCAAGAAAAATGCAAATTTTTAGGGTCAGGAAAATCGAGCCCCCGAAAAACGACGTCTCAAAATAAGCTAATAATTTAAGTGGCCGAAAAATAAATCAAATGACTTCTAAGTGCTTAATATATTATTATTTGACTTCCCAAATCTTTAAATCTTCAAATAAAGCATATTTTTAGGGTCTCGAAAATCGAGCCCCCGAAAAACGACGTCTCAAAATAAGCAAAAATAAGTGACCGAAAAACAAATCAAACGATTCCTAAGTTTTTAATATGTTATTATATGAGTTCCCGAAGCTTTAAATCTCGAAAAAATATAATTTTTAGGGTATCAAAAATCATCCCCCGAAAAACCACGTATCAATATAAGATAAAATAAGTGACCGAAAAACAAATCAAATCACTCCTAAGTGCTTAATATGTAATTATTTGAGTTCCCGAAGCTTTAAATCTCGAATAAATGAAATTTTTAGGGTCTCGAAAACGAGCCCCCGAAAAACGACGTCTCGAAATAAACTAAAATAAGTGACCGGAAAATAAATCAAAATGACTACTTAATGCTTAATATATTATTATTTGACTTCCCAAAGCTTTAAATCTTAAAAAAAGTAAATTATTAGTGTCTCGAAAATCGAGCCTCTGAAATACGACGTCTCAAAATATGCTAAAATAAGTGACCGAAAAACAAATCAAACGACCCCTTAGTGCTTAATATGTAATTATTTGAGTTCTCGAAGCTTTAAATCTCGAAAAAATTAAATTTTCAGGGTCTCAAAAATCGAGCCCGCGAAAAACGACCTGTCAAAACAAGCTATAAGTGACCGAAAATCAAATCAAATGACTCCTAAGTGCTTAGTATGTTATTATTTGACGACCCAAAGCTTTAGATCATGAAAAATGCAAATTTTTAGGGTTTGGAAAATCGAGCCCCCGAAAAACGACGTCTCAAAATATGCTAATTTAAGTGGCCGAAAAATGAAAAATAAATCAAATGACTTCTAAGTGCTTCATATATTATTATTTGACTTCACAAATCTTTAAATCTTCAAATAAAGCATATTTTTATGGTCTCGAAAATCGAGCCCCCGAAAAACGACGTCTCAAAATAAGCAAAAATAAGTGAACGAAAAATAAATCAAACGATTCATAAGTGCTTAATATGTTATTGTATGAGTTCTCGAAGCTTTAAATCTCGAAAAAATAAAATTTTTAGGGTCTCGAAAATCGAAGCCTCGAAAAACGACGTATCAATATAAGCTAAAATAAGTGACCGAAAAACAAATCAAACGACTCATAAGTGCTTAATATGTAATTATTTGAGTTCTCGAAGCTTTAAATCTCGAAAAAATGAAATTTTCAGGGTTTCGAAAATCGAGCCCGCGAAAAACGACGTGTGATAACAAGCTAAAATAAGTAACCGAAAATCAAATCAAATGACTCCTAAGTGCTTAGTATGTTATTATTTGACGACCAAAAGCTTTAGGTCATGAAAAATGCAAATTTTTAGGGTCTGAAAAATCGAGCCCCCGAAAAACAACGTCTCAAAATAATCTAATTTAAGTGGCCGAAAAATAAATCAAATGACTTCTAAGTGCTTAATATATTATTATTTGACTTCACAAATCTTTAAATCTTCAAATAAAGCATATTTTTATGGTCTCGAAAATCGAGCCCCCGAAAAACGACGTCTCAAATTAAGCAAAAATAAGTGAACGAAAAATAAATCAAACGATTCCTAAGTGCTTTATATGTTATTATATGAGTTCCCGAAGCTTTAAATCTCTAAAAAATAAAATTTTTAAGGTCTCGAAAATCGAGCCCTAAAAAAACGACGTATCAAAATAAGCTAAAATAAGTGACCGAAAAACAAATCAAACGACTCCTAAGTGCTTAATATGTAATTATTTGAGTTCTCGAAGCTTTAAATATCGAAAATATAAAATTTTCAGGCTTTCGAAAATCGAGCCCGCGAAAAACGACGTCTCAAAACAAGCTAAAATAAGTGACCGAAAATCAAATCAAATGACTCCTAAGTGCTTAGTATGTTATTATTTGATGACCCAAAGCTTTAGATCATGAAAAATGCAAATTTTTAGGGTCTGGAAAATCGAGCCCCCGAAAAACGACGTCTCAAAATAAGCTAATTTAAGTGGCCGAAAAATAAATCAAATGACTTCTAAGTGCTTAATATATTATTATTTGACTTCCCAAATCTTTAAATCTTCAAATAAAGCATATTTTTATGGTCTCGAAAATCGAGCCCCCGAAAAACGACGTCTCAAAATAAGCAAAAATAAGTGACCGAAAAACAAATCAAACGATTCCTAAGTTTTTAATATGTTATTATATGAGTTCCCGAAGCTTTAAATCTCGAAAAAATATAATTTTTAGGGTATCAAAAATCATCCCCCGAAAAACCACGTATCAATATAAGCTAAAATAAGTGACCGAAAAACAAATCAAATCACTCCTAAGTGCTTAATATGTAATTATTTGAGTTCCCGAAGCTTTAAATCTCGAATAAATGAAATTTTTAGGGTCTCGAAAACGAGCCCCCGAAAAACGACCTCTCGAAATAAACTAAAATAAGTGACCGGAAAATAAATCGAATGACTCCTTAATGCTTAATATATTATTATTTGACTTCCCAAAGCTTTAAATCTTAAAAAAAAAGTAAATTATTAGGGTCTCAAAAATTGAGCCTCTGAAATACGACGTCTCAAAATAAGCAAAATAAGTGACCGAAAAACAAATCAAACGATTCCTAAGTGCTTAATATGTTATTATATGAGTTCCCGAAGCATTAAATCACGGAAAAATGAAATTTTTAGGGTCTCGAAAATCGACCCCTCGAAAAACGACGTATCAAAATAAGCTAAAATAAGTGATCGAAAAACAAATCAAATGACTCCTAATTGTTAATATGTTATTATTTGACTTCCCAAAGCATTAAATCTTAAAAAAAAGCATATTTTTAGGGTCTCGATAATCGAGCCCTCGAAAAACGACGTCTCAAAATAAGGAAAAATAAGTGACCGAAAAACAAATCAAATGACTCCTAAGTTCTTAATATGTTATTATTTGACTTACCAAAGCTTTAAATCTTCAAAAAAAGTAAATTTTTAGGGTCTCGAAAATCGAGCCCCCGAAAAATGACGTATCAAAATAATCTAAAATAAGCTAAGATAAGTTACCGAAAAACAAATCAAACGACTCCTAAGTGCTTAATATATAATTATTTGAGTACTCGAAGCTTTAAATCTCAAAAAAATGAAATTTTCAGGGTTTCGAAAATCGAGCCCCCAAAAACTACGTCTCAAAACAAGCTAAAATAAGTGACCAAAAACAACTCAAATCACTCCTACGTGCTTAATATGTAATTATTTGAGTTCCCAAAGCTTTAAATCTCAAAAAAAATAATATTTTTAGGGTCTCGAAAATCGAGACTCCGATAAACGACGTATCAAAATAAGCTAAAATAAGTGACCGAAAAATAAATCAAACGACTCCTAAGTGCTTAATATGTAATTATTTGAGTTCTCGAAGCTTTAAATCTCGAAAAAATGAAATTTTCAGGGTTTCGAAAATTGAGCCCGCGAAAAACGACGTGTGATAACAAGCTAAAATAAGTGACCGAAAATCAAATCAAATTACTCCTAAGTGCTTAGTATGTTATTATTTGACGACCCAAAGCTTTAGATCATGAAAAATGCAAATTTTTAGGGTCTGAAAAATCGAGCCCCCGAAAAACGACGTCTCAAAATAAGCTAATTTAAGTGGCCGAAAAATAAATCAAATGACTTCTAAGTGCTTAATATATTATTATTTGACTTCGCAAATCTTTAAATCTTCAAATAAAGCATATTTTTATGGTCTCGAAAATCGAGCCCCCGAAAAACGACGTCTCAAATTAATCAAATATAAGTGAACGAAAAATAAATCAAACGATTCCTAAGTGCTTAATATGTTATTATATGAGTTCCCGAAGCTTTAAATCTCGAAAAAATAAAATTTTTAGGGTCTCGAAAATCGAGCCCTCAAAAAACGACGTATCAAAATAAGCTAAAATAAGTGACCGAAAAACAAATCAAACGACTCCTAAGTGCGTAATCTGTAATTATTTGAGTTCTCGAAGCTTTAAATCTCGAAAAAATAAAATTTTCAGGCTTTCGAAAATAGAGCCCGCGAAAAACGACGTCTCTAAACAAGCTAAAATAAGTGACCGAAAATCAAATCAAATGACTCCTAAGTGCTTAGTATGTTATTATTTGACGACCCAAAGCTTTAGATCATGAAAAATGCAAATTTTTAGGGTCTGGAAAATCGAGCCCCCGAAAAACGGCGTCTCAAAATAAGCTAATTTAAGTGGCCGAAAAATAAATCAAATGACTTCTAAGTGCTTAATATATTATTATTTGACTTCCCAAATCTTTAAATCTTCAAATAAAGCATATTTTTATGGTATCGAAAATCGAGCCCCCGAAAAACGACGTCTCAAAATAAGCAAAAATAAATGACCGAAAAACAAATCAAACGATTCCTAAGTTTTTAATATGTTATTATATGAGTTCCCGAAGCTTTAAATCTCGAAAAAATATAATTTTTAGGGTATCAAAAATCATCCCCCGAAAAACCACGTATCAATATAAGCTAAAATAAGTGACCGATAAACAAATCAAATCACTCCTAAGTGCTTAATAAGTAATTATTTGAGTTCCCGACGCTTTAAATCTCGAAAAAATGAAATTTTTAGGGTCTCAAAAACGAGCCCCCGAAAAACGACTTCTCGAAATAAACTAAAATAAGTGACCGGAAAATAAACCGAATGACTCCTTAATGCTTAATTTATTATTATTTGACTTCCCAAAACTTTAAATCTTAAAAAAAGTAAATTATTAGGGTTTCGAAAATTGAGCCTCTGAAATACGACGTCTCAAAATAAGCAAAATAAGTGACCGAAAAACAAATCAAACGATTCCTAAGTGCTTAATATGTTATTATATGAGTTCCCGAAGCTTTAAATCACGGAAAAATGAAATTTTTAGGGTCTCGAAAATCGACCCCGCGAAAAACTACGTCTCAAAACAAGCTAATATAAGTGACCGGAAGCAACTCAAATCACTTCTAAGTGCTTAATATGTAATTATTTAAGTTCCCAAAGCTTTAATCTCGAAAAAGTGAAATTTTTAGGGTCTCAAAAATCGAGCCCCCGATAAACGACGTATCAAAATATGCTAAAATAAGTGACCGAAAAACAAATCAAACGACTCCTTAGTCCCTAATATGTAATTATTTGAGTTCTCGAAGCTTTAAATCTCGAAAAAATGAAATTTTCAGGGTCTCGAAAATCGAGCCCGCGAAAAACGATGCCTCAAAATAAGCTAAAATAATGACAAAAAAAAATCAAATGACTCATAAGTGCTTAATATGTTATTATTTGACTTCCCAAAGCTTTAAATCTTAAAAAAAAGCAAATTTTTAGGGTCTCGAAAATCGAGCCCTCGAAAAAGGACGTATAAAAATAAGCTAAAATAAGTTACCGAAATACAAATCAAATGACTCCTAAGTGCTTAATATGTTATTATTTGACTTCCCAAAGCATTAAATCTTCAAAAAAAGCATATTTTTAGGCTTTCGAAAATAGAGCCCGCGAAAAACGACGTCTCAAAATAAGCAAAAATAAGGGACCGAAAAATAAATCAAACGATTCCTAAGTGCTTAATATGTTATTATTTGAGTTCTCGAAACTTTAAATCTCGAAAAAATGAAATTTTCAGGGTTTCGAAAATCGAGCCCGCGAAAAACGACGTGTCAAAACAAGCTAAAATAAGTGACCGAAAATCAAATCAAATGACTCCTAAGTGCTTAGTATGTTATTATTTGGCGACCCAAAGCTTTAGATCATGAAAAATGCAAATTTTTAGGGTCTGGAAAATCGAGCCCCCGAAAAACGACGTCTCAAAATAAGCTAATTTAAGTGGCCGAAAAATAAATCAAATTACTTCTAAGTGCTTAATATATTATTATTTGACTTCACAAATCTTTAAATCTTCAAATAAAGCATATTTTTATGGTCTCGAAAATCGAGCCCCCGAAAAACGACGTCTCAAATTAAGCAAAAATAAGTGAACGAAAAACAAATCAAACGATTCCTAAGTGCTTAATATGTTATTATATGAGTTCCCGAAGCTTTAAATCTCGAAAAAATAAAATTTTTAGGGTCTCGAAAATCGAGCCCTCAAAAAACGACGTATCAAAATAAGCTAAAATAAGTGACCGAAAAACAAATCAAACGACTCCTAAGTGCTTAATATGTAATTATTTGAGTTCTCGAATCTTTAAATCTCGAAAAAATGAAATTTTCAGGCTTTCGAAAATCGAGCCCGCGAAAAACGACGTCACAAAACAAGCTAAAATAAGTGACCGAAAATCAAATCAAATGACTCCTAAGTGCTTAGTATGTTATTATTTGACGACCCAAAGCTTTAGATCATGAAAAATGCAAATTTTTAGGGTCTGAAAAATCGAGCCCCCGAAAAACGACGTCTCAAAATAAGCTAATTTAAGTGGCCGAAAAATAAATCAAATGACTTCTAAGTGCTTAATATATTATTATTTGACTTCCCAAATCTTTAAATCTTCAAATAAAGCATTTTTTTAGGGTCTCGAAAATAGAGCCCCCGAAAAACGACTTCTCAAATAAGCAAAAATAAGTGACCGAAAAACAAATCAAACGATTCCTAAGTTTTTAATATGTTATTATATGAGTTCCCGAAGCTTTAAATCTCGAAAAAATATAATTTTTAGGGTATCAAAAATCATCCCCCGAAAAACCACGTATCAATAAAAGATAAAATAAGTGACCGAAAAACAAATCAAATCACTCCTAAGTGCTTAATATGTAATTATTTGAGTTCCCGAAGCTTTAAATCTCGAATAAATGAAATTTTTAGGGTCTCGAAAACGAGCCCCCGAAAAACGACGTCTCGAAATAAACTAAAATAAGTGACCGAAAAATAAATCAAATGACTACTTAATGCTTAATATATTATTATTTGACTTCCCAAAGCTTTAAATCTTAAAAAAAAAGTAAATTATTATTGTCTCGAAAATCGAGCCTCTGAAATACGACGTCTCAAAATATGCTAAAATAAGTGACCCAAAAACAAATCAAACGACCCCTTAGTGCTTAATATGTAATTATTTGAGTTCTCGAAGCTTTAAATCTCGAAAAAATGAAATTTTCAGGGACTCAAAAATCGAGCCCGCGATAAACGACGTGTCAAAACAAGCTAAAATAAGTGACCGAAAATAAAATCAACTGACTCCTAAGTGCTTAGTATGTTATTATTTGACGACCCAAAGCTTTAGATCATGAAAAATGCAAATTTTTAGGGTCTTGAAAATCGAGCCCCCGAAAAACGACGTCTCAAAATAAGCTAATTTAAGTGGCCGAAAAATAAATCAAATGACTTCTAAGTGCTTAATATATTATTATTTGACTTCCAAAATCTTTAAATCTTCAAATAAAGCATTTTTTTAGGGTCTCGAAAATAGAGCCCCCGAAAAATGACTTCTCAAAATAAGCAAAAATAAGTGACCGAAAAACAAATCAGACGACTCCTAAGTGCTTAATATGTAATTATTTGAGTTCTCGAAGCTTTAAATCTCGAAAAAATGAAATTTTCAGGCTTTCGAAAATCGAGCCCGCGAAAAACGACGTCTCAAAACAAGCTAAAATAAGTGACCGAAAATCAAATCAAATGACTCCTAAGTGCTTAGTATGTTATTATTTGACGACCCAAAGCTTTAGATCAAGAAAAATGCAAATTTTTAGGGTCAGGAAAATCGAGCCCCCGAAAAACGACGTCTCAAAATAAGCTAATAATTTAAGTGGCCGAAAAATAAATCAAATGACTTCTAAGTGCTTAATATATTATTATTTGACTTCCCAAATCTTTAAATCTTCAAATAAAGCATATTTTTAGGGTCTCGAAAATCGAGCCCCCGAAAAACGACGTCTCAAAATAAGCAAAAATAAGTGACCGAAAAACAAATCAAACGATTCCTAAGTTTTTAATATGTTATTATATGAGTTCCCGAAGCTTTAAATCTCGAAAAAATATAATTTTTAGGGTATCAAAAATCATCCCCCGAAAAACCACGTATCAATATAAGATAAAATAAGTGACCGAAAAACAAATCAAATCACTCCTAAGTGCTTAATATGTAATTATTTGAGTTCCCGAAGCTTTAAATCTCGAATAAATGAAATTTTTAGGGTCTCGAAAACGAGCCCCCGAAAAACGACGTCTCGAAATAAACTAAAATAAGTGACCGGAAAATAAATCAAAATGACTACTTAATGCTTAATATATTATTATTTGACTTCCCAAAGCTTTAAATCTTAAAAAAAAGTAAATTATTAGTGTCTCGAAAATCGAGCCTCTGAAATACGACGTCTCAAAATATGCTAAAATAAGTGACCGAAAAACAAATCAAACGACCCCTTAGTGCTTAATATGTAATTATTTGAGTTCTCGAAGCTTTAAATCTCGAAAAAATTAAATTTTCAGGGTCTCAAAAATCGAGCCCGCGAAAAACGACCTGTCAAAACAAGCTATAAGTGACCGAAAATCAAATCAAATGACTCCTAAGTGCTTAGTATGTTATTATTTGACGACCCAAAGCTTTAGATCATGAAAAATGCAAATTTTTAGGGTTTGGAAAATCGAGCCCCCGAAAAACGACGTCTCAAAATATGCTAATTTAAGTGGCCGAAAAATGAAAAATAAATCAAATGACTTCTAAGTGCTTCATATATTATTATTTGACTTCACAAATCTTTAAATCTTCAAATAAAGCATATTTTTATGGTCTCGAAAATCGAGCCCCCGAAAAACGACGTCTCAAAATAAGCAAAAATAAGTGAACGAAAAATAAATCAAACGATTCATAAGTGCTTAATATGTTATTGTATGAGTTCTCGAAGCTTTAAATCTCGAAAAAATAAAATTTTTAGGGTCTCGAAAATCGAAGCCTCGAAAAACGACGTATCAATATAAGCTAAAATAAGTGACCGAAAAACAAATCAAACGACTCATAAGTGCTTAATATGTAATTATTTGAGTTCTCGAAGCTTTAAATCTCGAAAAAATGAAATTTTCAGGGTTTCGAAAATCGAGCCCGCGAAAAACGACGTGTGATAACAAGCTAAAATAAGTAACCGAAAATCAAATCAAATGACTCCTAAGTGCTTAGTATGTTATTATTTGACGACCAAAAGCTTTAGGTCATGAAAAATGCAAATTTTTAGGGTCTGAAAAATCGAGCCCCCGAAAAACAACGTCTCAAAATAATCTAATTTAAGTGGCCGAAAAATAAATCAAATGACTTCTAAGTGCTTAATATATTATTATTTGACTTCACAAATCTTTAAATCTTCAAATAAAGCATATTTTTATGGTCTCGAAAATCGAGCCCCCGAAAAACGACGTCTCAAATTAAGCAAAAATAAGTGAACGAAAAATAAATCAAACGATTCCTAAGTGCTTAATATGTTATTATATGAGTTCCCAAAGCTTTAAATCTCTAAAAAATAAAATTTTTAAGGTCTCGAAAATCGAGCCCTCAAAAAACGACGTATCAAAATAAGCTAAAATAAGTGACCGAAAAACAAATCAAACGACTCCTAAGTGCTTAATATGTAATTATTTGAGTTCTCGAAGCTTTAAATATCGAAAATATAAAATTTTCAGGCTTTCGAAAATCGAGCCCGCGAAAAACGACGTCTCAAAACAAGCTAAAATAAGTGACCGAAAATCAAATCAAATGACTCCTAAGTGCTTAGTATGTTATTATTTGATGACCCAAAGCTTTAGATCATGAAAAATGCAAATTTTTAGGGTCTGGAAAATCGAGCCCCCGAAAAACGACGTCTCAAAATAAGCTAATTTAAGTGGCCGAAAAATAAATCAAATGACTTCTAAGTGCTTAATATATTATTATTTGACTTCCCAAATCTTTAAATCTTCAAATAAAGCATATTTTTATGGTCTCGAAAATCGAGCCCCCGAAAAACGACGTCTCAAAATAAGCAAAAATAAGTGACCGAAAAACAAATCAAACGATTCCTAAGTTTTTAATATGTTATTATATGAGTTCCCGAAGCTTTAAATCTCGAAAAAATATAATTTTTAGGGTATCAAAAATCATCCCCCGAAAAACCACGTATCAATATAAGCTAAAATAAGTGACCGAAAAACAAATCAAATCACTCCTAAGTGCTTAATATGTAATTATTTGAGTTCCCGAAGCTTTAAATCTCGAATAAATGAAATTTTTAGGGTCTCGAAAACGAGCCCCCGAAAAACGACCTCTCGAAATAAACTAAAATAAGTGACCGGAAAATAAATCGAATGACTCCTTAATGCTTAATATATTATTATTTGACTTCCCAAAGCTTTAAATCTTAAAAAAAAAGTAAATTATTAGGGTCTCAAAAATTGAGCCTCTGAAATACGACGTCTCAAAATAAGCAAAATAAGTGACCGAAAAACAAATCAAACGATTCCTAAGTGCTTAATATGTTATTATATGAGTTCCCGAAGCATTAAATCACGGAAAAATGAAATTTTTAGGGTCTCGAAAATCGACCCCTCGAAAAACGACGTATCAAAATAAGCTAAAATAAGTGATCGAAAAACAAATCAAATGACTCCTAATTGTTAATATGTTATTATTTGACTTCCCAAAGCATTAAATCTTAAAAAAAAGCATATTTTTAGGGTCTCGATAATCGAGCCCTCGAAAAATGACGTCTCAAAATAAGAAAAAATAAGTGACCGAAAAACAAATCAAACGAATCCTAAGTGCTTAATATGTTATTATATGAGTTCCCGAAGCTTTAAATCTCGAAAAAATGAAATTTTTAGGGTCTCGAAAATCGAGCCCTCGAAAAATGACGTATCAAAATAAGCTAAAAAAAGTGACCGAAAAACAAATCAAAAGACTCCTAAGTGCTTAATACGTAATTATTTGAGTTCCCAAAGCTTTAAATCTCGAAAAAGTAAAATTTTTAGTGTCTCGAAAATCGAGCCCCCGATAAACGACGTATCAAAATATGCTAAAATAAGGGACCGAAAAACAAAACAAACGACTCCTTAGTGCTTAATATGTAATTATTTGAGTTCTAAAAAGCTTTAAATCTCGAAAAAATGAAATTTTCAGGGTCTCGAAAATCGAGCCCGCGAAAAACGACGCCTCAAAATAAGCTAAAATAATGACCGAAAAAAAAATCAAATGACTCCTAAGTGCTTAATATGTTATTATTTGACTTCCCAAAGCTTTAAATCTTAAAAAAAAAAAGCAAATTTTTAGGGTCTCGAAAATCGATCCCTCGAAAAACGACGTATCATAATAAGCTAAAATAAGTGACCGAAAAACAAATCAAATGACTCCTAAGTGCTTAATATGTTATTATTTGACTTCCCAAAGCATTAAATCTTCAAAAAAAGCATATTTTTAGGGTCTCGATAATCGAGCCCCCGAAAAACGACGTCTCAAAATAAGCAAAAATAAGGGACCGAAAAACAAATCAAACGATTCCTAACTGCTTAATATGTTATTATATGAGTTCCCGAAGCTTTAAATCTCTAAAAAATGAAATTTTTAGGGCCTCGAAAATCGAGCCCTCGAAAAACGACGTATCAAAATAAACTAAAATAAGTGACCGAAGAACAAATCAAACGACTCCTAAGTGCTTAATATGTAATTATTTGAGTTCTCGAAGCTTTAGATCTCGAAAAAATGAAATTTCTGGGTCTCGAAAATCGAGCCCGCGAAAAACGACGTCTCAAAATAAGCTAAAATAAATGACCGAAAAACAAATCAAATGACTCCTAAGTTCTTAATATGTTATTATTTGACTTACCAAAGCTTTAAATCTTCAAAAAAAGTAAATTTTTAGGGTCTCGAAAATCGAGCCCCCGAAAAATGACCTATCAAAATAATCTAAAATAAGCTAAAATAAGTTACCGAAAAACAAATCAAACGACTCCTAAGTGCTTAATATGTAATTATTTGAGTACTCGAAGCTTTAAATCTCAAAAAAATGAAATTTTTAGGGTTTCGAAAATCGAGCCCCCAAAAACTACGTCTCAATACAAGCTAAAATAAGTGACCGAAAACAACTCAAATCACTCCTAAGTGCTTAATATGTAGTTATTTGAGTTCCCAAAGCTTTAAATCTAAAAAAAAATAATATTTTTAGGGTCTCGAAAATCGAGCCTCCGATAAACGACGTATCAAAATAAGCTAAAATAAGTGACGGAAAAATAAATCAAACGACTCCTAAGTGCTTAATATGTAATTATTTGAGTTCTCGAAGCTTTAAATCTCGAAAAAATAAAATATTCAGGCTTTCGACAATAGAGCCCGCGAAAAACGACGTCTCAAAACAAGCTAAAATAAGTGACTGAAAATCAAATCAAATGACTCCTAAGTGCTTAGTATGTTATTATTTGACGACCCAAAGCTTTAGATCATGAAAAATGCAAATTTTTAGGGTCTGGAAAATCGAGCCCCCGAAAAACGACGTCTCAAAATAAGCTAATTTAAGTGGCCGAAAAATATATCAAATGACTTCTAAGTGCTTAATATATTATTATTTGACTTCCCAAATCTTTAAATCTTCAAATAAAGCATATTTTTATGGTATCGAAAATCGAGCCCCCGAAAAATGACGTCTCAAAATAAGCAAAAATAAGTGACCGAAAAACAAATCAAACGATTCCTAAGTTTTTAATATGTTATTATATGAGTTCCCGAAGCTTTAAATCTCGAAAAAATATAATTTTTAGGGTATCAAAAATCATCCCCCGAAAAACCACGTATCAATATAAGCTAAAATAAGTGACCGAGAAACAAATCAAATCACTCCTAAGTGCTTTATATGTAATTATTTGAGTTCCCGAAGCTTTAAATCTCGAAAAAATGAAATTTTTAGGGTCTCGAAAACGAGCCCCCGAAAAACGACTTCTCGAAATAAACTAAAATAAGTTACCGGAAAATAAATCGAATGACTCCTTAATGCTTAATATATTATTATTTGACTTCCCAAAGCTTTAAATCTTAAAAAAAAAGTAAATTATTAGGGTCTCGAAAATTGAGCCTCTGAAATACGACGTCTCAAAATAAGCAAAATAAGTGACCGAAAAACAAATCAAACGATTCCTAAGTGCTTAATATGTTATTATATGAGTTCCCGAAGCTTTAAATCACGGAAAAATGAAATTTTTAGGGTCTCGAAAATCGACCCCTCGAAAAACGACGTATCAAAATAAGCTAAAATAAGTGATCGAAAAACAAATCAAATGACTCCTAATTGTTAATATGTTATTATTTGACTTCCCAAAGCATTAAATCTTAAAAAAAAGCATATTTTTAGGGTCTCGATAATCGAGCTCTCGAAAAATGACGTCTCAAAATAAGAAAAAATAAGTGACCGAAAAACAAATCAAACGATTCCTAAGTGCTTAATATGTTATTATATGAGTTCCCGAAGCTTTAAATCTCGAAAAAATGAAATTTTTAGGGTCTCGAAAATCGAGCCCTCGAAAAACGACGTATCAAAATAAGCTAAAAAAAGTGACCGAAAAACAAATCAAAAGACTCCTAAGTGCTTAATTCGTAATTATTTGAGTTCCCAAAGCTTTAAATCTCGAAAAAGTGAAATTTTTAGGGTCTCGAAAATCGAGCCCCCGATAAACGACGTATCAATATATGCTAAAATAAGTGGCCGAAAAACAAAACAAACGACTCCTTAGTGCTTAATATGTAATTATTTGAGTTCTCGAAGCTTTAAATCTCGAAAAAATGAAATTTTCAAGGTCTCGAAAATCGAGCTCGCGAAAAACGACGCCTCAAAATAAGCTAAAATAATGACCGAAAAAAAAAATCAAATGACTCCTAAGTGCTTAATATGTTATTATTTGACTTCCCAAAGCTTTAAATCTTAAAAAAAAAGCAAATTTTTAGGGTCTCGAAAATCGATCCCTCGAAAAACGACGTATCATAATAAGCTAAAATAAGTGACCGAAAAACAAATCAAATGACTCCTAAGTGCTTAATATGTTATTATTTGACTTCCAAAAGCATTAAATCTTCAAAAAAAGCATATTTTTAGGGTCTCGATAATCGAGCCCCCGAAAAACGACGTCTCAAAATAAGCAAAAATAAGGGACCGAAAAACAAATCAAACGATTCCTAACTGCTTAATATGTTATTATATGAGTTCCCGAAGCTTTAAATCTCTAAAAAATGAAATTTTTAGGGCCTCGAAAATCGAGCCCTCGAAAAACGACGTATCAAAATAAACTAAAATAAGTGACCGAAGAACAAATCAAACGACTCCTAAGTGCTTAATATGTAATTATTTGAGTTCTCGAAGCTTTAGATCTCGAAAAAATGAAATTTTCTGGGTCTCGAAAATCGAGCCCGCGAAAAACGACGTCTCAAAATAAGCTAAAATAAATGACCGAAAAACAAATCAAATGACTCCTAAGTTCTTAATATGTTATTATTTGACTTACCAAAGCTTTAAATCTTCAAAAAAAGTAAATTTTTAGGGTCTCGAAAATCGAGCCCCCGAAAAATGACGTATCAAAATAATCTAAAATAAGTTACCGAAAAACAAATCAAACGACTCCTAAGTGCTTAATATGTAATTATTTGAGTACTCGAAGCTTTAAATCTCAAAAAAATGAAATTTTCAGGGTTTCGAAAATCGAGCCCCCAAAAACTACGTCTCAAAACAAGCTAAAATAAGTGACCGAAAACAACTCAAATCACTCCTAAGTGCTTAATATGTAATTATTTGAGTTCCCAAAGCTTTAAATCTCAAAAAAAATAATATTTTTAAGGTCTCGAAAATCGAGCCTCCGATAAACGACGTATCAAAATAAGCTAAAATAAGTGACCGAAAAATAAATCAAACGACTCCTAAGTGCTTAATATGTAATTATTTGAGTTCTCGAAGCTTTAAATCTCGAAAAAATAAAATTTTCAGGCTTTCGACAATAGAGCCCGCGAAAAACGACGTCTCAAAACAAGCTAAAATAAGTGACCGAAAATCAAATCAAATGACTCCTAAGTGCTTAGTATGTTATTATTTGACGACCCAAAGCTTTAGATCATGAAAAATGCAAATTTTTAGGGTCTGGAAAATCGAGCCCCCGAAAAACGACGTCTCAAAATAAGCTAATTTAAGTGGCCGAAAAATAAATCAAATGACTTCTAAGTGCTTAATATATTATTATTTGACTTCCCAAATCTTTAAATCTTCAAATAAAGCATATTTTTATGGTATCGAAAATCGAGCCCCCGAAAAACGACGTCTCAAAATAAGCAAAAATAAGTGACCGAAAAACAAATCAAACGATTCCTAAGTTTTTAATATGTTATTATATGAGTTCCCGAAGCTTTAAATCTCGAAAAAATATAATTTTTAGGGTATAAAAAATAATCCCCCGAAAAACCACGTATCAATATAAGCTAAAATAAGTGACCGAGAAACAAATCAAATCACTCCTAAGTGCTTTATATGTAATTATTTGAGTTCCCGAAGCTTTAAATCTCGAAAAAATGAAATTTTTAGGATCTCGAAAACGAGCCCCCGAAAAACGACTTCTCGAAATAAACTAAAATAAGTGACCGGAAAATAAATCGAATGACTCCTTAATGCTTAATATATTATTATTTGACTTCCGAAAGATTTAAATCTTAAAAAAAAGTAAATTATTAGGGTCTCGAAAATTGAGCCTCTGAAATACGACGTCTCAAAATAAGCAAAATAAGTGACCGAAAAACAAATCAAACGATTCCTAAGTGCTTAATATGTTATTGTATGAGTTCCCGAAGCTTTAAATCACGGAAAAATGAAATTTTTAGGGTCTCGAAAATCGACCCCTCGAAAAACGACGTATCAAAATAAGCTAAAATAAGTGACCGAAAAACAAATCAAATGACTCCTAAGTGCCTAATATGTTATTATTTGACTTCCCAAAGCATTAAATCTTAAAAAAAAGCATATTTTTAGGGTCTCGATAATCGAGCCCTCGAAAAACGACGTCTCAAAATAAGCAAAAATAAGTGACCGAAAAACAAATCAAACGATTCCTAAGTGCTTAATATGTTATTATATGAGTTCCCGAAGCTTTAAATCTCGAAAAAATAAAATTTTTAGGGTCTCGAAAATCGAGCCCTCGAAAAACGACGTATCAAAATAAGCTAAAATAAGTGACCGAAAAACAAATCAAACGACTCCTAAGTGCTTAATATGAAATTATTTGAGTTCTCGAAGCTTTAAATCTCGAAAAAATGAAATTTTTAGGGTCTCGAGAATCGAGCCCTCGAAAAACGACGTATCAAAATAAGCTAAAATAAGTGACCGAAAAACAAATCAAACGATTCCTAAGTGCTTAATATGTTATTATATGAGTTCCCGAAGCTTTAAATCTCGAAAAAATGAAATTTTTAGGGTCTCGAGAATCGAGCCCTCAAAAAACGACGTATTAAAATAAGCTAAAATAAGTGACCAAAAAAAAAATCAAACGACTCCTAAGTGCTTAATATGTAATATTTGAGTTCTCGAAGCTTTAGATCTCGAAAAAATGAAATTTTCAGGCTCTCGAAAATCGAGCCCGCGGAAAACGACGTCTAAAAATAAGCTAAAATAAGTGACCGAAAAACAAATCAAATGACTCCTAAGTGCTTAATATGTTATTATTAGACTTACCAAAGCTTTAAATCTTCAAAAAAAGTAAATTTTTAGGGTCTCTAAAATCGAGCCCCCGAAAAACGACGTATCAAAATAAGCTAAAATAAGTGACCGAAAAACAAATCAAACGACTCCTAAGTGCTTAATATTTAATTATTTGAGTTCTCGAAGCTTTAAATCTCAAAAAAATGAAATTTTAAAGGTTTCCAAAATCGAGCCCGCGAAAAACAACGTCTCAAAACAAGCTAATATAAGTGACCGAAAACAACTCAAATCACTTCTAAGTGCTTAATATGTAATTATTTGAGTTCCCAAAGCTTTAAATCTCGAAAAAGTGAAATTTTTAGGGTCTCGAAAATCGAGCCCCCGATAAACGACGTATCAAAATATGCTAAAATAAGTTACCGAAAAACAAATTAAATGACTCCTTAGTGCTTAATATGTAATTATTTGAGTTCTCGAAGCTTTAAATCTCGAAAAATGAAATTTTCATGGTCTCGAAAATCGAGCCCGCGAAAAACGACGTCTCAAAATAAGCTAAAATAATGACAAAAAAAATGAAATGACTCATAAGTGCTTAATATGTTATTATTTGACTTCCCAAAGCTTTAAATCTTAAAAAAAAGCAATTTTTTAGGGTCTCGAAAATCGAGCCCTCGAAAAACGACGTATCAAAATAAGCTAAAATAAGTGACCGAAAAACAAATCAAATGACTCCTAAGACTTAATATGTTATTATTTGACTTCCCAAAGCATTAAATCTTCAAAAAAAGCATATTTTTAGGGTCTCGATAATCGAGCCCCCGAAAAACGACGTCTCAAAGTAAGCAAAAATAAGGGACCGAAAAACAAATCAAACGATTCCTAGGTGCTTAATATGTTATTATATGAGTTCCCGAAGCTTTAAATCTCGATAAAATGAAATTTTCAGGGTTTCGAAAATCGGGCCCGCGAAAAACGACGTGTCAAAACAAGCTAAAATAAGTGACCGAAAATCAAATCAAATGACTTCTAAGTGCTTAGTGTGTTATTATTTGACGACCCAAAGCTTTAGATCATGAAAAATGCAAATTTTTAGGGTCTGGAAAATCGAGCCCCCGAAAAACGACGTCTCAAAATAAGCTAATTTATGTGGCCGAAAAATAAATCAAATGACTTCTAAGTGCTTAATATATTATTATTTGACTTCACAAATCTTTAAATCTTCAAATAAAGCATATTTTTATGGTCTCGAAAATCGAGCCCTCGAAAAACGACGTCTCAAATTAAGCAAAAATAAGTGAACGAAAAACAAATCAAACGATTCCTAAGTGCTTAATATGTTATTATATGAGTTCCCGAAGCTATAAATCTCGAAAAAATAAAATTTTTAGGGTCTCGAAAATCGAGCCCTAAAAAAACGACGTATCAAAATAAGCTAAAATAAGTGACCGAAAAACAAATTAAACGACTCCTAAGTGCTTAATATGTAATTATTTGAGTTCTCGAAGCTTTAAATCTCGAAAAAATGAAATTTTCAGGCTTTCGAAAATCGAGCCCGTGAAAAACGACGTCTCAAAACAAGCTAAAATAAGTGACCGAAAATGAAATCAAATGACTCCTATGTGCTTAGTATGTTATTATTTGACGACCCAAAGCTTTAGATCATGAAAAATGCAAATTTTTAGGGTCTGGAAAATCGAGCCCCGGAAAAACGACGTCTCAAAATAAGCTAATTTAAGTGGCCGAAAAATAAATCAAATGACTTCTAAGTGCTTAATATATTATTATTTGACTTCCCAAATCTTTAAATCTTCAAATAAAGCATATTTTTAGGGTCTCGAAAATCGAGCCCCCGAAAAACGACGTCTCAAAATAAGCAAAAATAAGTGACCGAAAAACAAATCAAACGATTCCTAAGTTTTTAATATGTTATTATATGAGTTCCCGAAGCTTTAAATCTCGAAAAAATATAATTTTTAGGGTATCAAAAATCATCCCCCGAAAAACCACGTATCAATATAAGATAAAATAAGTGACCGAAAAACAAATCAAATCACTCCTAAGTGCTTAATATGTAATTATTTGAGTTCCCGAAGCTTTAAATCTCGAATAAATGAAATTTTTAGGGTCTCGAAAACGAGCCCCCGAAAAACGACGTCTCGAAATAAACTAAAATAAGTGACCGGAAAATAAATCAAATGACTACTTAATGCTTAATATATTATTATTTGACTTCCCAAAGCTTTAAATCTTAAAAAAAAGTAAATTATTATTGTCTCGAAAATCGAGCCTCTGAAATACGACGTCTCAAAATATGCTAAAATAAGTGACCGAAAAACAAATCAAACGACCCCTTAGTGCTTAATATGTAATTATTTGAGTTCTCGAAGCTTTAAATCTCGAAAAAATGAAATTTTAAGGGTCTCAAAAATCGAGCCCACGAAAAACGACGTGTCAAAACAAGCTAAAATAAGTGACCGAAAATCAAATCAAATGACTCCTAAGTGCTTAGTATGTTATTATTTGACGACCCAAAGCTTTAGATCATGAAAAATGCAAATTTTTAGGGTCTGGAAAATCGAGCCCCCGAAAAACGACGTCTCAAAATAAGCTAATTTATGTGGCCGAAAAATAAATCAAATGACTTCTAAGTGCTTAATATATTATTATTTGACTTCACAAATCTTTAAATCTTCAAATAAAGCATATTTTTATGGTCTCGAAAATCGAGCCCTCGAAAAACGACGTCTCAAATTAAGCAAAAATAAGTGAACGAAAAACAAATCAAACGATTCCTAAGTGCTTAATATGTTATTATATGAGTTCCCGAAGCTATAAATCTCGAAAAAATAAAATTTTTAGGGTCTCGAAAATCGAGCCCTAAAAAACGACGTATCAAAATAGGCTAAAATAAGTGACCAAAAAACAAATCAAACGACTCCTAAGTGCTTAATATGTAATTATTTGAGTTCTCGAAGCTTTAAATCTCGAAAAAATGAAATTTTTAGGCTTTCGAAATTCGAGCCCGTGCAAAACGACGTCTCAAAACAAGCTAAAATAAGTGACCGAAAATGAAATCAAATGACTCCTATGTGCTTAGTATTTTATTATTTGACGACCCAAAGCTTTAGATCATGAAAAATGCATATTTTTAGGGTCTGGAAAATCGAGCCCCGGAAAAACGACGTCTCAAAATAAGCTAATTTAAGTGGCCGAAAAATAAATCAAATGACTTCTAAGTGCTTAATATATTATTATTTGACTTCCCAAATCTTTAAATCTTCAAATAAAGCATATTTTTATGGTCTCGAAAATCGAGCCCCCGAAAAACGACGTCTCAAAATAAGCAAAAATAAGTGACCGAAAAACAAATCAAACGATTCCTAAGTTTTTAATATGTTATTATATGAGTTCCCGAAGCTTTAAATCTCGAAAAAATATAATTTTTAGGGTATCAAAAATCATCCCCCGAAAAACCACGTATCAATATAAGCTAAAATAAGTGACCGAAAAACAAATCAAATCACTCCTAAGTGCTTAATATGTAATTATTTGAGTTCCCGAAGCTTTAAATCTCGAATAAATGAAATTTTTAGGGTCTCGAAAACGAGCCCCCGAAAAACGACCTCTCGAAATAAACTAAAATAAGTGACCGGAAAATAAATCGAATGACTCCTTAATGCTTAATATATTATTATTTGACTTCCCAAAGCTTTAAATCTTAAAAAAAGTAAATTATTAGGGTCTCGAAAATTGAGCCTCTGAAATACGACGTCTCAAAATAAGCAAAATAAGTGACCGAAAAACAAATCAAACGATTCCTAAGTGCTTAATATGTTATTATATGAGTTCCCGAAGCTTTAAATCACGGAAAAATGAAATTTTTAGGGTCTCGAAAATCGACCCCGCGAAAAACTACGTCTCAAAACAAGCTAATATAAGTGACCGGAAGCAACTCAAATCACTTCTAAGTGCTTAATATGTAATTATTTAAGTTCCCAAAGCTTTAATCTCGAAAAAGTGAAATTTTTAGGGTCTCAAAAATCGAGCCCCCGATAAACGACGTATCAAAATATGCTAAAATAAGTGACCGAAAAACAAATCAAACGACTCCTTAGTCCCTAATATGTAATTATTTGAGTTCTCGAAGCTTTAAATCTCGAAAAAATGAAATTTTCAGGGTCTCGAAAATCGAGCCCGCGAAAAACGATGCCTCAAAATAAGCTAAAATAATGACAAAAAAAAATCAAATGACTCATAAGTGCTTAATATGTTATTATTTGACTTCCCAAAGCTTTAAATCTTAAAAAAAAGCAAATTTTTAGGGTCTCGAAAATCGAGCCCTCGAAAAAGGACGTATAAAAATAAGCTAAAATAAGTTACCGAAATACAAATCAAATGACTCCTAAGTGCTTAATATGTTATTATTTGACTTCCCAAAGCATTAAATCTTCAAAAAAAGAATATTTTTAGGCTTTCGAAAATAGAGCCCGCGAAAAACGACGTCTCAAAATAAGCAAAAATAAGGGACCGAAAAATAAATCAAACGATTCCTAAGTGCTTAATATGTTATTATTTGAGTTCTCGAAACTTTAAATCTCGAAAAAATGAAATTTTCAGGGTTTCGAAAATCGAGCCCGCGAAAAACGACGTGTCAAAACAAGCTAAAATAAGTGACCGAAAATCAAATCAAATGACTCCTAAGTGCTTAGTATGTTATTATTTGGCGACCCAAAGCTTTAGATCATGAAAAATGCAAATTTTTAGGGTCTGGAAAATCGAGCCCCCGAAAAACGACGTCTCAAAATAAGCTAATTTAAGTGGCCGAAAAATAAATCAAATTACTTCTAAGTGCTTAATATATTATTATTTGACTTCACAAATCTTTAAATCTTCAAATAAAGCATATTTTTATGGTCTCGAAAATCGAGCCCCCGAAAAACGACGTCTCAAATTAAGCAAAAATAAGTGAACGAAAAACAAATCAAACGATTCCTAAGTGCTTAATATGTTATTATATGAGTTCCCGAAGCTTTAAATCTCGAAAAAATAAAATTTTTAGGGTCTCGAAAATCGAGCCCTCAAAAAACGACGTATCAAAATAAGCTAAAATAAGTGACCGAAAAACAAATCAAACGACTCCTAAGTGCTTAATATGTAATTATTTGAGTTCTCGAATCTTTAAATCTCGAAAAAATGAAATTTTCAGGCTTTCGAAAATCGAGCCCGCGAAAAACGACGTCACAAAACAAGCTAAAATAAGTGACCGAAAATCAAATCAAATGACTCCTAAGTGCTTAGTATGTTATTATTTGACGACCCAAAGCTTTAGATCATGAAAAATGCAAATTTTTAGGGTCTGAAAAATCGAGCCCCCGAAAAACGACGTCTCAAAATAAGCAAATTTAAGTGGCCGAAAAATAAATCAAATGACTTCTAAGTGCTTAATATATTATTATTTGACTTCCCAAATCTTTAAATCTTCAAATAAAGCATTTTTTTAGGGTCTCGAAAATAGAGCCCCCGAAAAACGACTTCTCAAAATAAGCAAAAATAAGTGACCGAAAAACAAATCAAACGATTCCTAAGTTTTTAATATGTTATTATATGAGTTCCCGAAGCTTTAAATCTCGAAAAAATATAATTTTTAGGGTATCAAAAATCATCCCCCGAAAAACCACGTATCAATAAAAGATAAAATAAGTGACCGAAAAACAAATCAAATCACTCCTAAGTGCTTAATATGTAATTATTTGAGTTCCCGAAGCTTTAAATCTCGAATAAATGAAATTTTTAGGGTCTCGAAAACGAGCCCCCGAAAAACGACGTCTCGAAATAAACTAAAATAAGTGACCGAAAAATAAATCAAATGACTACTAAATGCTTAATATATTATTATTTGACTTCCCAAAGCTTTAAATCTTAAAAAAAAAGTAAATTATTATTGTCTCGAAAATCGAGCCTCTGAAATACGACGTCTCAAAATATGCTAAAATAAGTGACCCAAAAACAAATCAAACGACCCCTTAGTGCTTAATATGTAATTATTTGAGTTCTCGAAGCTTTAAATCTCGAAAAAATGAAATTTTCAGGGACTCAAAAATCGAGCCCGCGATAAACGACGTGTCAAAACAAGCTAAAATAAGTGACCGAAAATAAAATCAACTGACTCCTAAGTGCTTAGTATGTTATTATTTGACGACCCAAAGCTTTAGATCATGAAAAATGCAAATTTTTAGGGTCTTGAAAATCGAGCCCCCGAAAAACGACGTCTCAAAATAAGCTAATTTAAGTGGCCGAAAAATAAATCAAATGACTTCTAAGTGCTTAATATATTATTATTTGACTTCCCAAATCTTTAAATCTTCAAATAAAGCATTTTTTTAGGGTCTCGAAAATAGAGCCCCCGAAAAATGACTTCTCAAAATAAGCAAAAATAAGTGACCGAAAAACAAATCAGACGACTCCTAAGTGCTTAATATGTAATTATTTGAGTTCTCGAAGCTTTAAATCTCGAAAAAATGAAATTTTCAGGCTTTCGAAAATCGAGCCCGCGAAAAACGACGTCTCAAAACAAGCTAAAATAAGTGACCGAAAATCAAATCAAATGACTCCTAAGTGCTTAGTATGTTATTATTTGACGACCCAAAGCTTTAGATCAAGAAAAATGCAAATTTTTAGGGTCAGGAAAATCGAGCCCCCGAAAAACGACGTCTCAAAATAAGCTAATAATTTAAGTGGCCGAAAAATAAATCAAATGACTTCTAAGTGCTTAATATATTATTATTTGACTTCCCAAATCTTTAAATCTTCAAATAAAGCATATTTTTAGGGTCTCGAAAATCGAGCCCCCGAAAAACGACGTCTCAAAATAAGCAAAAATAAGTGACCGAAAAACAAATCAAACGATTCCTAAGTTTTTAATATGTTATTATATGAGTTCCCGAAGCTTTAAATCTCGAAAAAATATAATTTTTAGGGTATCAAAAATCATCCCCCGAAAAACCACGTATCAATATAAGATAAAATAAGTGACCGAAAAACAAATCAAATCACTCCTAAGTGCTTAATATGTAATTATTTGAGTTCCCGAAGCTTTAAATCTCGAATAAATGAAATTTTTAGGGTCTCGAAAACGAGCCCCCGAAAAACGACGTCTCGAAATAAACTAAAATAAGTGACCGGAAAATAAATCAAAATGACTACTTAATGCTTAATATATTATTATTTGACTTCCCAAAGCTTTAAATCTTAAAAAAAAGTAAATTATTAGTGTCTCGAAAATCGAGCCTCTGAAATACGACGTCTCAAAATATGCTAAAATAAGTGACCGAAAAACAAATCAAACGACCCCTTAGTGCTTAATATGTAATTATTTGAGTTCTCGAAGCTTTAAATCTCGAAAAAATTAAAATTTTCAGGGTCTCAAAAATCGAGCCCGCGAAAAACGACCTGTCAAAACAAGCTATAAGTGACCGAAAATCAAATCAAATGACTCCTAAGTGCTTAGTATGTTATTATTTGACGACCCAAAGCTTTAGATCATGAAAAATGCAAATTTTTAGGGTTTGGAAAATCGAGCCCCCGAAAAACGACGTCTCAAAATATGCTAATTTAAGTGGCCGAAAAATGAAAAATAAATCAAATGACTTCTAAGTGCTTCATATATTATTATTTGACTTCACAAATCTTTAAATCTTCAAATAAAGCATATTTTTATGGTCTCGAAAATCGAGCCCCCGAAAAACGACGTCTCAAAATAAGCAAAAATAAGTGAACGAAAAATAAATAAAACGATTCATAAGTGCTTAATATGTTATTGTATGAGTTCTCGAAGCTTTAAATCTCGAAAAAATAAAATTTTTAGGGTCTCGAAAATCGAAGCCTCGAAAAACGACGTATCAATATAAGCTAAAATAAGTGACCGAAAAACAAATCAAACGACTCATAAGTGCTTAATATGTAATTATTTGAGTTCTCGAAGCTTTAAATCTCGAAAAAATGAAATTTTCAGGGTTTCGAAAATCGAGCCCGCGAAAAACGACGTGTGATAACAAGCTAAAATAAGTAACCGAAAATCAAATCAAATGACTCCTAAGTGCTTAGTATGTTATTATTTGACGACCAAAAGCTTTAGGTCATGAAAAATGCAAATTTTTAGGGTCTGAAAAATCGAGCCCCCGAAAAACAACGTCTCAAAATAATCTAATTTAAGTGGCCGAAAAATAAATCAAATGACTTCTAAGTGCTTAATATATTATTATTTGACTTCACTAATCTTTAAATCTTCAAATAAAGCATATTTTTATGGTCTCGAAAATCGAGCCCCCGAAAAACGACGTCTCAAATTAAGCAAAAATAAGTGAACGAAAAATAAATCAAACGATTCCTAAGTGCTTAATATGTTATTATATGAGTTCCCAAAGCTTTAAATCTCTAAAAAATAAAATTTTTAAGGTCTCGAAAATCGAGCCCTCAAAAAACGACGTATCAAAATAAGCTAAAATAAGTGACCGAAAAACAAATCAAACGACTCCTAAGTGCTTAATATGTAATTATTTGAGTTCTCGAAGCTTTAAATATCGAAAATATAAAATTTTCAGGCTTTCGAAAATCGAGCCCGCGAAAAACGACGTCTCAAAACAAGCTAAAATAAGTGACCGAAAATCAAATCAAATGACTCCTAAGTGCTTAGTATGTTATTATTTGATGACCCAAAGCTTTAGATCATGAAAAATGCAAATTTTTAGGGTCTGGAAAATCGTGCCCCCGAAAAACGACGTCTCAAAATAAGCTAATTTAAGTGGCCGAAAAATAAATCAAATGACTTCTAAGTGCTTAATATATTATTATTTGACTTCCCAAATCTTTAAATCTTCAAATAAAGCATATTTTTATGGTCTCGAAAATCGAGCCCCCGAAAAACGACGTCTCAAAATAAGCAAAAATAAGTGACCGAAAAACAAATCAAACGATTCCTAAGTTTTTAATATGTTATTATATGAGTTCCCGAAGCTTTAAATCTCGAAAAAATATAATTTTTAGGGTATCAAAAATCATCCCCCGAAAAACCACGTATCAATATAAGCTAAAATAAGTGACCGAAAAACAAATCAAATCACTCCTAAGTGCTTAATATGTAATTATTTGAGTTCCCGAAGCTTTAAATCTCGAATAAATGAAATTTTTAGGGTCTCGAAAACGAGCCCCCGAAAAACGACCTCTCGAAATAAACTAAAATAAGTGACCGGAAAATAAATCGAATGACTCCTTAATGCTTAATATATTATTATTTGACTTCCCAAAGCTTTAAATCTTAAAAAAAAAGTAAATTATTAGGGTCTCAAAAATTGAGCCTCTGAAATACGACGTCTCAAAATAAGCAAAATAAGTGACCGAAAAACAAATCAAACGATTCCTAAGTGCTTAATATGTTATTATATGAGTTCCCGAAGCATTAAATCACGGAAAAATGAAATTTTTAGGGTCTCGAAAATCGACCCCTCGAAAAACGACGTATCAAAATAAGCTAAAATAAGTGATCGAAAAACAAATCAAATGACTCCTAATTGTTAATATGTTATTATTTGACTTCCCAAAGCATTAAATCTTAAAAAAAAGCATATTTTTAGGGTCTCGATAATCGAGCCCTCGAAAAACGACGTCTCAAAATAAGAAAAAATAAGTGACCGAAAAACAAATCAAACGATTCCTAAGTGCTTAATATGTTATTATATGAGTTCCCGAAGCTTTAAATCTCGAAAAAATGAAATTTTTAGGGTCTCGAAAATCGAGCCCTCGAAAAATGACGTATCAAAATAAGCTAAAAAAAGTGACCGAAAAACAAATCAAAAGACTCCTAAGTGCTTAATACGTAATTATTTGAGTTCCCAAAGCTTTAAATCTCGAAAAAGTAAAATTTTTAGTGTCTCGAAAATCGAGCCCCCGATAAACGACGTATCAAAATATGCTAAAATAAGGGACCGAAAAACAAAACAAACGACTCCTTAGTGCTTAATATGTAATTATTTGAGTTCTAAAAAGCTTTAAATCTCGAAAAAATGAAATTTTCAGGGTCTCGAAAATCGAGCCCGCGAAAAACGACGCCTCAAAATAAGCTAAAATAATGACCGAAAAAAAAATCAAATGACTCCTAAGTGCTTAATATGTTATTATTTGACTTCCCAAAGCTTTAAATCTTAAAAAAAAAAAGCAAATTTTTAGGGTCTCGAAAATCGATCCCTCGAAAAACGACGTATCATAATAAGCTAAAATAAGTGACCGAAAAACAAATCAAATGACTCCTAAGTGCTTAATATGTTATTATTTGACTTCCCAAAGCATTAAATCTTCAAAAAAAGCATATTTTTAGGGTCTCGATAATCGAGCCCCCGAAAAACGACGTCTCAAAATAAGCAAAAATAAGGGACCGAAAAACAAATCAAACGATTCCTAACTGCTTAATATGTTATTATATGAGTTCCCGAAGCTTTAAATCTCTAAAAAATGAAATTTTTAGGGCCTCGAAAATCGAGCCCTCGAAAAACGACGTATCAAAATAAACTAAAATAAGTGACCGAAGAACAAATCAAACGACTCCTAAGTGCTTAATATGTAATTATTTGAGTTCTCGAAGCTTTAGATCTCGAAAAAATGAAATTTTCTGGGTCTCGAAAATCGAGCCCGCGAAAAACGACGTCTCAAAACAAGCTAAAATAAGTGACCGAAAATCAAATCAAATGACTCCTAAGTGCTTAGTATGTTATTATTTGATGACCCAAAGCTTTAGATCATGAAAAATGCAAATTTTTAGGGTCTGGAAAATCGTGCCCCCGAAAAACGACGTCTCAAAATAAGCTAATTTAAGTGGCCGAAAAATAAATCAAATGACTTCTAAGTGCTTAATATATTATTATTTGACTTCCCAAATCTTTAAATCTTCAAATAAAGCATATTTTTATGGTCTCGAAAATCGAGCCCCCGAAAAACGACGTCTCAAAATAAGCAAAAATAAGTGACCGAAAAACAAATCAAACGATTCCTAAGTTTTTAATATGTTATTATATGAGTTCCCGAAGCTTTAAATCTCGAAAAAATATAATTTTTAGGGTATCAAAAATCATCCCCCGAAAAACCACGTATCAATATAAGCTAAAATAAGTGACCGAAAAACAAATCAAATCACTCCTAAGTGCTTAATATGTAATTATTTGAGTTCCCGAAGCTTTAAATCTCGAATAAATGAAATTTTTAGGGTCTCGAAAACGAGCCCCCGAAAAACGACCTCTCGAAATAAACTAAAATAAGTGACCGGAAAATAAATCGAATGACTCCTTAATGCTTAATATATTATTATTTGACTTCCCAAAGCTTTAAATCTTAAAAAAAAAGTAAATTATTAGGGTCTCAAAAATTGAGCCTCTGAAATACGACGTCTCAAAATAAGCAAAATAAGTGACCGAAAAACAAATCAAACGATTCCTAAGTGCTTAATATGTTATTATATGAGTTCCCGAAGCATTAAATCACGGAAAAATGAAATTTTTAGGGTCTCGAAAATCGACCCCTCGAAAAACGACGTATCAAAATAAGCTAAAATAAGTGATCGAAAAACAAATCAAATGACTCCTAATTGTTAATATGTTATTATTTGACTTCCCAAAGCATTAAATCTTAAAAAAAAGCATATTTTTAGGGTCTCGATAATCGAGCCCTCGAAAAACGACGTCTCAAAATAAGAAAAAATAAGTGACCGAAAAACAAATCAAACGATTCCTAAGTGCTTAATATGTTATTATATGAGTTCCCGAAGCTTTAAATCTCGAAAAAATGAAATTTTTAGGGTCTCGAAAATCGAGCCCTCGAAAAATGACGTATCAAAATAAGCTAAAAAAAGTGACCGAAAAACAAATCAAAAGACTCCTAAGTGCTTAATACGTAATTATTTGAGTTCCCAAAGCTTTAAATCTCGAAAAAGTAAAATTTTTAGTGTCTCGAAAATCGAGCCCCCGATAAACGACGTATCAAAATATGCTAAAATAAGGGACCGAAAAACAAAACAAACGACTCCTTAGTGCTTAATATGTAATTATTTGAGTTCTAAAAAGCTTTAAATCTCGAAAAAATGAAATTTTCAGGGTCTCGAAAATCGAGCCCGCGAAAAACGACGCCTCAAAATAAGCTAAAATAATGACCGAAAAAAAAATCAAATGACTCCTAAGTGCTTAATATGTTATTATTTGACTTCCCAAAGCTTTAAATCTTAAAAAAAAAAAGCAAATTTTTAGGGTCTCGAAAATCGATCCCTCGAAAAACGACGTATCATAATAAGCTAAAATAAGTGACCGAAAAACAAATCAAATGACTCCTAAGTGCTTAATATGTTATTATTTGACTTCCCAAAGCATTAAATCTTCAAAAAAAGCATATTTTTAGGGTCTCGATAATCGAGCCCCCGAAAAACGACGTCTCAAAATAAGCAAAAATAAGGGACCGAAAAACAAATCAAACGATTCCTAACTGCTTAATATGTTATTATATGAGTTCCCGAAGCTTTAAATCTCTAAAAAATGAAATTTTTAGGGCCTCGAAAATCGAGCCCTCGAAAAACGACGTATCAAAATAAACTAAAATAAGTGACCGAAGAACAAATCAAACGACTCCTAAGTGCTTAATATGTAATTATTTGAGTTCTCGAAGCTTTAGATCTCGAAAAAATGAAATTTTCTGGGTCTCGAAAATCGAGCCCGCGAAAAACGACGTCTCAAAATAAGCTAAAATAAATGACCGAAAAACAAATCAAATGACTCCTAAGTTCTTAATATGTTATTATTTGACTTACCAAAGCTTTAAATCTTCAAAAAAAGTAAATTTTTAGGGTCTCGAAAATCGAGCCCCCGAAAAATGACCTATCAAAATAATCTAAAATAAGTTACCGAAAAACAAATCAAACGACTCCTAAGTGCTTAATATGTAATTATTTGAGTACTCGAAGCTTTAAATCTCAAAAAAATGAAATTTTTAGGGTTTCGAAAATCGAGCCCCCAAAAACTACGTCTCAATACAAGCTAAAATAAGTGACCGAAAACAACTCAAATCACTCCTAAGTGCTTAATATGTAGTTATTTGAGTTCCCAAAGCTTTAAATCTCAAAAAAAATAATATTTTTAGGGTCTCGAAAATCGAGCCTCCGATAAACGACGTATCAAAATAAGCTAAAATAAGTGACGGAAAAATAAATCAAACGACTCCTAAGTGCTTAATATGTAATTATTTGAGTTCTCGAAGCTTTAAATCTCGAAAAAATAAAATATTCAGGCTTTCGACAATTGAGCCCGCGAAAAACGACGTCTCAAAACAAGCTAAAATAAGTGACTGAAAATCAAATCAAATGACTCCTAAGTGCTTAGTATGTTATTATTTGACGACCCAAAGCTTTAGATCATGAAAAATGCAAATTTTTAGGGTCTGGAAAATCGAGCCCCCGAAAAACGACGTCTCAAAATAAGCTAATTTAAGTGGCCGAAAAATATATCAAATGACTTCTAAGTGCTTAATATATTATTATTTGACTTCCCAAATCTTTAAATCTTCAAATAAAGCATATTTTTATGGTATCGAAAATCGAGCCCCCGAAAAATGACGTCTCAAAATAAGCAAAAATAAGTGACTGAAAAACAAATCAAACGATTCCTAAGTTTTTAATATGTTATTATATGAGTTCCCGAAGCTTTAAATCTCGAAAAAATATAATTTTTAGGGTATCAAAAATCATCCCCCGAAAAACCACGTATCAATATAAGCTAAAATAAGTGACCGAGAAACAAATCAAATCACTCCTAAGTGCTTTATATGTAATTATTTGAGTTCCCGAAGCTTTAAATCTCGAAAAAATAAAATTTTTAGGGTCTCGAAAACGAGCCCCCGAAAAACGACTTCTCGAAATAAACTAAAATAAGTTACCGGAAAATAAATCGAATGACTCCTTAATGCTTAATATATTATTATTTGACTTCCCAAAGCTTTAAATCTTAAAAAAAAAGTAAATTATTAGGGTCTCGAAAATTGAGCCTCTGAAATACGACGTCTCAAAATAAGCAAAATAAGTGACCGAAAAACAAATCAAACGATTCCTAAGTGCTTAATATGTTATTATATGAGTTCCCGAAGCTTTAAATCACGGAAAAATGAAATTTTTAGGGTCTCGAAAATCGACCCCTCGAAAAACGACGTATCAAAATAAGCTAAAATAAGTGATCGAAAAACAAATCAAATGACTCCTAATTGTTAATATGTTATTATTTGACTTCCCAAAGCATTAAATCTTAAAAAAAAGCATATTTTTAGGGTCTCGATAATCGAGCTCTCGAAAAATGACGTCTCAAAATAAGAAAAAATAAGTGACCGAAAAACAAATCAAACGATTCCTAAGTGCTTAATATGTTATTATATGAGTTCCCGAAGCTTTAAATCTCGAAAAAATGAAATTTTTAGGGTCTCGAAAATCGAGCCCTCGAAAAACGACGTATCAAAATAAGCTAAAAAAAGTGACCGAAAAACAAATCAAAAGACTCCTAAGTGCTTAATACGTAATTATTTGAGTTCCCAAAGCTTTAAATCTCGAAAAAGTGAAATTTTTAGGGTCTCGAAAATCGAGCCCCCGATAAACGACGTATCAATATATGCTAAAATAAGTGGCCGAAAAACAAAACAAACGACTCCTTAGTGCTTAATATGTAATTATTTGAGTTCTCGAAGCTTTAAATCTCGAAAAAATGAAATTTTCAAGGTCTCGAAAATCGAGCTCGCGAAAAACGACGCCTCAAAATAAGCTAAAATAATGACCGAAAAAAAAAATCAAATGACTCCTAAGTGCTTAATATGTTATTATTTGACTTCCCAAAGCTTTAAATCTTAAAAAAAAAAGCAAATTTTTAGGGTCTCGAAAATCGATCCCTCGAAAAACGACGTATCATAATAAGCTAAAATAAGTGACCGAAAAACAAATCAAATGACTCCTAAGTGCTTAATATGTTATTATTTGACTTCCAAAAGCATTAAATCTTCAAAAAAAGCATATTTTTAGGGTCTCGATAATCGAGCCCCCGAAAAACGACGTCTCAAAATAAGCAAAAATAAGGGACCGAAAAACAAATCAAACGATTCCTAACTGCTTAATATGTTATTATATGAGTTCCCGAAGCTTTAAATCTCTAAAAAATGAAATTTTTAGGGCCTCGAAAATCGAGCCCTCGAAAAACGACGTATCAAAATAAACTAAAATAAGTGACCGAAGAACAAATCAAACGACTCCTAAGTGCTTAATATGTAATTATTTGAGTTCTCGAAGCTTTAGATCTCGAAAAAATGAAATTTTCTGGGTCTCGAAAATCGAGCCCGCGAAAAACGACGTCTCAAAATAAGCTAAAATAAATGACCGAAAAACAAATCAAATGACTCCTAAGTTCTTAATATGTTATTATTTGACTTACCAAAGCTTTAAATCTTCAAAAAAAGTAAATTTTTAGGGTCTCGAAAATCGAGCCCCCGAAAAATGACGTATCAAAATAATCTAAAATAAGTTACCGAAAAACAAATCAAACGACTCCTAAGTGCTTAATATGTAATTATTTGAGTACTCGAAGCTTTAAATCTCAAAAAAATGAAATTTTCAGGGTTTCGAAAATCGAGCCCCCAAAAACTACGTCTCAAAACAAGCTAAAATAAGTGACCGAAAACAACTCAAATCACTCCTAAGTGCTTAATATGTAATTATTTGAGTTCCCAAAGCTTTAAATCTCAAAAAAAATAATATTTTTAAGGTCTCGAAAATCGAGCCTCCGATAAACGACGTATCAAAATAAGCTAAAATAAGTGACCGAAAAATAAATCAAACGACTCCTAAGTGCTTAATATGTAATTATTTGAGTTCTCGAAGCTTTAAATCTCGAAAAAATAAAATTTTCAGGCTTTCGACAATAGAGCCCGCGAAAAACGACGTCTCAAAACAAGCTAAAATAAGTGACCGAAAATCAAATCAAATGACTCCTAAGTGCTTAGTATGTTATTATTTGACGACCAAAAGCTTTAGATCATGAAAAATGCAAATTTTTAGGGTCTGGAAAATCGAGCCCCCGAAAAACGACGTCTCAAAATAAGCTAATTTAAGTGGCCGAAAAATAAATCAAATGACTTCTAAGTGCTTAATATATTATTATTTGACTTCCCAAATCTTTAAATCTTCAAATAAAGCATATTTTTATGGTATCGAAAATCGAGCCCCCGAAAAACGACGTCTCAAAATAAGCAAAAATAAGTGACCGAAAAACAAATCAAACGATTCCTAAGTTTTTAATATGTTATTATATGAGTTCCCGAAGCTTTAAATCTCGAAAAAATATAATTTTTAGGGTATAAAAAATAATCCCCCGAAAAACCACGTATCAATATAAGCTAAAATAAGTGACCGAGAAACAAATCAAATCACTCCTAAGTGCTTTATATGTAATTATTTGAGTTCCCGAAGCTTTAAATCTCGAAAAAATGAAATTTTTAGGATCTCGAAAACGAGCCCCCGAAAAACGACTTCTCGAAATAAACTAAAATAAGTGACCGGAAAATAAATCGAATGACTCCTTAATGCTTAATATATTATTATTTGACTTCCGAAAGATTTAAATCTTAAAAAAAAGTAAATTATTAGGGTCTCGAAAATTGAGCCTCTGAAATACGACGTCTCAAAATAAGCAAAATAAGTGACCGAAAAACAAATCAAACGATTCCTAAGTGCTTAATATGTTATTGTATGAGTTCCCGAAGCTTTAAATCACGGAAAAATGAAATTTTTAGGGTCTCGAAAATCGACCCCTCGAAAAACGACGTATCAAAATAAGCTAAAATAAGTGACCGAAAAACAAATCAAATGACTCCTAAGTGCCTAATATGTTATTATTTGACTTCCCAAAGCATTAAATCTTAAAAAAAAGCATATTTTTAGGGTCTCGATAATCGAGCCCTCGAAAAACGACGTCTCAAAATAAGCAAAAATAAGTGACCGAAAAACAAATCAAACGATTCCTAAGTGCTTAATATGTTATTATATGAGTTCCCGAAGCTTTAAATCTCGAAAAAATAAAATTTTTAGGGTCTCGAAAATCGAGCCCTCGAAAAACGACGTATCAAAATAAGCTAAAATAAGTGACCGAAAAACAAATCAAACGACTCCTAAGTGCTTAATATGAAATTATTTGAGTTCTCGAAGCTTTAAATCTCGAAAAAATGAAATTTTTAGGGTCTCGAGAATCGAGCCCTCGAAAAACGACGTATCAAAATAAGCTAAAATAAGTGACCGAAAAACAAATCAAACGATTCCTAAGTGCTTAATATGTTATTATATGAGTTCCCGAAGCTTTAAATCTCGAAAAAATGAAATTTTTAGGGTCTCGAGAATCGAGCCCTCAAAAAACGACGTATTAAAATAAGCTAAAATAAGTGACCAAAAAAAAAATCAAACGACTCCTAAGTGCTTAATATGTAATATTTGAGTTCTCGAAGCTTTAGATCTCGAAAAAATGAAATTTTCAGGCTCTCGAAAATCGAGCCCGCGGAAAACGACGTCTAAAAATAAGCTAAAATAAGTGACCGAAAAACAAATCAAATGACTCCTAAGTGCTTAATATGTTATTATTAGACTTACCAAAGCTTTAAATCTTCAAAAAAAGTAAATTTTTAGGGTCTCGAAAATCGAGCCCCCGAAAAACGACGTATCAAAATAAGCTAAAATAAGTGACCGAAAAACAAATCAAACGACTCCTAAGTGCTTAATATGTAATTATTTGAGTTCTCGAAGCTTTAAATCTCAAAAAAATGAAATTTTAAAGGTTTCCAAAATCGAGCCCGCGAAAAACAACGTCTCAAAACAAGCTAATATAAGTGACCGAAAACAACTCAAATCACTTCTAAGTGCTTAATATGTAATTATTTGAGTTCCCAAAGCTTTAAATCTCGAAAAAGTGAAATTTTTAGGGTCTCGAAAATCGAGCCCCCGATAAACGACGTATCAAAATATGCTAAAATAAGTTACCGAAAAACAAATTAAATGACTCCTTAGTGCTTAATATGTAATTATTTGAGTTCTCGAAGCTTTAAATCTCGAAAAATGAAATTTTCATGGTCTCGAAAATCGAGCCCGCGAAAAACGACGTCTCAAAATAAGCTAAAATAATGACAAAAAAAATGAAATGACTCATAAGTGCTTAATATGTTATTATTTGACTTCCCAAAGCTTTAAATCTTAAAAAAAAGCAATTTTTTAGGGTCTCGAAAATCGAGCCCTCGAAAAACGACGTATCAAAATAAGCTAAAATAAGTGACCGAAAAACAAATCAAATGACTCCTAAGACTTAATATGTTATTATTTGACTTCCCAAAGCATTAAATCTTCAAAAAAAGCATATTTTTAGGGTCTCGATAATCGAGCCCCCGAAAAACGACGTCTCAAAGTAAGCAAAAATAAGGGACCGAAAAACAAATCAAAAGATTCCTAGGTGCTTAATATGTTATTATATGAGTTCCCGAAGCTTTAAATCTCGATAAAATGAAATTTTCAGGGTTTCGAAAATCGGGCCCGCGAAAAACGACGTGTCAAAACAAGCTAAAATAAGTGACCGAAAATCAAATCAAATGACTTCTAAGTGCTTAGTGTGTTATTATTTGACGACCCAAAGCTTTAGATCATGAAAAATGCAAATTTTTAGGGTCTGGAAAATCGAGCCCCCGAAAAACGACGTCTCAAAATAAGCTAATTTATGTGGCCGAAAAATAAATCAAATGACTTCTAAGTGCTTAATATATTATTATTTGACTTCACAAATCTTTAAATCTTCAAATAAAGCATATTTTTATGGTCTCGAAAATCGAGCCCTCGAAAAACGACGTCTCAAATTAAGCAAAAATAAGTGAACGAAAAACAAATCAAACGATTCCTAAGTGCTTAATATGTTATTATATGAGTTCCCGAAGCTATAAATCTCGAAAAAATAAAATTTTTAGGGTCTCGAAAATCGAGCCCTAAAAAAACGACGTATCAAAATAAGCTAAAATAAGTGACCGAAAAACAAATTAAACGACTCCTAAGTGCTTAATATGTAATTATTTGAGTTCTCGAAGCTTTAAATCTCGAAAAAATGAAATTTTCAGGCTTTCGAAAATCGAGCCCGTGAAAAACGACGTCTCAAAACAAGCTAAAATAAGTGACCGAAAATGAAATCAAATGACTCCTATGTGCTTAGTATGTTATTATTTGACGACCCAAAGCTTTAGATCATGAAAAATGCAAATTTTTAGGGTCTGGAAAATCGAGCCCCGGAAAAACGACGTCTCAAAATAAGCTAATTTAAGTGGCCGAAAAATAAATCAAATGACTTCTAAGTGCTTAATATATTATTATTTGACTTCCCAAATCTTTAAATCTTCAAATAAAGCATATTTTTAGGGTCTCGAAAATCGAGCCCCCGAAAAACGACGTCTCAAAATAAGCAAAAATAAGTGACCGAAAAACAAATCAAACGATTCCTAAGTTTTTAATATGTTATTATATGAGTTCCCGAAGCTTTAAATCTCGAAAAAATATAATTTTTAGGGTATCAAAAATCATCCCCCGAAAAACCACGTATCAATATAAGATAAAATAAGTGACCGAAAAACAAATCAAATCACTCCTAAGTGCTTAATATGTAATTATTTGAGTTCCCGAAGCTTTAAATCTCGAATAAATGAAATTTTTAGGGTCTCGAAAACGAGCCCCCGAAAAACGACGTCTCGAAATAAACTAAAATAAGTGACCGGAAAATAAATCAAATGACTACTTAATGCTTAATATATTATTATTTGACTTCCCAAAGCTTTAAATCTTAAAAAAAAGTAAATTATTATTGTCTCGAAAATCGAGCCTCTGAAATACGACGTCTCAAAATATGCTAAAATAAGTGACCGAAAAACAAATCAAACGACCCCTTAGTGCTTAATATGTAATTATTTGAGTTCTCGAAGCTTTAAATCTCGAAAAAATGAAATTTTAAGGGTCTCAAAAATCGAGCCCACGAAAAACGACGTGTCAAAACAAGCTAAAATAAGTGACCGAAAATCAAATCAAATGACTCCTAAGTGCTTAGTATGTTATTATTTGACGACCCAAAGCTTTAGATCATGAAAAATGCAAATTTTTAGGGTCTGGAAAATCGAGCCCCCGAAAAACGACGTCTCAAAATAAGCTAATTTATGTGGCCGAAAAATAAATCAAATGACTTCTAAGTGCTTAATATATTATTATTTGACTTCACAAATCTTTAAATCTTCAAATAAAGCATATTTTTATGGTCTCGAAAATCGAGCCCTCGAAAAACGACGTCTCAAATTAAGCAAAAATAAGTGAACGAAAAACAAATCAAACGATTCCTAAGTGCTTAATATGTTATTATATGAGTTCCCGAAGCTATAAATCTCGAAAAAATAAAATTTTTAGGGTCTCGAAAATCGAGCCCTAAAAAACGACGTATCAAAATAGGCTAAAATAAGTGACCAAAAAACAAATCAAACGACTCCTAAGTGCTTAATATGTAATTATTTGAGTTCTCGAAGCTTTAAATCTCGAAAAAATGAAATTTTTAGGCTTTCGAAATTCGAGCCCGTGCAAAACGACGTCTCAAAACAAGCTAAAATAAGTGACCGAAAATGAAATCAAATGACTCCTATGTGCTTAGTATTTTATTATTTGACGACCCAAAGCTTTAGATCATGAAAAATGCATATTTTTAGGGTCTGGAAAATCGAGCCCCGGAAAAACGACGTCTCAAAATAAGCTAATTTAAGTGGCCGAAAAATAAATCAAATGACTTCTAAGTGCTTTATATATTATTATTTGACTTCCCAAATCTTTAAATCTTCAAATAAAGAATATTTTTAGGGTCTCGAAAATCGAGCCCCCGAAAAACGACGTCTCAAAATAAGCAAAAATAAGTGACCGAAAAACAAATCAAACGATTCCTAAGTTTTTAATATGTTATTATATGAGTTCCCGAAGCTTTAAATCTCGAAAAAATATAATTTTTAGGGTATCAAAAATCATCCCCCGAAAAACCACGTATCAATATAAGATAAAATAAGTGACCGAAAAACAAATCAAATCACTCCTAAGTGCTTAATATGTAATTATTTGAGTTCCCGAAGCTTTAAATCTCGAATAAATGAAATTTTTAGGGTCTCGAAAATGAGCCCCCGAAAAACGACATCTCGAAATAAACTAAAATAAGTGACCGGAAAATAAATCAAATGACTACTTAATGCTTAATATATTATTATTTGACTTCCCAAAGCTTTAAATCTTAAAAAAAAGTAAATTATTATTGTCTCGAAAATCGAGCCTCTGAAATACGACGTCTCAAAATATGCTAAAATAAGTGACCGAAAAACAAATCAAACGACCCCTTAGTGCTTAATATGTAATTATTTGAGTTCTCGAAGCTTTAAATCTCGAAAAAATGAAATTTTCAGGGTCTAAAAAATCGAGCCCGCGAAAAATGACGTGTCAAAACAAGCTAAAATAAGTGACCGAAAATCAAATCAAATGACTCCTAAGTGCTTAGTATGTTATTATTTGACGACCCAAAGCTTTAGATCATGAAAAATGCAAATTTTTAGGGTCTGGAAAATCGAGCCCCCGAAAAACGACGTCTCAAAATAAGCTAATTTAAGTGGCCGAAAAATAAATCAAATGACTTCTAAGTGCTTCATATATTATTATTTGACTTCACAAATCTTTAAATCTTCAAATAAAGCATATTTTTATGGTCTCGAAAATCGAGCCTTCGAAAAACGACGTCTCAAAATAAGCAAAAATAAGTGAACGAAAAACAAATCAAACGATTCCTAAGTGCTTAATATGTTATTATATGAGTTCCCGAAGCTTTAAATCTCGAAAAAATAAAATTTTTAGGGTCTCGAAAATCGAGCCCTCAAAAAACGACGTATCAAAATAAGCTAAAATAAGTGACCGAAAAACAAATCAAACGACTCCTAAGTGCTTAATATGTAATTATTTGAGTTCTCGAAGCTTTAAATCTCGAAAAAATGAAATTTTCAGGCTTTCGAAAATCGAGCCCGTGAAAAACGACGTCTCAAAACAAGCTAAAATAAATGACCGAAAATCAAATCAAATGACTCCTAAGTGCTTAGTATGTTATTATTTGATGACCCAAAGCTTTAGATCATGGAAAAATGCAAATTTTTAGGGTCTGGAAAATCGAGCCCCCGATAAACGACGTCTCAAAATAAGCTAATTTAAGTGGCCGAAAAATAAATCAAATGACTTCTAAGTGCTTAATATATTATTATTTGATTTCCCAAATCTTTAAATCTTCAAATAAAGCATATCTTTATGGTCTCGAAAATCGAGCCCCCGAAAAATGATCTCTCAAAATAAGCAAAAATAAGTGACCGAAAAACAAATCAAACGATTCCTAAGTTTTTAATATGTTATAATATGAGTTCCCGAAGCTTTAAATCTCGAAAAAATATAATTTTTAGGGAATCAAAAATCATCCCCCGAAAAACCACGTATCAATATAAGCTAAAATAAGTGACTGAAAAACAAATCAAATCACTCCTAAGTGCTTAATATGTAATTATTTGAGTTCCCGAAGCTTTAAATCTCGAAAAAATTAAATTTTTAGGGTCTCGAAAACGAGCCCCCGAAAAACGACGTCTCTAAATAAACTAAAATAAGTGACCGGAAAATAAATCAAATGACTCCTTAATGCTTAATATATTATTATTTGACTTCCCAAAGCTTTAAATCTTAAAAAAAAGTAAATTATTAGGGTCTCGAAAATCGAGCCTCTGAAATACGACGTCTCCAAATATGCTAAAATAAGTGACCGAAAAACAAATCAAACGACTCCTTAGTGCTTAATATGTAATTATTTGAGTTCTCGAAGCTTTAAATCTCGAAAAAATAAAATTTTCAGGGTCTCGAAAATCGAGCCCGCGAAAAACGACGCCTCAAAATAAGCTAAAATAATGACCGAAAAAAAATCAAATGACTCATAAGTGCTTAATATGTTATTATTTGACTTCCCGAAGCTTTAAATCTTAAAAAAACCAAATTTTTAGGGTCTCGAAAATCAAGCCCCCGAAAAACGAGGTCTCAAAATAAGCAAAATAAGTGACCAAAAAACAAATCAAACGATTCCTAAGTGCTTAATATGTTATTATATAAGTTCCCGAAGCTTTAAATCACGGAAAAATGAAATTTTTAGTGTCTCGAAAATCGACCCCTCGTATAAATCTTATGAAATTGATTTCTTTCCTCGTATTGAAGATCCATAGGGGAGGGTCTACTATAATAAGGTTTTGAACTATTAAAATTTCTTCTTTCTCTAAAAATTTACTTAATTTGATCATCCATATTATTATTATCAAAATTTTCTTGTATTTCTGAAATGTTATTATTATCTTCTTCTGACTCAGAAATTTCCTCTGAAGAATATTCACTTTCATTTTCATCTTCCTCCTTAATAGTATCTAAAACATTAATTTTATTATTTGAGGAAGATCCTTCATTAAGTTTTTCAGAAATCTTTGATAAAATTTTATGCGTATCGCTTTGAAAAGTAATATCCTTATCTTTTCCTAAAGGAATACTTTTAGTTTGAAAAAATGGTGCAGAAACATCATTAAACAATTTATTCTTAGGTTTCTCTTCTTTAAATATTTGAGTAGAATTATGATGAGCAATGTTAATATTATTAGCAATAGTATCTACCTGCCCTGAAATTGTGTGTAAGATTTGATTAGAATAATTGTTTTGTTGTATAATCCTATGAATATCTTCACCATTAATAGGTTCTTTAGCATCTTTTCCTCTTTTAAAGGGGTCAGCAACAATTTCACCTTTCTGTGTTTGCAATTTAATTGTTTGAAGTGGAGGATGAACTGAATTAACTATTTCATTATTTTCTAAAGTCCATTTTTTTATGAAGGGTAGTATTAACTTCTATGGCAGATTTCTTTTGATAATCATTTATTCCTTCTTTAGAAAAGAAAACAGTTAAAAAGCTAAAAAACAAAAAATTTGATTTTAATTTTTTCATTTCTTTTTTCCATTCTTCTGTTAAAGCTTTTTGTATCTCTTTATCTAATTTAAGGAACCATCGTCTTCTTTCTCTATGGTAATCATCATTTAATTCTTCATTTAAATATTCAAAGTCTGGTTCGAATTCTTTATCTGAAGTTATGACGAAAAGAAAATCTGAATTAGTAGGAGAAATAGGAGGAGAGTAATTAGGTTGATTATTTCTTTGAGGTTCAGGAATAGGAGGTCTAAACCTATAATTTGAATATCCTGAAAAGGATTGTCTAGAATTTTCAGATGTATTTAAAGTACTGTAATCTGGTTTAACAATCTCTGGTTCTCTAAAAGATCTAAAAGAGCTAAAAGAACTAGATCTTAAGTATTTTCTATCTGTTTGAGGGTGAAATCTAATACTTACTTTTCCGTCTGGTTGCTCTATAATTTGTGAAACTTCTGTCCTAGTTATATTCCTAGGAGGTTGAGGATGATTGATTATGAATTCTTGAGGAATTGTTATTTCATTCCATTTTAATCTTTTTGGAGTAAAAACAGTGGGTTTTTCGGCATCAATTTGTAATACTACAGTTTCATCTTTTGACGTAGGTAACCTATTGAATTTTGGATTAATTTGAGAAGACATAAGTCTAAAATAAACTCTAAATATAATAGCAAAATTCTTACAAAGATGAAATTCATCACCTTGAATTTGAACATCTAAAATTAAAGAATCTAAAATCATTGGATCAGTAAGATCAACAGAAAAGTTTGGAGAACAATTAAAATATATAGGACCATTACAAATATTTGTTTGAACCATTGAAAGTAAAGAAGTCTGATATCTTTTGAGTCTCTTATCTCTAAGAGCTAAGTATATAGGAGTGTCAACTCCTGCATGAACTAAGGGTTTGACAGCTATTTGAACTAACCCTATGTGAATATATCTGTAACCTTTCTCTAAATATTTTTTAATCGTATATTTATTCAGAAGAGGTATACTTTGAGATTCTTCTTGGATTGAAATGGTTTCCTCATGGGTTTTAACAGAGAAAGCAGTTTTAAAATCTGTTAAACCTATTTGATATATATTTTCTATTTGTTCTTCGGGAATAGTCCAATTTGAATAATTAATAGGCATATGAGTTTCATTACTGTGTATTATACTATGGTTTCTAGAACTAGAACCTGAATGCAGAAAATTTCTCAGTCTAATAGCCATAAGAATTTTCTAAGTTCAATCAACCAAATGAGCTTAATTTAGTCGGGTCGAATCGGGAACACCTACAGTGGGACCACCTAACACACGGCTGACCAACACCTAAATAGGCTTACCAAATGTAATTTCTTCAAAAGGTATATCATCAGTTCCTATTTCATTTCTCAATTTTTGTAAAATTCTTTCAGCAAATAATTTTGGTAAACCCATAATAAATCTTTCTTTCCAAAAAGAAGCATTACAATCATTTCTTCTTAAAACTTGGGTAAGGAAAACGTCTTTATACCATCTATAATAAGATAATGAAGGACATCTTAGATTTGTAAGAATGATTTTTGAGGCATTATATTCTTCTTTTGGATTTCCTATGAAATACATACCTATAGTAATTATTAAATAATCGCAAGCATCACTAATTTCAGTGACCGGAAAATAAAGCACTTAGAAGTCATTTGAAGTCATTTGAAGTCATTTTCCGGTCACTGAAATTAGTGATGCTTGCGATTATTTAATAATTACTATAGGTATGTATTTCATAGGAAATCCAAAAGAAGAATATAATGCCTCAAAAATCATTCTTACAAATCTAAGATGTCCTTCATTATCTGATTATAGATGGTATAAAGACGTTTTCCTTACCCAAGTTTTAAGAAGAAATGATTGTAATGCTTCTTTTTGGAAAGAAAGATTTATTATGGGTTTACCAAAATTATTTGCTGAAAGAATTTTACAAAAATTGAGAAATGAAATAGGAACTGATGATATACCTTTTGAAGAAATTACATTTGGTAAGCCTATTTAGGTGTTGGTCAGCCGTGTGTTAGGTGGTCCCACTGTAGGTGTTCCCGATTCGACCCGACTAAATTAAGCTCATTTGGTTGATTGAACTTAGAAAATTCTTATGGCTATTAGACTGAGAAATTTTCTGCATTCAGGTTCTAGTTCTAGAAACCATAGTATAATACACAGTAATGAAACTCATATGCCTATTAATTATTCAAATTGGACTATTCCCGAAGAACAAATAGAAAATATATATCAAATAGGTTTAACAGATTTTAAAACTGCTTTCTCTGTTAAAACCCATGAGGAAACCATTTCAATCCAAGAAGAATCTCAAAGTATACCTCTTCTGAATAAATATACGATTAAAAAATATTTAGAGAAAGGTTACAGATATATTCACATAGGGTTAGTTCAAATAGCTGTCAAACCCTTAGTTCATGCAGGAGTTGACACTCCTATATACTTAGCTCTTAGAGATAAGAGACTCAAAAGATATCAGACTTCTTTACTTTCAATGGTTCAAACAAATATTTGTAATGGTCCTATATATTTTAATTGTTCTCCAAACTTTTCTGTTGATCTTACTGATCCAATGATTTTAGATTCTTTAATTTTAGATGTTCAAATTCAAGGTGATGAATTTCATCTTTGTAAGAATTTTGCTATTATATTTAGAGTTTATTTTAGACTCATGTCTTCTCAAATTAATCCAAAATTCAATAGGTTACCTACGTCAAAAGATGAAACTGTAGTATTACAAATTGATGCCGAAAAACCCACTGTTTTTACTCCAAAAAGATTAAAATGGAATGAAATAACAATTCCTCAAGAATTCATAATCAATCATCCTCAACCTCCTAGGAATATAACTAGGACAGAAGTTTCACAAATTATAGAGCAACCAGACGGAAAAGTAAGTATTAGATTTCACCCTCAAACAGATAGAAAATACTTAAGATCTAGTTCTTTTAGCTCTTTTAGATCTTTTAGAGAACCAGAGATTGTTAAACCAGATTACAGTACTTTAAATACATCTGAAAATTCTAGACAATCCTTTTCAGGATATTCAAATTATAGGTTTAGACCTCCTATTCCTGAACCTCAAAGAAATAATCAACCTAATTACTCTCCTCCTATTTCTCCTACTAATTCAGATTTTCTTTTCGTCATAACTTCAGATAAAGAATTCGAACCAGACTTTGAATATTTAAATGAAGAATTAAATGATGATTACCATAGAGAAAGAAGACGATGGTTCCTTAAATTAGATAAAGAGATACAAAAAGCTTTAACAGAAGAATGGAAAAAAGAAATGAAAAAATTAAAATCAAATTTTTTGTTTTTTAGCTTTTTAACTGTTTTCTTTTCTAAAGAAGGAATAAATGATTATCAAAAGAAATCTGCCATAGAAGTTAATACTACCCTTCATAAAAAATGGACTTTAGAAAATAATGAAATAGTTAATTCAGTTCATCCTCCACTTCAAACAATTAAATTGCAAACACAGAAAGGTGAAATTGTTGCTGACCCCTTTAAAAGAGGAAAAGATGCTAAAGAACCTATTAATGGTGAAGATATTCATAGGATTATACAACAAAACAATTATTCTAATCAAATCTTACACACAATTTCAGGGCAGGTAGATACTATTGCTAATAATATTAACATTGCTCATCATAATTCTACTCAAATATTTAAAGAAGAGAAACCTAAGAATAAATTGTTTAATGATGTTTCTGCACCATATTTTCAAACTAAAAGTATTCCTTTAGGAAAAGATAAGGATATTACTTTTCAAAGCGATACGCATAAAATTTTATCAAAGATTTCTGAAAAACTTAATGAAGGATCTTCCTCAAATAATAAAATTAATGTTTTAGATACTATTAAGGAGGAAGATGAAAATGAAAGTGAATATTCTTCAGAGGAAAGTTCTGAGTCAGAAGAAGATAATAATAACATTTCAGAAATACAAGAAAATTTTGATAATAATAATATGGATGATCAAATTAATAAAATTTTTAGAGGAAGAAGAAATTTTAATAGTTCAAAACCTTATTATAGTAGACCCTCCCCTATGGATCTTCAATACGAGGAAAGAAATCAATTTCATAAGACTAGCTACGATGGATCTTCAATAACAGAATGGAATATAGATGGTAAGTCTGAATATGAAATTTTAAATACTTTACAAGAAATGGGTATGGCTAGAATGGCTTACAAACTACAGGGTCAAACAGAAGAAAAAGCCTGTGCTTTATTAGTACAAGGATTTACAGGTCAGTTAAAAAATTGGTGGGATAATGCACTAAGTTTACAAACAAAAACTCAAATATTAGATCATAAAGTAGTCATGATAGAAAATGATGAACCATATGAAATTAGTGATGCTTGCGATTATTTAATAATTACTATAGGTATGTATTTCATAGGAAATCCAAAAGAAGAATATAATGCCTCAAAAATCATTCTTACAAATCTAAGATGTCCTTCATTATCTGATTATAGATGGTATAAAGACGTTTTCCTTACCCAAGTTTTAAGAAGAAATGATTGTAATGCTTCTTTTTGGAAAGAAAGATTTATTATGGGTTTACCAAAATTATTTGCTGAAAGAATTTTACAAAAATTGAGAAATGAAATAGGAACTGATGATATACCTTTTGAAGAAATTACATTTGGTCAATTACTTGCTTTTGTCAAAAAAGAAGGTTTATCTTTGTGTTCTGAATTAAAACTTCAAAATAAATATAAGTCAGATAAAAATAATACTAGAAGAGAATTAGGATGTTTTTGTGAAATGTTCGGAATGACTAAAATAGAACCTCCTTCAAGAATTCAACATCGTAAAACTAAAAGAATTGCTCAAAGTTCTAATCCTACAAGAACCGATAGTAAACAGTCAAAATCCCCCAGTCATAGGAAGTCCTCTAGGAAACATCAACACCAGTCCCAAAATAAGAAAAATATAGAATGTTGGTTCTGTAAGAAACCCGATCATACAGAAAGCCAGTGTTGGCTAAAAAAGAAAAAGAAAATTAGAGAATTAAAAGACTCAATAAATAATTTATTAGAAGAATCTGATGAGGATATGATCATAGAAAATGAATCTAATAATTCTGATAATGACCAAGAACAAAATGAACAAAATGGAATTTGCAATAATTGTAGTAATAGTATAAATGTTATCACAAAAGATAGTAAAGAAGCTATTTTAGATTTAATAGGACAAATTCCTGATAATGAAACTAGAAAAGATTATCTTAATAAATTAAAAGACCTAATTATAGAAGAAGACATATCTTCAAAAAATAAACAGATCCACATTAAAGAACATTTTAGTTTAAATAAGTTATTTGATAAGTACCCTTCTCAAAGTATATTTAAACAAATTACTACTAAAGATCTTCAAACCGAGATTAATTTATTAAAGAAACAGGTTAATCAAATGGAAAAAGAATTCTTCTCCTTAAAAGAAAAGGATTTGGAATTAGTTTTATTAAGTAATAAAGAAGGAAAACAGGTTGATGAAATAAAACATGAAAAAATTCCTGAAATTCCTATAGAAATAACTTCTAAAAATGATGAGAAAATGTTTTTAAATTCTATTCAAAAAATTGAATTTCAAAAATGGTACATTAATGTTAATCTTGTAATAGGAAAATTTCAAATAAATTTAGTAGCTTTATTAGATTCAGGAGCAGATCATAATGTTATTAGAGAAGGAGTTATACCATCAAAATATTACGAGAAAACTACAGAACAACTTTATACTGCTAATTCTACTCCCTTAGATGTTAGATATAAGTTGTCAAAAGCTCATATTTGTAATAATGGTTATTGTTTTAAAAATGTTTTTACTTTAGTAAGAGATATATCTCATGATATGATATTAGGAACCCCATTTCTTACTCAAATTTATCCTTTCATTACAAATGATAAAGGTGTCTCCACCACCATCCATGGTAGAACTATAACCTTCCCTTTCATTACTCCTGTCAAACAAAAAGAAATTTATTTGTTACAGCAGTCTTCAATTTTCCGTCAAATTAATATTTTAAGTAATAAGAAAAATCATATTAATTTTCTTAAAGAAGAACTTCCTTATCATAGGATAGAAGAACAGCTGAAAACTGAACAGATCATAAGAAAAATAAAAGATTTGGAAGAATTATTTATTAAAGAAATATGTAGTAATCTACCAAATGCTTTTTGGGAAAGAAAACAACATGTAGTTGATCTCCCTTATGAAAAAGATTTTAATGAAAGAAATATACCTACCAAAGCTAGACCTATTCAAATGAATGAGGAATTTTTAAAACATTGTCAAACTGAAATTAAAGACCTTTTAGATAAGAAATTAATTAGGCCTTCAAAGTCCCCTTGGAGCTGTTCTGCTTTTTATGTTGTCAAACAAGCAGAATTAGAAAGAGGAGTCCCTAGGTTAGTTATTAATTATAAACCTTTAAATAAAGTCCTTCAATGGATTAGATACCCTATACCAAATAAAAAAGATTTAATTAATAGACTTCATTCTGCAAAAATATTTTCAAAATTTGATTTAAAATCAGGATTTTGGCAAATTCAAATATCCGAAAAAGATAGATATAAAACGGCTTTCACAGTTCCCTTTGGACATTATGAATGGAATGTAATGCCCTTTGGACTTAAGAATGCTCCTTCAGAATTTCAAAGAATTATGAATGATATTTTTAATTCTTATAGTACGTTTAGTATTGTTTACATAGATGATATTCTCATTTATTCAGAAAGTCTAGATCAACATTTTAAACACCTTCAAACATTTTTTAATATTGTCAAGAAAAATGGATTAGTTGTTTCCGCCACAAAAATGAAATTATTTCAAACCTCAGTCAGATTTCTAGGACATGACATAAATAAAGGACTTATCAAACCCATCAATAGAGCTATAAGTTTTACTGATAAATTTCCAGATATTATAAAAGATAAGACACAGCTTCAAAGATTTTTAGGATGTTTAAATTATATTTCAGACTTCTTTCCAAATCTTAGACAAGAATGCCAACCTCTTTATCAAAGACTTAGAAAGAATCCTCCTTCTTGGACAGATGAACATACTAAGATAGTTAGAAACATTAAGCAGAAAGTCAGTTCATTACCTTGTTTAGGAATTCCCCATCCAAATGCCTTTATGATTGTTGAGACAGATGCCTCAGATATAGGATATGGTGGCATACTGAAGCAAAAGATTAATAGTAAAGAACAGTTAGTTAGATTCCATTCAGGTATCTGGCTTGGACCTCAAAAGAATTATTCAACTATCAAAAAAGAAATACTTTCAATAGTTTTATGTGTTTCAAAATTTCAGGATGATTTGTATAATAAGAAATTTTTACTACGAATAGATTGTAAATCTGCTAAAGAAGTTTTAACAAAAGATGTTCAAAATTTGGTTTCTAAACAAATTTTTGCGCGGTGGCAAGCTATTCTTTCTGTTTTTGATTTTCAAATTGAATATATTAAAGGAAAGAATAATTCTCTTCCAGATTTTCTTACTCGTGAGTTTTTACAAGGAAATTAATTATGCAGATGGATCCCAAACAAAAATCCAAAGTACAGTCATCAAAAGATTATGAGAGTCCTGATTCAAAGAGTTTGGTGAGGTATATGTCTGTTACACCACCACCTCCTCCCAAAACTCCTTCAAATGTACCCTCTTCCAGTTTAAACAGATTTTCACCTCTTCAAAACCTTCCAGAACTACCATTCAAATCTGTGCTTGTTTCAAATATTGCACCTTCAAATATTCATTTAAAGAATGACCCCAATGACAAACAAGAAGTCAAATATATCAATAAATCCTTGGTTGAAGACATTGGTCTAACGCCAAATCCCAACTGATTTAGTTCAGAAAGATTTCATTAAAACCAGATTTCTTTTATTTAATAATGATTCTCAATTCTGGGAATCTGATTGTTTTCAAAAAACTCAAAGGTTTTATGAACTCATTTTAGTAGATACAAATTCTGTTGAAATTTCTCACAACAGAAATGATGATAATCAAATTACATTTTCAAAATGTATTATTAAACAAGTTTTCAATCAAACTACATTTGGTGCACAAACTTTTCACAGAAACTTTTCTGTTCGCTTTAGTCCACAAGAATTTAATTATATTGATTACAAAAATGCTTGGTATAGAACTTTCTATCTCAGGCCATTTTCACATTCATGGTTTTTTATTTTTCATTCAGATTGTTCAAAAGATTTTCCAATTTGGTTCTATGAATGGTGGAGAAAAATGGGTTCTGAAATTGCTATTCTACCACCTACGGTTCAAAAAGGCTTAGCCTACTTTGCGGAAAACACTACTCTTCAAAATTACAGAAAATCCCTTTATTTTCATGCTGAATTCAGAGTTCCCTGGATTATGGCATGGGATTTCCAATTCAGAAAACAGCTTCCAGATCCTACCCCTTTCTCATTAATTAGATCTATTCGCATCAAATGGTGGACTAGGTACCAGCAGTCCATATGTTCTGAAGCCAATATCAAACATTTTTTAGACACAGAAGAAAAAGTCAAATATCAAAGTGAATCATCCAAAGTTAAAGACAAATCCAAAGGAAAAGCTAAAGAAGAACCTATTTCAGAGGAACAACAGAAATTCTTTGAAGTATTCAAAAATAATCCCAAGCTTAAAGATGAATTTTTTGAATTCTTATCTCAAAAATCCACAAAATCTGAAGAGTCTGTATCATCTGATCCTTTTGGTGGACAATGTGCTCAAGATCCAGAGGATGAGGTTTTCCTTTAGATGTCAAATTATCAGAAGATGAATTATTATCAGACGACAAAATTCAAAAAGCAGATTCCAAAGGACGATTATTGGAGACCACTTTCAAAAAAGAAGATGCCACACAGTACAATTATTCAAAAAAGCTGTCGGTCATGCAGCATGATTTTCCAAAAGTAAATAGTTCAAAGATTCCAATGTAATGCAAATTCAAATTCAAATTCACATGTAATTCACTTAGGTCAGTACTATAAAAACCCCTCAAATGTAAGGAGAAAGGCAGAGCCTTTTCTTCGCACTACAACTCACTCCCTATTCACTCACTCCATTCCCACATCTGCTGAAGTTTCAATTTCCGTTGTAATAGTTTTGAAGTTCCTTCAAAGTTCATATTGTAAGAATTATTTTAATAATTTCTGCATAATGTTGAAAAATTTATCACTGTTCATATTTTCTCTTATCTGTTTAGAGAAATTATTTCAAATCATATTAGAAACTCTGATTTTAATTATCCTTACTTTCAATTTATTTTTAACGATCCTTTCAAACTTGGTATCAGAGCCAGATACCTAAACGTAGGAAACTTCAAAGTTTAAGAACCCTTTAGGATTCTTTAAGTTTCAAAAGACTAAGTTAGCTTAAACTTAGTTGTTGGACTATCGTTGGTAAGCCTATTTAGGTGTTGGTCAGCCGTGTGTTAGGTGGTCCCACTGTAGGTGTTCCCGATTCGACCCGACTAAATTAAGCTCATTTGGTTGATTGAACTTAGAAAATTCTTATGGCTATTAGACTGAGAAATTTTCTGCATTCAGGTTCTAGTTCTAGAAACCATAGTATAATACACAGTAATGAAACTCATATGCCTATTAATTATTCAAATTGGACTATTCCCGAAGAACAAATAGAAAATATATATCAAATAGGTTTAACAGATTTTAAAACTGCTTTCTCTGTTAAAACCCATGAGGAAACCATTTCAATCCAAGAAGAATCTCAAAGTATACCTCTTCTGAATAAATATACGATTAAAAAATATTTAGAGAAAGGTTACATATATATTCACATAGGGTTAGTTCAAATAGCTGTCAAACCCTTAGTTCATGCAGGAGTTGACACTCCTATATACTTAGCTCTTAGAGATAAGAGACTCAAAAGATATCAGACTTCTTTACTTTCAATGGTTCAAACAAATATTTGTAATGGTCCTATGTATTTTAATTGTTCTCCAAACTTTTCTGTTGATCTTACTGATCCAATGATTTTAGATTCTTTAATTTTAGATGTTCAAATTCAAGGTGATGAATTTCATCTTTGTAAGAATTTTATTTTCAAATAAAAGTTTTCTTTATTCATATGCGCAGTGTTTTACATAAATATTTATATTATAATGTTTATGAATATCATAATTCTGAATATTTAAGATATAAAGAATAATGTGAAAAATTTCCTTCTATGCAATATTATTATGCTCCACTTCGAGATTTTCATTATGAGAAAAGAAATATTTACCTTGTCATAACCGCTGCATGAATTCTAAATTCAAAAAGGAAATTAAAAAACTTTATGTTATTTTTAATTATCTTTGCTTATTTTACAAAGATTTAGTTGAGAAAGACCCTCATAATCCTCATTTTAAAAGATTGTATGATTTTTATAAACAACAAAGAGCTCGAATTATTTTAATAATTTCTGCATAATGTTGAAAAATTTATTCAGATCACTGTTCATATTTTCTCTTATCTGTTTAGAGAAATTATTTCAAATCATATTAGAAACTCTGATTTTAATTATCCTTACTTTCAATTTATTTTTAACGATCCTTTCAAACTTTTTGAAATTCAATTTTTTGAATAGAATTTAAAAACATTTTCTCATCATTTTTAGAAGTTATTTCTATAGGAATTTCAGGAATTTTTTCATGTTTTATTTCATCAACCTGTTTTCCTTCTTTATTACTTAATAAAACTATTTTAGTCTCTAATTCCAAATCCTTTTCTTTTAAAGAGAAGAGTTCTTTTTCCATTTGATTAACCTGTTTCTTTAATAAATTAATCTCGGTTTGAAGATCTTTAGTAGTAATTTGTTTAAATATACTTTGAGAAGGGTACTTATCAAATAACTTATTTAAACTAAAATGTTCTTTAATGTGGATCTGTTTATTTTTTGAAGATATGTCTTCTTCTATAATTAGGTCTTTTAATTTATTAAGATAATCTTTTCTAGTTTCATTATCAGGAATTTGTCCTACTAAATCTAAAATAGCTTCTTTACTATCTTTTGTGATAACATTTATACTATTACTACAATTATTGCAAATTCCATTTTGTTCATTTTGTTCTTGGTCATTATCAGAATTATTAGATTCATTTTCTATGATCATATCCTCATCAGATTCTTCTAATAAATTATTTATTGAGTCTTTTAATTCTCTAATTTTCTTTTTCTTTTTTAGCCAACACTGGCTTTCTGTATGACCGGGTTTCTTACAGAACCAACATTCTATATTTTTCTTATTTTGGGACTGGTGTTGATGTTTCCTAGAGGACTTCCTATGACTGGGGGATTTTGACTGTTTACTATCGGTTCTTGTAGGATTAGAACTTTGAGCAATTCTTTTAGTTTTACGATGTTGAATTCTTGAAGGAGGTTCTATTTTAGTCATTCCGAACATTTCACAAAAACATCCTAATTCTCTTCTAGTATTATTTTTATCTGACTTATATTTATTTTGAAGTTTTAATTCAGAACACAAAGATAAACCTTCTTTTTTGACAAAAGCAAATAATTGACCAAATGTAATTTCTTCAAAAGGTATATCATCAGTTCCTATTTCATTTCTCAATTTTTGTAAAATTCTTTCAGCAAATAATTTTGGTAAACCCATAATAAATCTTTCTTTCCAAAAAGAAGCATTACAATCATTTCTTCTTAAAACTTGGGTAAGGAAAACGTCTTTATACCATCTATAATCAGATAATGAAGGACATCTTAGATTTGTAAGAATGATTTTTGAGGCATTATATTCTTCTTTTGGATTTCCTATGAAATACATACCTATAGTAATTATTAAATAATCGCAAGCATCACTAATTTCATATGGTTCATCATTTTCTATCATGACTACTTTATGATCTAATATTTGAGTTTTTGTTTGTAAACTTAGTGCATTATCCCACCAATTTTTTAACTGACCTGTAAATCCTTGTACTAATAAAGCACAGGCTTTTTCTTCTGTTTGACCCTGTAGTTTGTAAGCCATTCTAGCCATACCCATTTCTTGTAAAGTATTTAAAATTTCATATTCAGACTTACCATCTATATTCCATTCTGTTATTGAAGATCCATCGTAGCTAGTCTTATGAAATTGATTTCTTTCCTCGTATTGAAGATCCATAGGGGAGGGTCTACTATAATAAGGTTTTGAACTATTAAAATTTCTTCTTCCTCTAAAAATTTTATTAATTTGATCATCCATATTATTATTATCAAAATTTTCTTGTATTTCTGAAATGTTATTATTATCTTCTTCTGACTCAGAACTTTCCTCTGAAGAATATTCACTTTCATTTTCATCTTCCTCCTTAATAGTATCTAAAACATTAATTTTATTATTTGAGGAAGATCCTTCATTAAGTTTTTCAGAAAATAAATTGAAAGTAAGGATAATTAAAATCAGAGTTTCTAATATGATTTGAAATAATTTCTCTAAACAGATAAGAGAAAATATGAACAGTGATCTGAATAAATTTTTCAACATTATGCAGAAATTATTAAAATAATTCGAGCTCTTTGTTGTTTATAAAAATCATACAATCTTTTAAAATGAGGATTATGAGGGTCTTTCTCAACTAAATCTTTGTAAAATAAGCAAAGATAAATAAAAATAACATAAAGTTTTTTAATTTCCTTTTTGAATTTAGAATTCATGCAGCGGTTATGACAAGGTAAATATTTCTTTTCTCATAATGAAAATCTCGAAGTGGAGCATAATAATATTGCATAGAAGGAAATTTTTCACATAATTCTTTATATCTTAAATATTCAGAATTATGATATTCATAAACATTATAATATAAATATTTATGTAAAACACTGCGCATATGAATAAAGAAAACTTTTATTTGAAAATAAAATTCTTACAATATGAACTTTGAAGGAACTTCAAAACTATTACAACGGAAATTGAAACTTCAGCAGATGTGGGAATGGAGTGAGTGAATAGGGAGTGAGTTGTAGTGCGAAGAAAAGGCTCTGCCTTTCTCCTTACATTTGAGGGGTTTTTATAGTACTGACCTAAGTGAATTACATGTGAATTTGAATTTGAATTTGCATTACATTGGAATCTTTGAACTATTTACTTTTGGAAAATCATGCTGCATGACCGACAGCTTTTTTGAATAATTGTACTGGGTGGCATCTTCTTTTTTGAAAGTGGTCTCCAATAATCGTCCTTTGGAATCTGCTTTTTGAATTTTGTCGTCTGATAATAATTCATCTTCTGATAATTTGACACCTAAAGGAAAACCTCATCCTCTGGATCTTGAGCACATTGTCCACCAAAAGGATCAGATGATACAGACTCTTCAGATTTTGTGGATTTTTGAGATAAGAATTCAAAAAATTCATCTTTAAGCTTGGGATTATTTTTGAATACTTCAAAGAATTTCTGTTGTTCCTCTGAAATAGGTTCTTCTTTAGCTTTTCCTTTGGATTTGTCTTTAACTTTGGATGATTCACTTTGATATTTGACTTTTTCTCCTGTGTCTAAAAAATGTTTGATATTGGCTTCAGAACATATGGACTGCTGGTACCTAGTCCACCATTTGATGCGAATAGATCTAATTAATGAGAAAGGGGTAGGATCTGGAAGCTGTTTTCTGAATTGGAAATCCCATGCCATAATCCAGGGAACTCTGAATTCAGCATGAAAATAAAGGGATTTTCTGTAATTTTGAAGAGTAGTGTTTTCCGCAAAGTAGGCTAAGCCTTTTTGAACCGTAGGTGGTAGAATAGCAATTTCAGAACCCATTTTTCTCCACCATTCATAGAACCAAATTGGAAAATCTTTTGAACAATCTGAATGAAAAATAAAAAACCATGAATGTGAAAATGGCCTGAGATAGAAAGTTCTATACCAAGCATTTTTGTAATCAATATAATTAAATTCTTGTGGACTAAAGCGAACAGAAAAGTTTCTGTGAAAAGTTTGTCCACCAAATGTAGTTTGATTGAAAACTTGTTTAATAATACATTTTGAAAATGTAATTTGATTATCATCATTTCTGTTGTGAGAAATTTCAACAGAATTTGTTTCTACTAAAATGAGTTCATAAAACCTTTGAGTTTTTTGAAAACAATCAGATTCCCAGAATTGAGAATCATTATTAAATAAAAGAAATCTGGTTTTAATGAAATCTTTCTGAACTAAATCAGTTGGGATTTCATTATATGGCGTTAGACCAATGTCTTCAACCAAGGATTTAATGATATATTTGACTTCTTGTTTGTCATTGGGGTCATTCTTTAAATGAATATTTGAAGGTGCAATATTTGAAACAAGCACAGATTTGAATGGTAGTTCTGGAAGGTTTTGAAGAGGTGAAAATCTGTTTAAACTGGAAGAGGGTACATTTGAAGGAGTTTTGGGAGGAGGTGGTGGTGTAACAGACATATACCTCACCAAACTCTTTGAATCAGGACTCTCATAATCTTTTGATGACTGTACTTTGGATTTTTGTTTGGGATCCATCTGCATAATTAATTTCCTTGTAAAAACTCACGAGTAAGAAAATCTGGAAGAGAATTATTCTCTCCTTTAATATATTCAATTTGAAATTAAAAAACAGAAAGAATAGCTTGCCACGGCGCAAAAATTTGTTTAGAAACCAAATTTTGAACATCTTTTGTTAAAACTTCTTTAGCAGATTTACAATCTATTCGTAGTAAAAATTTCTTATTATACAAATCATCCTGAAATTTTGAAACACATAAAACTATTGAAAGTATTTCTTTTTGATAGTTGAATAATTCTTTTGAGGTCCAAGCCAGATACCTGAATGGAATCTAACTAACTGTTCTTTACTATTAATCTTTTGCTTCAGTATGCCACCATATCCTATATCTGAGGCATCTGTCTCAACAATCATAAAGGCATTTGGATGAGGAATTCCTAAACAAGGTAATGAACTGACTTTCTGCTTAATGTTTCTAACTATCTTAGTATGTTCATCTGTCCAAGAAGGAGGATTCTTTCTAAGTCTTTGATAAAGAGGTTGGCATTCTTGTCTAAGATTTGGAAAGAAGTCTGAAATATAATTTAAACATCCTAAAAATCTTTGAAGCTGTGTCTTATCTTTTATAATATCTGGAAATTTATCAGTAAAACTTATAGCTCTATTGATGGGTTTGATAAGTCCTTTATTTATGTCATGTCCTAGAAATCTGACTGAGGTTTGAAATAATTTCATTTTTGTGGCGGAAACAACTAATCCATTTTTCTTGACAATATTAAAAAATGTTTGAAGGTGTTTAAAATGTTGATCTAGACTTTCTGAATAAATGAGAATATCATCTATGTAAACAATACTAAACGTACTATAAGAATTAAAAATATCATTCATAATTCTTTGAAATTCTGAAGGAGCATTCTTAAGTCCAAAGGGCATTACATTCCATTCATAATGTCCAAAGGGAACTGTGAAAGCCGTTTTATATCTATCTTTTTCGGATATTTGAATTTGCCAAAATCCTGATTTTAAATCAAATTTTGAAAATATTTTTGCAGAATGAAGTCTATTAATTAAATCTTTTTTATTTGGTATAGGGTATCTAATCCATTGAAGGACTTTATTTAAAGGTTTATAATTAATAACTAACCTAGGGACTCCTCTTTCTAATTCTGCTTGTTTGACAACATAAAAAGCAGAACAGCTCCAAGGGGACTTTGAAGGCCTAATTAATTTCTTATCTAAAAGGTCTTTAATTTCAGTTTGACAATGTTTTAAAAATTCCTCATTCATTTGAATAGGTCTAGCTTTGGTAGGTATATTTCTTTCATTAAAATCTTTTTCATAAGGGAGATCAACTACATGTTGTTTTCTTTCCCAAAAAGCATTTGGTAGATTACTACATATTTCTTTAATAAATAATTCTTCCAAATCTTTTATTTTTCTTATGATCTGTTCAGTTTTCAGCTGTTCTTCTATCCTATGATAAGGAAGTTCTTCTTTAAGAAAATTAATAAGATTTTTCTTATTACTTAAAATATTAATTTGACGGAAAATTGAAGACTGCTGTAACAAATAAATTTCTTTTTGTTTGACAGGAGTAATGAAAGGGAAGGTTATAGTTCTACCATGGATGGTGGTGGAGACACCTTTATCATTTGTAATGAAAGGATAAATTTGAGTAAGAAATGGGGTTCCTAATATCATATCATGAGATATATCTCTTACTAAAGTAAAAACATTTTTAAAACAATAACCATTATTACAAATATGAGCTTTTGACAACTTATATCTAACATCTAAGGGAGTAGAATTAGCAGTATAAAGTTGTTCTGTAGTTTTCTCGTAATATTTTGATGGTATAACTCCTTCTCTAATAACATTATGATCTGCTCCTGAATCTAATAAAGCTACTAAATTTATTTGAAATTTTCCTATTACAAGATTAACATTAATGTACCATTTTTGAAATTCAATTTTTTGAATAGAATTTAAAAACATTTTCTCATCATTTTTAGAAGTTATTTCTATAGGAATTTCAGGAATTTTTTCATGTTTTATTTCATCAACCTGTTTTCCTTCTTTATTACTTAATAAAACTAATTCCAAATCCTTTTCTTTCAAGGAGAAGAGTTCTTTTTCCATTTGATTAACCTGTTTCTTTAATAAATTAATCTCGGTTTGAAGATCTTTAGTAGTAATTTGTTTAAATATACTTTGAGAAGGGTACTTATCAAATAACTTATTTAAACTAAAATGTTCTTTAATGTGGATCTGTTTATTTTTTGAAGATATGTCTTCTTCTATAATTAGGTCTTTTAATTTATTAAGATAATCTTTTCTAGTTTCATTATCAGGAATTTGTCCTACTAAATCTAAAATAGCTTCTTTACTATCTTTTGTGATAACATTTATACTATTACTACAATTATTGCAAATTCCATTTTGTTCATTTTGTTCTTGGTCATTATCAGAATTATTAGATTCATTTTCTATGATCATATCCTCATCAGATTCTTCTAATAAATTATTTATTGAGTCTTTTAATTCTCTAATTTTCTTTTTCTTTTTTAGCCAACACTGGCTTTCTGTATGACCGGGTTTCTTACAGAACCAACATTCTATATTTTTCTTATTTTGGGACTGGTGTTGATGTTTCCTAGAGGACTTCCTATGACTGGGGGATTTTGACTGTTTACTATCGGTTCTTGTAGGATTAGAACTTTGAGCAATTCTTTTAGTTTTACGATGTTGAATTCTTGAAGGAGGTTCTATATTAGTCATTCCGAACATTTCACAAAAACATCCTAATTCTCTTCTAGTATTATTTTTATCTGACTTATATTTATTTTGAAGTTTTAATTCAGAACACAAAGATAAACCTTCTTTTTTGACAAAAGCAAATAATTGACCAAATGTAATTTCTTCAAAAGGTATATCATCAGTTCCTATTTCATTTCTCAATTTTTGTAAAATTCTTTCAGCAAATAATTTTGGTAAACCCATAATAAATCTTTCTTTCCAAAAAGAAGCATTACAATCATTTCTTCTTAAAACTTGTGTTGGTCCCAAGTGGTCAGAAGAGGTTTAGAGGGGGGGGGGGGGGGGTGAATAAACCTCTTTAAAAATTTTCTTCAATTTTTACCTTTAAAACTTTACTCTTACTGAACAGACTAAGCTGATCAGATTTGTAAGTTACAATTCTGTTCGCGAACAAATCTTTGAACAGTCCTGTTGACCACTCGTCTGATAGTTACTTAGCTGATTTTGCAGAAATCAGTTTTAATACTTAGAGTACTTGCAGCGGATTTTCAAAGTGTTTTTCACAAGTAATCTTAGCAGTTTGAAAAATGCTTCCCCAGTTTTATAAACTCCTTTTTAATTCCCTTTTCAAACAGTTAACTTAATGTGTTTTTATGAAAACAGAAGATATGCAGATTTAAAGCAATGTAAAAACACAATCAATTTTTATAGTGGTTATATGGATTTAAATATCCTTTAGTCCACTCTTCCAAGTCACACAGATCTTGGGTTATACTATAATCACAAAGTTTACAGTATACTCTGCTTGCGTCGAACAACAAATGAAACGACCACAAGTTCGCAATAGGAAATCACACAGAAAACCTATTCTCTGAAGTTTGATCACTCACAAAGATGGATCACAACTCCGCACAACACTCTTGTTTACAAAATCACTCAGAAGATGTATTTTTCTTGATTCTTCAACTCTGCTTTTGTCAACAAATGACTCAGCTGATGAGTGAGCTGTTCTTGAGACTTAAAGAATTTTGCTTCGGAATTTTCTCTCAGAAAGTGTGTTGCTTGTTTCTTCTTCGTCTCTTTCAGCTATTTATACTTGAGGATTGAAAAGTGTCCGTTGAAGAGAGACAGGTTTCAAATTCCTCGAGTACTGGTCCTTAAAATCCGCGAACGGCTCTTTTGCAGTCTGTCCGTACTGTGAACAGTACTATTCTGCAGGCAGCATTAAATGCAGCATTAAATGCACTCGGCTGATGCGAAGCTTTTCTTCAATCATTTGTCTTAAATATCCTCGTACTTCAGCATTTATTACACCAAGGGGCATTTATTACCGTTGGGAACACTTCATGATCTTCTTCACTTGGCTGACGAAAGTACAAGTCTGATGGCGAACTCGGCTGATCTCAAACTTGAACAAATCTGATTTGAGTCGGCTGATCTTCACTAGTCTGATAACTTTACTTCAGCAGATCAGAAGTCTTGGACCTTGAAACTTTGACTCTTCTGATGTCTTCATTACTTAGTCAAAATTCCTTGATAAGTTTATCAGCTAAGTTACTCCATACTTAGCCAATCTTTGAAGTTTTGGAATGCATCAAAACCTCCCTTATCAAATTCCTTTAGTGCCTTCATCTTCATCCTTATCCAACAATTTCCCCCTTTTTGATGATGACAAAACTTCAGCTAAGTACCTGTTGAATACCTAAACTAAAGATTGAAATCCTCAAAATTTTCTGAGATAGAAAAAGTTTATTGGATTGAACTTGACTTTTCATTTATATTGAAAAAGAGTTACATAGTACAAGTTCATCAGATGAGATTTCTGAAGAAATAGATAAAGTAAACTGATTACAAGGATTTTTCAATTTCTAACTATCAGCTTCTTCATCTGATCCTTCCAGCACTTCTTCATATTCATAAGATGATTCTTCATCATCTTCTTCATCATCAGCTTCTTCTTCCAAGGTTGCTTTGGCAGCTTCCATCTTCTCCTTAAGTTCTTGTTCTTGAAGAGCTTTCAAAGCTTCCATAGTTTTCCTGGCAGATTCTGTATTCTTGTACTTGGTATCTTCTTTTTCAATCGTTTCTGATTCTTCTACCTTTCCAAGATTATCAGCCTTGTCAGCTGTTTCTTCAGTTTCCTTAGCTTTAATAGTTGCAGCAGTAGTTTCTTCCTTAGTTGGTTCTTCAGTAATGGTCTCTTTAGCTGGTTCTTTAGCAGCAGATTCCATAGCTGATTCTTCAGCAGCAGTTTCCTTAGCTGGTTCTTCCCTTTTATCTTCCCCCTTTTTGTCATCATCAACTCTGATGACATTAGAAGGTTCAACAGCAGGGTTTAGAGCAACAGTCGGAATCTTTACTCCAGCACATAAAGCTTTTAGATTCTGATTAACAACGTCATGACTAGCTGTTAGATGTTGAATATCAGTGCTGATGACGTCAGTCTTATCATTGAAGTAGTCAATGTTGAGGTTGATAGTTGCAATTTCATTTTGAACCTCCTGTGAAGCCTTTGCTACTTCTTGCAACATTCCCAGATTGATTTCCTTCTCTTCATGACTGACTTTAATGAAGGTTGCAGTTAAGTCAGCAATTTTGTGCTCAGCTGATTTTAAAGCAGTGTGAAGATGATTTACATCACCCTTCACATCTTCTACGTTCTGGTTCAGTTCTCTTAAGCTGTGAATCAACTGCAATGAATGATCTTGAGGAACAGGTAGCTGATCAATAGCTAACTTGATAGAGCTGCTAGTTAGAAGGTGCGTTCTTTCCACTTGATGAGTGTGTGATTCAATCAATTCTGTCTTCATCTTCTGTAACTGCAGACTATTCCTCTCTTCCATCTCTTTAATTTGATTTTCAATAAGTAATTGGAAGGCTTCCATCAGTGATGAGTGTTCATCCCCTGATGAAGTAGAAGCATCAGCTTCTTTCTCTTCAGTCGCCTGTTGAACAGGGACATCTTGCATATCCGTCATCTGATGATCTTCAGAAGTCTTAGCTTGTGGCTCAATAGCTAAGGATTTATCAGCAGACTTGTGCTCATCAGTGACATCATCGTAGAACAGATTAGTAATGGTTCCATCATCATTAAAGCATGTTGTCTGTCTAATCTGTCTTACAATAATCCAAGGGTTAACAGGAGCATTGTTTCCCTTAGGGACTTCATAGTACTGTTGTACTTCCTTGCCAAAAATGATTTGTTGAATACTTGGCAGCAGTGGCAAGTCGCTTGAACATCCTTGCTGATATTTTGACTTTTTAACCCATCTCTTCAGAGCAGTCATAACAGCAAACTTAATTGCTCTTTCTTCAGCATCTTCAGATTTCTTCTTCTTGTCAGGCAAGGTGCTTTTGATTTTCTTGGCCTCCTCCAATGCAAAGCTTTTTGCATAATTATGCATGACTTCTCTTACATAACTGGGATCAAGGGCCTTTTGGATGGAGTTTGTCTTCAGCCAAGTCAGAACCCAACGTTCTTCATCAGCTAACTCCTTCATGCTTTGAAGTTCAGTTATTGAGCTGTTCAGCCTGTTATCCCTCCACTTGATATATCTTGGTTTCTCCTGGGTGAACAGAGTCCTCAACATAATCTTCTGATCATAGTATGCTAGAGACTTCTCAAACTTCTTGAAAAGCTCCTTATCAGCATAGACTATCTCAAAAGCTTTTCTGACTTCAAACTTGTCCTTTGACTTGAGTTTGGGGGCAGGCAGTAATATCTTCTTCTTGTCTTCTTCATCATGCTTGCCTTCTCCAATCTTGATGCCACCTCCATGGACAGGTCCATAGGCATCAACTTTACTCAATTCAATCACCGCAGCCATTTCAGCATCCTCAGCAGCTTTTCTTTCTGCTTCAGACATGCGTCTTCTGGCTTCATCCTTTGCTTCTTGAGCTTTGCTTAGCTCAAGTGCTTTCTTCTCTTCAAGCTCATCCTGCTTCCTCTGTTCAGCTTCCTCCCTTGCCTTCTTATCAGCTTTGGAGACTTTCTTTCTCCTTAGCACTATTTTTCTTTTGCCTTTATCAGCAGGAGCTGGTCCAGCAGATGATATGGGAGCAGCAGCAATAGGATGGATGATTTGAACATCTGGATCTTCTTGAGGTTGAGCAACCTCAGCTGTTGGTGCTTCCTGACTTGGCTGTTGCTTATCAGCTTTGTCAGTCACAACAGTCTCAACTGATTCAATAGGCCTTTGAGTAGCTTCAGGGTCCTCCCTAGCTACATTTTCCAGATCAGTAGGTTTTTCAATGAATGTCATCTGCTTTCTAGCAGACTTCTTTGTTCTACCTTCACGGTAAGTGGTAGCAGCTGTACTTCTCAGTTGACTTCTTGTCCTTTGAGAAATATCCTCAGCAGGCCTCTCAGCTGATGGAGTTCTTGATGGTGATGCAGGGGATCCAGTCCTTACATCAGCTATTATGTTCTCGACAATCTTAGTGGCTTCAGCAGAAGTCACTCTCTCCATCTGCTTAGAAATCTTTTCCTTAGGCTTGTCAGCAGCCTTCTTCCTTTTGGTCTCAGCAGCTAGGTCAGCAGTCTTGACCAGTTTCCTCTGCCTTTTGGCAGGAACCTCCTTTGGTTCCTCAATATCAGCTTCCTCAGGCTCACCAGCCTTCCTCTTTTGAACAGGCATGTACTTGGACAATGCCTTAGATTTATGGATCTCCTTTCCATTCTTCATATCACAACCCAGCTTTGACAGCAGATAACTGAGTGTGATCCTGTGGTTGGTAGTGGGGCCTTTTCCTTTCTTATCATCAAGAAAGTCAGCTAATATGTACCAAACTATGATGGACCAGTTGATCTCCAATCCATAGTATATGGCAGCCATGATGCTGAACCTCTTCATGGTAACAGCATCCAGTGAGAATGTGCAGTTCTCAATCAGTTTGCACACCATATCAGCCATCCGCTGATATTCATCCTTCAGTTGCTTTTTCCTTATATTTCCAGATAACGTTTCTCCCTCTTTGGCGCAGATCGCCCAGAACTGTTGATGTTTGTCCTCTGTCAGCACAGTGACGTCATGTCGTCCTCTGTTAGGAAGCCCAAACGTCTCGTGAAGAACAGCAGGAGTGATAGTGATAGATTTGCCTCCCACTGAAGCCTTAATCTCCAGTTTGTTGTAGTCAGCTTTCGCAGAGTTGTAGTACTCCATCACTTGGTCAGTCCAGATAATACCTTCGTGGTATTCCATGAAGTTTACCAGCGAAGCAGCTTTGAACTTTTCAAGCAGTTCTTTCATCAGATCCGTACCGGTTTGGTAGTAGGAATCATAGACGAGAAACATACCTTCAGCGGCCATTGTAGATCTGTTGAAGGTTAGAAAAACAAAGGAAAGTATGCAGAAAATTTGCAGAAATTTCTCACAAGTACTTTTGAATGCTTAGAGTGCGTAAAGAGCTACTCGACTGATCAGATGAGGATTTATAGAGTTGGGGTTTTTCGGTTTCCGTGATATCCGCCAACCGTTAGATCCGTTTTTCTGTCAGTGCTGATCGTGCGGCGTCAGTTACGACTTTTCGAATTCAAAAGATATTTAATGAAGAGCGGGAATATGTACCGCCCAACAGTTACTTATAAAAGCGTGTTTTTGAATATACGTTTTTAAACAGTTCCGCTTTTATTAAAGTAATCAGATGAGTAACATAAATACTTATCTGATTGACTACTGTCCTGATGACAATGCTGTTATCAGAGAATGCCAATAGCTGATAACCTTCCTCAGCTGTTTGTCAATCCAGCTAGATAAAATAACTTTAATCTTCGATAGTTGAGTCTTCTGATGAAAACATAACTTCAACTAACTGTCATTAACAAATTTCATCTTTAATTCAGAAGTACCGCTAGTCTTACACGTTCCCCCTGAGTTTAAGAATTCATAAGTTAACTAGTCTGTTGAGAGTTAATCCTTGAAGATAATAATAGATAACTAAGCTGTTGAACTCCAGTCTTCTGATGAGTTCCCCCTCAGCTTATGCTTCCAAATTAAGTAGTCCTAGCTCAGCTCTTAGAGTAGAAAACCTTACTTCACTTAGAGGTTTAGTGAAGATATCAGCAATCTGATTATCAGTATGAACATACTCAATCATTACATTGCCTTTTTCCACATGATCTCTAATGAAATGATGCTTGATCTCAATATTTTTAGTCCTTGAATGACTTGTAGTGTTCTGAGTAAGTGAGATTGCACTTGTATTGTCACAGTAGATTGGTATTCCACTGATCTTTATGTTGTAGTCTTCTAGTTGATGCTTCAACCAAAGTATCTGTGCACAGCAAGCTCCAGCAGCTATATATTCAGCTTCAGCAGTAGATATAGAGACTGAGGTTTGCTTCTTACTCATCCATGAGATCAGACGACTGCCTAAGAACTGACAGGCACCTGTTGTGCTCTTTCTGTCAATCTTGCAGCCAGCAAGGTCTGAGTCTGAATAGCCAACTAGTTCAAATCCAGACTTTCTAGGATACCATAATCCCAGTTCTTGAGTGCCTTTAACATACTTCAATATCCTCTTGGCAGCTAAGAGATGAGATTCTTTGGGGTTTGATTGAAATCTTGCACAGACTCCAACTGAGTACATTATATCAGGTCTGCTTGCTGTTAGATACAACAATGAACCAATAATGCCTCTATATTTGGTAATGTCTACTGATTTGCCATCTTCATCTTTATCCAAACGAAGACTTGTAGACATAGGAATAGTAGCTGTTGAGCTAGTTTCCATACCAAATTTCTTGAACAGATCTCTTGTGTACTTTGCTTGGCTGATGAATATTCCATCAGGCAACTGTCTAACTTGCAATCCAAGAAAGTAATTAAGTTCACCCATCATGCTCATTTCAAACTTATTCTGCATCAGCTTGGAGAACTTATCACACATCTGTTGATTAGTTGAACCAAAAATAATATCGTCCACATATATTTGCACAAGTAATATATGATTTTCCCATTCAATTGTGAACAAGGTTTTATCTACCTTACCTTTTCGAAATCCTTTAATTAAAAGAAAATCAGATAGGGTATCATACCATGCTCTTGGAGCCTGTTTCAGTCCATAGAGAGCTTTCTTCAGACGATATACTTTGTCCTCTTCTTGGTAGACTTCAAATCCAGGAGGTTGTTCAACATATACTTCTTCTTGCAATTCTCCATTGAGAAAAGCAGACTTCACATCCATCTGATAGACAGTGAAGTGCTTGTGAGCAGCATAGGCTAGAAACAGTCTGATTGCTTCAAGTCTTGCTACTGGTGCAAAAGTTTCATCAAAGTCAATTCCTTCTTCTTGACAATAACCCTTGGCCACTAGTCTTGCTTTGTTTCTGGTAACAATACCATCTTCATTCATCTTATTTCTGAATACCCACTTAGTGCCAATTACTCTTTGATGACTTGGTCTAGGAACTAAGTACCAGACTTCATTCCTTTCAAATTGATTCAACTCTTCTTGCATAGCTTCTATCCAGAAGGAATCATTGAGAGCTTCTTCAATTTGCTTGGGCTCTATTTGAGATAGAAATGTGACAAACATGGCATCTTGTGCAGCAGCTCTTCTTGTTTTCACTCTATCTAAAGGATCACCAATTACTAACTCAGGAGGGTGATTCTTGAGCCATCTGAGATCAGGTTGCAAATCAGGATGTTGTCCTCTGTTTTGATCTTGCAACACTACTGTTGGAGATACAGTAGTAGTCTGTTGAACATTTGTAGTCTGTTGAACAGTCTCTGGTCTGTCAGCTGTTTGCAGCTCGTCTGTTAGACAATCAGCACTGTGATTTTGAACAGCACTTGAGTTAGCAGCTGAACTTAGATTAGGTAGTATGATGGGAACATATTCTTCATTTCTTCCAACGTCTAACTTCTGTAAATCAGCAGACAGATCTTGATTAACACTTTGATTCTTTTCAGAAGATTGACTTGGCTCATCAAATACTACATGGATAGATTCTTCTATTAGTAATGTTCTTTTGTTAAAAACTCTGTAAGCTTTACTAACAGTAGAGTATCCTACAAAAACAGCTTCATCAGCCTTTTCTACGAATGCAGTAAGGTGATTTTTCCCATTATTCAATACAAAACATTTACAACCAAAAATCTTAAAGTAATGAATGTTTGGCTTTCTGTTGTTCCAAACTTCATATGGAGTCTTGTTCTGATTTTTGTTGATCATACATCTGTTCTGGGTAAAGCATGCTGTGTTTGTTGCTTCTGCCCAAAATCTTTGAGGCAGCTTAGCTTCAGCTATCATGGTTCTGACAGCTTCCTTTAGTGTTCTGTTTCTCCTTTCAGCAACACCATTCTGTTGAGGGGTTCTAGCAGCTGAATACTCATGATGTATTCCTTTTATGCTACAATATTCTTCAACAGTAGAGTTTGTGAACTCTGTTCCTCTATCTGATCTGATCTTCAATATTTTGATACTCTTCTCATTCTGGATCAGTTCCATCAGATTTGTAAGATGTTCCTTGGTTTCACTTTTCTTTTTCATGAAAATCACCCAAGTATATCTTGAATAATCATCCACAACAGCTAGACAGTATTTCTTTCCACCATTGCTGACTGGATCAATGGGTCCAAATAAGTCCATATGCAACAGCTCCAATATTCTTCCAGAAGATTGGTGCTTCTTTTCTTTAAACGATGACTTGATTTGTTTACCCTTCTGACATGCGTCACAGAGCTTGTCTTTGCTCATGACAGCTTTTGGAATCCCTTCTACCAAATCATTCTTGATTAATCTGTTTATGGTCTTGAAGTTTAAATGATTCATTCTCTTGTGCCATAGCCAACTGACTTCACTTGGTGCAGATGCCACCAAACAAATACTTGAATTCTTGTCAACAGAACTCCAGTCAACTATGTAGATATTTCCTTGTCGTCTTCCAGATAAAATTACCTTCTTTGTACCAATTTGTTCAACGTAGCACTTATCTGTTGAGAAGATGACTGAATATCCCTTGTCACAAAATTGACTTATGCTCAGCAGATTATACTTTAGGCCTTTAACATATGAGACGTCAGATATCTCTATGTTTCCCTTGATTAGTCTTCCTTTAGCTTTAATCTTGCCTTCTTTGCTGTCTCCAAAAGTGACTTTTGGACCATCCACAGCAACTGCATCAGTCAACTCATGTATGTTTCCACACATGTGCCTTGAACATCCACTGTCCAAGTACCAAATCTTCTCTACTTTACTCCTACTCCTAATCCTAACCTACAAAACAAAAATAAAATTGTTTTAGGTACCCTTATTGAGAGGGTCCTGAAGGATTAGTTCCACCCTTGACAACCCAAGATGTTGAAGTCTTAGGCTTCTTAGGTTTCTGAGTTTTAGGAGCATGAACAGTTTCATTTTTATCATAATTATCAGATAAGTCATGTTGATGATCAGTATGATATGAATAATGTTCATAAGCAGGGTAAGGTGCATGATATGCAGGATATGCATGCATTGGATGAGCAGGGTAAGGTGCATAGTAACTAGGAAATTGAGGTGCATGATACATAGGATGATATGCAGCAGGTTGCACATAATATGACTCATTTCCATACCAAGCATTTTGATTTTTCTTGTTCTTATGCTTCTTTGGTTTACTAGGCGCTTGCTCAACTGATTTTGACTTAGTTTTACCACTAGTCTGATTGACTTTAGCTTTATCAGCAGACTTCTTAGGACTCTGCTGTTTGGTCTTACTAGTCTGATTTCCTACACTAGGCTCTTTGCTCTTTTTAGCCTTAGGAGATTTCTTCTCCTTTACCACTTTCTCAGATGAGGTAGGTTTAGAGGTTTGAACATACAGAATGACCTTACTATTGTCAGCTGATATGAATTTTTCAGTGTGGTTCAACTCTAGTTTATCCTTTTCTAAAGGTGTCTCCTGTTTCTTAGATGTATGCATGGATGCAACAGTTGACTTATCATGAGACTCAATAATTTTCTCAAGTTCCATGATTTTTCCTTTATAGACCTCACATTCAGCTTTCAGAGATTCATGTTCTTGCTCAAGCTGTTTATATTCAGCTGATTCTTTTGGCTTTTCAGCTAAAAGTTTCAGTGAACTATTTTGCTCTTTTAGCAAGTTCATCTCTTCCTTAAGCTTAACAAACTCTCCAGCAATAGTAGTATTGTTCAACATCATTTGCTCTAGAGAATTAAACAGTTCATTTTCTTGAGGAGTTACCTCATCCTCAGAGTCATCAGATTCCTTTGCCATGAGACATAGGAGAGCAGGTTTTCCTTCATCAGACGATTCTTCATCAGACGTGTCTGAATCTGAATCAGATGAGTAGACAGCAGTCAGCTTTTCTGCTTCAGCCATCATTGCCTTGCTTCTCTGATGCTTTCTTTCTTTTCTTATTTTCTTCTCTTCCTCAGTGTACTTTTCTGCTTTTGGATATGGGCAGTCTCTTATGAAGTGTCCCAATTTCCTGCAGTTGTAACACATTAGTTTTGATTTATAATCATCCTTATCCTGAGAAGAAAAATTAGGTTTAGAAGTAGAAGCATTGTTGTATTTGTTTTTCATCTTTCTCTTGTAGAACTTCTTGAAGTTGTTCATCAACAGTGCAACATCTCCAGCAGTGTACTCCTTTTTGTTGAGTAGAGTGGCTTCATCAGATGAGTCCACTTCAGCATTTCTTTGAGCCGGTCTTCTTTGGTTTTCAGCAGCAACAAGTGCAGCTGTGGGTCCTGAAGTTGAGGTTTCTTCAATTCCCATCCTTGGCAGTTTATACTCATACGCCTTGAGTACGGAGAACAGCTCTGTAAGAGAAATCTTGCCCAGATCTCTTGATTCTTCCATTGCTGTCACCTTCATGTTGAACTTGGAAGGTAGGGCCTTCAGTACTCTGACAGAAATTTCTTTGTCAGTGAAAGTCTTTCCCAGCTTCAAAACTTCATTCAGAGTTCTGGTGAATCTGGTGTCCATCTGATCAATGGTTTCTCCAGACTTCATCTTGAAGTTATCCAGCTTCTCCAAGGCAACACTTAGCTGATGCTCTTTAATTGCATCATTGCCTTCACTCATGTCACGAACCTTATCCCATATCTCCTTTGCAGTTTTGCAATGCTTGACTTTGTCAAACCGATCATTATCCAGGGCTTTGGTCATGATGAATCTTCCGACTTTGTCCAGGTTGAACAGCTTTATTTCTTCTGCTGTCATTTCTGTTAAGTCTTTTTCCACCACTATTTGAGCTTCATCTACGATGATGGTCTTGGTGAATTTGAATGGACCTTTGATGATACATGTATACATGTTGTCATTGTAGGCAGCAAGGAAAATCTCCATTCTGATCTTCCAGTCCTCAAAAGACATACCAGCAATGTGGGGAACATGGCTGATACAATCCATTTTTCAAAAAGTTTTGATATTTCAAAAAGATGCTCTTTTGAAAAGTTTTGAAAACCTTTGAAAAACACTCGGATCAAGCTCGTTGATCAGGCAGGTGATTCTAATGAACCACCTGCTCTGATACCACTTGTTGGTCCCAAGTGGTCAGAAGAGGTTTAGAGGGGGGGGGTGAATAAACCTCTTTAAAAATTTTCTTCAATTTTTACCTTTAAAACTTTACTCTTACTGAACAGACTAAGCTGATCAGATTTGTAAGTTACAATTCTGTTCGCGAACAAATCTTTGAACAGTCCTGTTGACCACTCGTCTGATAGTTACTTAGCTGATTTTGCAGAAATCAGTTTTAATACTTAGAGTACTTGCAGCGGATTTTCAAAGTGTTTTTCACAAGTAATCTTAGCAGTTTGAAAAATGCTTCCCCAGTTTTATAAACTCCTTTTTAATTCCCTTTTCAAACAGTTAACTTAATGTGTTTTTATGAAAACAGAAGATATGCAGATTTAAAGCAATGTAAAAACACAATCAATTTTTATAGTGGTTATATGGATTTAAATATCCTTTAGTCCACTCTTCCAAGTCACACAGATCTTGGGTTATACTATAATCACAAAGTTTACAGTATACTCTGCTTGCGTCGAACAACAAATGAAACGACCACAAGTTCGCAATAGGAAATCACACAGAAAACCTATTCTCTGAAGTTTGATCACTCACAAAGATGGATCACAACTCCGCACAACACTCTTGTTTACAAAATCACTCAGAAGATGTATTTTTCTTGATTCTTCAACTCTGCTTTCGTCAACAAATGACTCAGCTGATGAGTGAGCTGTTCTTGAGACTTAAAGAATTTTGCTTCGGAATTTTCTCTCAGAAAGTGTGTTGCTTGTTTCTTCTTCGTCTCTTTCAGCTATTTATACTTGAGGATTGAAAAGTGTCCGTTGAAGAGAGACAGGTTTCAAATTCCTCGAGTACTGGTCCTTAAAATCCGCGAACGGCTCTTTTGCAGTCTGTCCGTACTGTGAACAGTACTATTCTGCAGGCAGCATTAAATGCAGCATTAAATGCACTCGGCTGATGCGAAGCTTTTCTTCAATCATTTGTCTTAAATATCCTCGTACTTCAGCATTTATTACACCAAGGGGCATTTATTACCGTTGGGAACACTTCATGATCTTCTTCACTTGGCTGACGAAAGTACAAGTCTGATGGCGAACTCGGCTGATCTCAAACTTGAACAAATCTGATTTGAGTCGGCTGATCTTCACTAGTCTGATAACTTTACTTCAGCAGATCAGAAGTCTTGGACCTTGAAACTTTGACTCTTCTGATGTCTTCATTACTTAGTCAAAATTCCTTGATAAGTTTATCAGCTAAGTTACTCCATACTTAGCCAATCTTTGAAGTTTTGGAATGCATCAAAACCTCCCTTATCAAATTTCCTTTAGTGCCTTCATCTTCATCCTTATCCAACAACTTGGGTAAGGAAAACGTCTTTATACCATCTATAATCAGATAATGAAGGACATCTTAGATTTGTAAGAATGATTTTTGAGGCATTATATTCTTCTTTTGGATTTCCTATGAAATACATACCTATAGTAATTATTAAATAATCGCAAGCAACACTAATTTCATATGGTTCATCATTTTCTATCATGACTACTTTATGATCTAATATTTGAGTTTTTGTTTGTAAACTTAGTGCATTATCCCACCAATTTTTTAACTGACCTGTAAATCCTTGTACTAATAAAGCACAGGCTTTTTCTTCTGTTTGACCCTGTAGTTTGTAAGCCATTCTAGCCATACCCATTTCTTGTAAAGTATTTAAAATTTCATATTCAGACTTACCATCTATATTCCATTCTGTTATTGAAGATCCATCGTAGCTAGTCTTATGAAATTGATTTCTTTCCTCGTATTGAAGATCCATAGGGGAGGGTCTACTATAATAAGGTTTTGAACTATTAAAATTTCTTCTTCCTCTAAAAATTTTATTAATTTGATCATCCATATTATTATTATCAAAATTTTCTTGTATTTCTGAAATGTTATTATTATCTTCTTCTGACTCAGAACTTTCCTCTGAAGAATATTCACTTTCATTTTCATCTTCCTCCTTAATAGTATCTAAAACATTAATTTTATTATTTGAGGAAGATCCTTCATTAAGTTTTTCAGAAATCTTTGATAAAATTTTATGCGTATCGCTTTGAAAAGTAATATCCTTATCTTTTCCTAAAGGAATACTTTTAGTTTGAAAAAATGGTGCAGAAACATCATTAAACAATTTATTCTTAGGTTTCTCTTCTTTAAATATTTGAGTAGAATTATGATGAGCAATGTTAATATTATTAGCAATAGTATCTACCTGCCCTGAAATTGTGTGTAAGATTTGATTAGAATAATTGTTTTGTTGTATAATCCTATGAATATCTTCACCATTAATAGGTTCTTTAGCATCTTTTCCTCTTTTAAAGGGGTCAGCAACAATTTCACCTTTCTGTGTTTGCAATTTAATTGTTTGAAGTGGAGGATGAACTGAATTAACTATTTCATTATTTTCTAAAGTCCATTTTTTATGAAGGGTAGTATTAACTTCTATGGCAGATTTCTTTTGATAATCATTTATTCCTTCTTTAGAAAAGAAAACAGTTAAAAAGCTAAAAAACAAAAAATTTGATTTTAATTTTTTCATTTCTTTTTTCCATTCTTCTGTTAAAGCTTTTTGTATCTCTTTATCTAATTTAAGGAACCATCGTCTTCTTTCTCTATGGTAATCATCATTTAATTCTTCATTTAAATATTCAAAGTCTGGTTCGAATTCTTTATCTGAAGTTATGACGAAAAGAAAATCTGAATTAGTAGGAGAAATAGGAGGAGAGTAATTAGGTTGATTATTTCTTTGAGGTTCAGGAATAGGAGGTCTAAACCTATAATTTGAATATCCTGAAAAGGATTGTCTAGAATTTTCAGATGTATTTAAAGTACTGTAATCTGGTTTAACAATCTCTGGTTCTCTAAAAGATCTAAAAGAGCTAAAAGAACTAGATCTTAAGTATTTTCTATCTGTTTGAGGGTGAAATCTAATACTTACTTTTCCGTCTGGTTGCTCTATAATTTGTGAAACTTCTGTCCTAGTTATATTCCTAGGAGGTTGAGGATGATTGATTATGAATTCTTGAGGAATTGTTATTTCATTCCATTTTAATCTTTTTGGAGTAAAAACAGTGGGTTTTTCGGCATCAATTTGTAATACTACAGTTTCATCTTTTGACGTAGGTAACCTATTGAATTTTGGATTAATTTGAGAAGACATAAGTCTAAAATAAACTCTAAATATAATAGCAAAATTCTTACAAAGATGAAATTCATCACCTTGAATTTGAACATCTAAAATTAAAGAATCTAAAATCATTGGATCAGTAAGATCAACAGAAAAGTTTGGAGAACAATTAAAATATATAGGACCATTACAAATATTTGTTTGAACCATTGAAAGTAAAGAAGTCTGATATCTTTTGAGTCTCTTATCTCTAAGAGCTAAGTATATAGGAGTGTCAACTCCTGCATGAACTAAGGGTTTGACAGCTATTTGAACTAACCCTATGTGAATATATCTGTAACCTTTCTCTAAATATTTTTTAATCGTATATTTATTCAGAAGAGGTATACTTTGAGATTCTTCTTGGATTGAAATGGTTTCCTCATGGGTTTTAACAGAGAAAGCAGTTTTAAAATCTGTTAAACCTATTTGATATATATTTTCTATTTGTTCATCGGGAATAGTCCAATTTGAATAATTAATAGGCATATGAGTTTCATTACTGTGTATTATACTATGGTTTCTAGAACTAGAACCTGAATGCAGAAAATTTCTCAGTCTAATAGCCATAAGAATTTTCTAAGTTCAATCAACCAAATGAGCTTAATTTAGTCGGGTCGAATCGGGAACACCTACAGTGGGACCACCTAACACACGGCTGACCAACACCTAAATAGGCTTACCAAATGTAATTTCTTCAAAAGGTATATCATCAGTTCCTATTTCATTTCTCAATTTTTGTAAAATTCTTTCAGCAAATAATTTTGGTAAACCCATAATAAATCTTTCTTTCCAAAAAGAAGCATTACAATCATTTCTTCTTAAAACTTGGGTAAGGAAAACGTCTTTATACCATCTATAATCAGATAATGAAGGACATCTTAGATTTGTAAGAATGATTTTTGAGGCATTATATTCTTCTTTTGGATTTCCTATGAAATACATACCTATAGTAATTATTAAATAATCGCAAGCATCACTAATTTCAGTGACCGGAAAATAAATCAAATGACTACTTAATGCTTAATATATTATTATTTGACTTCCCAAAGCTTTAAATCTTAAAAAAATTTAAATTATTAGTGTCTCGAAAATCGAGCCTCTGAAATACGACGTCTCAAAATATGCTAAAATAAGTGACCGAAAAACAAATCAAACGACCCATTAGTGCTTAATATGTAATTATTTGAGTTCTCGAAGCTTTAAATCTCGAAAAAATAAAATTTTCAGGGTCTCAAAAATCGAGCCCGCGAAAAACGACGTGTCAAAACAAGCTATAAGTGACCGAAAATCAAATCAAATGACTCCTAAGTGCTTAGTATGTTATTATATGACGACCCAAAGCTTTAGATCATGAAAAATGCAAATTTTTAGGGTTTGGAAAATCGAGCCCCCGAAAAACGACGTCTCAAAATAAGCTAATTTAAGTGGCCGAAAAATGAAAAATAAATCAAATGACTTCTAAGTGCTTCATATATTATTATTTGACTTCACAAATCTTTAAATCTTCAAATAAAGCATATTTTTATGGTCTCGAAAATCGAGCATCCGAAAAACGACGTCTCAAAATAAGCAAAAATAAGTGAACGAAAAACAAATCAAACGATTCCTAAGTGCTTAATATGTTATTGTATGAGTTCTCGAAGCTTTAAATCTCGAAAAAATAAAATTTTTAGGGTCTCGAAAATCGAGCCCTCAAAAAACGACGTATCAAAATAAGCTAAAATAAGTGACCGAAAAACAATTCAAACGACTCCTAAGTGCTTAATATGTAATTATTTGAGTTCTCGAAGCTTTAAATCTCGAAAAAATGAAATTTTTAGGCTTTCGAATATCGAGCCCGCGAAAAACGACGTCTCAAAACAAGCTAAAATAAATGACCGAAAATCAAATCAAATGACTCCTAAGTGCTTAGTATGTTATTATTTGACGACCCAAAGCTTTAGATCATGAAAAATGCAAATTTTTAGGGTCTGGAAAATCGAGCCCCCGAAAAACGACGTCTCAAAATAAGCTAATTTAAGTGGCCGAAAAATAAATCAAATGACTTCTAAGTGCTTAATATATTATTATTTGACTTCCCAAATCTTTAAATCTTCAAATAAAGCATATTTTTATGGTATCGAAAATTGAGCCCCCGAAAAACGACGTCTCAAAATAAGCAAAAATAAGTGACCGAAAAACAAATCAAACGATTCCTAAGTTTTTAATATGTTATTATATGAGTTCCCGAAGCTTTAAATCTCGAAAAAATATAATTTTTAGGGAATCAAAAATCATCCCCCGAAAAACCACGTATCAATATAAGCTAAAATAAGTGACTGAAAAACAAATCAAATCACTCCTAAGTGCTTAATATGTAATTATTTGAGTTCCCGAAGCTTTAAATCTCGAAAAAATTAAATTTTTAGGGTCTCGAAAACGAGCCCCCGAAAAACGACGTCTCGAAATAAACTAAAATAAGTGACCGGAAAATAAATCAAATGACTCCTTAAGGCTTAATATATTATTATTTGACTTCCCAAAGCTTTAAATCTTAAAAAAAAGTAAATTATTAGGGTCTCGAAAATCGAGCCTCTGAAATACGACGTCTCCAAATATGCTAAAATAAGTGACCGAAAAACAAATCAAAAGACTCCTTAGTGCTTAATATGTAATTATTTGAGTTCTCGAAGCTTTAAATCTCGAAAAAATAAAATTTTCAGGGTCTCGAAAATCGAGCCCGCGAAAAACGACGCCTCAAAATAAGCTAAAATAATGACCGAAAAAAAATCAAATGACTCATAAGTGCTTAATATGTTATTATTTGACTTCCCGAAGCTTTAAATCTTAAAAAAAACCAAATTTTTAGGGTCTCGAAAATCAAGCCCCCGAAAAACGAGGTCTCAAAATAAGCAAAATAAGTGACCAAAAAACAAATCAAACGATTCCTAAGTGCTTAATATGTTATTATATGAGTTCCCGAAGCTTTAAATCACGGAAAAATGAAATTTTTAGTGTCTCGAAAATCGACCCCTCGAAAAACGACGTATCAAAAAAAATTAAACGACTCCTAAGTGCTTAATATGTAATTATTTGAGTACTCGAAGCTTTAAATCTCAAAAAAATTAAATTTTCAGGGTTTCGAAAATCGAGCCCCCAAAAACTACGTCTCAAAACAAGCTAAAATAAGTGACCGAAAACAACTCAAATCACTCCTAAGTGCTTAATATGTAATTATTTGAGTTCCCAAAGCTTTAAAACTAAAAAAAAATAATATTTTTAGGGTCTCGAAAATCGAGCCTCCGATAAACGACGTATCAAAATAAGCTAAAATAAGTGACCGAAAAATAAATCAAACGACTCCTAAGTGCTTAATATGTAATTATTTGAGTTCTCGAAGCTTTAAATCTCGAAAAAATAAGATTTTCAGGCTTTCGACAATAGAGCCCGCGAAAAACGACGTCTCAAAACAAGCTAAAATAAGTGACCGAAAATCAAATCAAATGACTCCTAAGTGCTTAGTATGTTATTATTTGACGACCCAAAGCTTTAGATCATGAAAAATGCAAATTTTTAGGGTCTGGAAAATCGAGCCCCCGAAAAACGACGTCTCAAAATAAGCTAATTTAAGTGGCCGAAAAATAAATCAAATGACTTCTAAGTGCTTAATATATTATTATTTGACTTCCCAAATCTTTAAATCTTCAAATAAAGCATATTTTTATGGTATCGAAAATCGAGCCCCCGAAAAACGACGTCTCAAAATAAGCAAAAATAAGTGACCGAAAAACAAATCAAACGATTCCTAAGTTTTTAATATGTTATTATATGAGTTCCCGAAGCTTTAAATCTCGAAAAAATATAATTTTTAGGGTATCAAAAATCATCCCCCGAAAAACCACGTATCAATATAAGCTAAAATAAGTGACCGAGAAACAAATCAAATCACTCCTAAGTGCTTTATATGTAATTATTTGAGTTCCCGAAGCTTTAAATCTCGAAAAAATGAAATTTTTAGGGTCTCGAAAACGAGCCCCCGAAAAACGACTTCTCGAAATAAACTAAAATAAGTGACCGGAAAATAAATCGAATGACTCCTTAATGCTTAATATATTATTATTTGACTTCCCAAAGCTTTAAATATTAAAAAAAAAGTAAATTATTAGGGTCTCGAAAATTGAGCCTCTGAAATACGACGTCTCAAAATAAGCAAAATAAGTGACCGAAAAACAAATCAAACGATTCCTAAGTGCTTAATATGTTATTATATGAGTTCCCGAAGCTTTAAATCACGGAAAAATGAAATTTTTAGGGTCTCGAAAATCGACCCCTCGAAAAACGACGTATCAAAATAAGCTAAAATAAGTGATCGAAAAACAAATCAAAAGACTCCTAAGTGCTTAATACGTAATTATTTGAGTTCCCAAAGCTTTAAATCTCGAAAAAGTGAAATTTTTAGGGTCTCGAAAATCGAGCCCCCGATAAACGACGTATCAAAATATGCTAAATTAAGTGACCGAAAAACAAAACAAACGACTCCTTAGTGCTTAATATGTAATTATTTGAGTTCTCGAAGCTTTAAATCTCGAAAAAATGAAATTTTCAGGGTCTCGAAAATCGAGCTCGCGAAAAACGACGCCTCAAAATAAGCTAAAATAATGACCGAAAAAAAAAATCAAATGACTCCTAAGTGCTTAATATGTTATTATTTGACTTCCCAAAGCTTTAAATCTTAAAAAAAAAGCAAATTTTTAGGGTCTCGAAAATCGATCCCTCGAAAAACGACGTATCATAATAAGCTAAAATAAGTGACCGAAAAACAAATCAAATGACTCATAAGTGCTTAATATGTTATTATTTGACTTCCCAAAGCATTAAATCTTCAAAAAAAGCATATTTTTAGGGTCTCGATAATCGAGCCCCCGAAAAACGACGTCTCAAAATAAGCAAAAATAAGGGACCGAAAAACAAATCAAACGATTCTTAACTGCTTAATATGTTATTATATGAGTTCCCGAAGCTTTAAATCTCTAAAAAATGAAATTTTTAGGGCCTCGAAAATCGAGCCCTCGAAAAACGACGTATCAAAATAAACTAAAATAAGTGACCGAAGAACAAATCAAACGACTCCTAAGTGCTTAATATGTAATTATTTGAGTTTTCGAAGCTTTAGATCTCGAAAAAATGAAATTTTCTGGGTCGCGAAAATCGAGCCCGCGAAAAACGACGTCTCAAAATAAGCTAAAATAAATGTCCGAAAAACAAATCAAATGACTCCTAAGTTCTTAATATGTTATTATTTGACTTACCAAAGCTTTAAATCTTCAAAAAAAAGTAAATTTTTAGGGTCTCGAAAATCGAGCCCCCGAAAAATGACGTATCAAAATAATCTAAAATAAGTTACTGAAAAACAAATCAAACGACTCCTAAGTGCTTAATATGTAATTATTTGAGTACTCGAAGCTTTAAATCTCAAAAAAATGAAATTTTCAGGGTTTCGAAAATCGAGCCCCCAAAAACTACGTCTCAAAACAAGCTAAAATAAGTGACCGAAAACAACTCAAATCACTCCTAAGTGCTTAATATGTAATTATTTGAGTTCCCAAAGCTTTAAATCTCAAAAAAAAAATATTTTTAGGGTCTCGAAAATCGAGCCTCCGATAAACGACGTATCAAAATAAGGTAAAATAAGTGACCGAAAAATAAATCAAACGACTCCTAAGTGCTTAATATGTAATTATTTGAGTTCACGAAGCTTTAAATCTCGAAAAAATAAAATTTTCAGGCTTTCGACAATAGAGCCCGCGAAAAACGACGTCTCAAAACAAGCTAAAATAAGTGACCGAAAATCAAATCAAATGACTCCTAAGTGCTTTGTATGTTATTATTTGACGACCCAAAGCTTTAGATCATGAAAAATGCAAATTTTTAGGGTCTGGAAAATCGAGCCCCCGAAAAACGACGTCTCAAAATAAGCTAATTTAAGTGGCCGAAAAATTAATCAAATGACTTCTAAGTGCTTAATATATTATTATTTGACTTCCCAAATCTTTAAATATTCAAATAAAGCATATTTTTATGGTATCGAAAATCGAGCCCCCGAAAAACGACGTCTCAAAATAAGCAAAAATAAGTGACCGAAAAACAAATCAAACGATTCCTAAGTTTTTAATATGTTATTATATGAAGTCCCGAAGCTTTAAATCTCGAAAAAATATAATTTTTAGGGTATCAAAAATCATCCCCCGAAAAACCACGTATCAATATAAGCTAAAATAAGTGACCGAGAAACAAATCAAATCACTCCTCAGTGCTTTATATGTAATTATTTGAGTTCCCGAAGCTTTAAATCTCGAAAAAATGAAATTTTTAGGATCTCGAAAACCAGCCCCCGAAAAACGACTTCTCGAAATAAACTAAAATAAGTGACCGGAAAATAAATCGAATGACTCCTTAATGCTTAATATATTATTATTTGACTTCCGAAAGCTTTAAATCTTAAAAAAAAGTAAATTATTAGGGTCTCGAAAATTGAGCCTCTGAAATACGACGTCTCAAAATAAGCAAAATAAGTGACCGAAAAACAAATCAAACGATTCCTAAGTGCTTAATATGTTATTGTATGAGTTCCCGAAGCTTTAAATCACGGAAAAATGAAATTTTTAGGGTCTCGAAAATCGACCCCTCGAAAAACGACGTATCAAAATAAGCTAAAATAAGTGACCGAAAAACAAATCAAATGACTCCTAAGTGCCTAATATGTTATTATTTGACTTCCCAAAGCATTAAATCTTAAAAAAAAGCATATTTTTAGGGTCTCGATAATCGAGCCCTCGAAAAACGACGTCTCAAAATAAGCAAAAATAAGTGACCGAAAAACAAATCAAACGATTCCTAAGTGCTTAATATGTTATTATATGAGTTCCCGAAGCTTTAAATCTCGAAAAAATGAAATTTTTAGGGTCTCGAAAATCGAGCCCTCGAAAAACAACGTATCAAAATAAGCTAAAATAAGTGACCGAAAAACAAATCAAACGACTCCTAAGTGCTTAATATGTAATTATTTGAGTTCTCGAAGCTTTAAATCTCGAAAAAATGAAATTTTTAGGGTCTCGAGAATCGAGCCCTCGAAAAACGACGTATCAAAATAAGCTAAAATAAGTGACCGAAAAACAAATCAAACGACTCCTAAGTGCTTAATATGTTATTATATGAGTTCCCGAAGCTTTAAATCTCGAAAAAATGAAATTTTTAGGGTCTCGAGAATCGAGCCCTCAAAAAACGACGTATCAAAATAAGCTAAAATGAGTGACCAAAAAACAAATCAAACGACTCCTAAGTGCTTAATATGTAATATTTGAGTTCTCGAAGCTTTAGATCTCGAAAAAATGAAATTTTCAGGCTCTCGAAAATCGAGCCCGCGAAAAACGACGTCTAAAAATAAGCTAAAATAAGTGACCGAAAAACAAATCAAATGACTCCTAAGTGCTTAATATGTTATTATTAGACTTACCAAAGCTTTAAATCTTCAAAAAAAGTAAATTTTTAGGGTCTCGAAAATCGAGCCCCCGAAAAACGACGTATCAAAATAAGTGACCGAAAAACAAATCAAACGACTCCTAAGTGCTTAATATGTAATTATTTGAGTTCTCAAAGCTTTAAATCTCAAAAAAATGAAATTTTCAAGGTTTCGAAAATCGAGCCCGCGAAAAACAACGTCTCAAAACAAGCTAATATAAGTGACCGAAAACAACTCAAAACACTTCTAAGTGCTTAATATGTAATTATTTGAGTTCCCAAAGCTTTAAATCTCGAAAAAGTGAAATTTTTAGGGTCTCGAAAATCAAGCCCGCGATAAACGACGTATCAAAATATGCTAAAATAAGTGACCGAAAAACAAATTAAATGACTCCTTAGTGCTTAATATGTAATTATTTGAGTTCTCGAAGCTTTAAATCTCGAAAAAATGAAATTTTCAGGGTCTCGAAAATCGAGCCCGCGAAAAACGACGCCTCAAAATAAGCTAAAATAATGACAAAAAAAAAGTCAAATGACTCATAAGTGCTTAATATGTTATTATTTGACTTCCCAAAGCTTTAAATCTTAAAAAAAAGCAAATTTTTAGGGTCTCGAAAATCGAGCCCTCGAAAAACGACGTATCAAAATAAGCTAAAATAAGTGACCGAAAAACAAATCAAATGACTCCTAAGACTTAATATGTTATTATTTGACTTCCCAAAGCATTAAATCTTCAAAAAAAGCATATTTTTAGGGTCTCGATAATCGAGCCCCCGAAAAACGACGTCTCAAAGTAAGCAAAAATAAGGGACCGAAAAACAAATCAAACGATTCCTAGGTGCTTAATATGTTATTATATGAGTTCCCGAAGCTTTAAATCTCGATAAAATGAAATTTTCAGGGTTTCGAAAATCGGGCCCGCGAAAAACGACGTGTCAAAACAAGCTAAAATAACTGACCGAAAATCAAATCAAATGACTCCTAAGTGCTTAGTGTGTTATTATTTGACGACCCAAAGCTTTAGATCATGAAAAATGCAAATTTTTAGTGTCTGGAAAATCGAGCCCCCGAAAAACGACGTCTCAAAATAAGCTAATTTATGTGGCCGAAAAATAAATCAAATGACTTCTAAGTGCTTAAAATATTGTTATTTGACTTCAAAAATCTTTAAATCTTCAAATAAAGCATATTTTTATGGTCTCGAAAATCGAGCCCTCGAAAAACGACGTCTCAAATTAAGCAAAAATAAGTGAACGAAAAACAAATCAAACGATTCCTAAGTGCTTAATATGTTATTATATGAGTTCCCGAAGCTATAAATCTCGAAAAAATAAAATTTTTAGGGTCTCGAAAATCGAGCCCTAAAAAAACGACGTATCAAAATAAGCTAAAATAAGTGACCGAAAAACAAATCAAACGACTCCTAAGTGCCTAATATGTAATTATTTGAGTTCTCGAAGCTTTAAATCTCGAAAAAATGAAATTTTCAGGCTTTCGAAAATCGACCCCGTGAAAAACGACGTCTCAAAACAAGCTAAAATAAGTGACCGAAAATGAAATCAAATGACTCCTATGTGCTTAGTATGTTATTATTTGACGACCCAAAGCTTTAGATCATGAAAAATGCAAATTTTTAGGGTCTGGAAAATCGAGCCCCGGAAAAACGACGTCTCAAAATAAGCTAATTTAAGTGGCCGAAAAATAAATCAAATGACTTCTAAGTGCTTAATATATTATTATTTGACTTCCCAAATCTTTAAATCTTCAAATAAAGCATATTTTTAGGGTCTCGAAAATCGAGCCCCCGAAAAACGACGTCTCAAAATAAGCAAAAATAAGTGACCGAAAAACAAGTCAAACGATTCCTAAGTTTTTAATATGTTATTATATGAGTTCCCGAAGCTTTAAATCTCGAAAAAATATAATTTTTAGGGTATCAAAAATCATCCCCCGAAAAACCACGTAAAAATATAAGATAAAATAAGTGACCGAAAAACAAATCAAATCACTCCTAAGTGCTTAATATGTAATTATTTGAGTTCCCGAAGCTTTAAATCTCGAATAAATGAAATTTTTAGGGTCTCGAAAACGAGCCCCCGAAAAACGACGTCTCGAAATAAACTAAAATAAGTGACCGGAAAATAAATCAAATGACTACTTAATGCTTAATATATTATTATTTGACTTCCCAAAGCTTTAAATCTTAAAAAAAAGTAAATTATTATTGTCTCGAAAATCGAGCCTCTGAAATACGACGTCTCAAAATATGCTAAAATAAGTGACCGAAAAACAAATCAAACGACCCCTTAGTGCTTAATATGTAATTATTTGAGTTCTCGAAGCTTTAAATCTCGAAAAAATGAAATTTTCAGGGTCTCAAAAATCGAGCCCGCGAAAAACGACGTGTCAAAACAAGCTAAAATAAGTGACCGAAAATCAAATCAAATGACTCCTAAGTGCTTAGTATGTTATTATTTGACGACCCAAAGCTTTAGATCATGAAAAATGCAAATTTTTTGGGTCTGGAAAATCGAGCCCCCGAAAAACGACGTCTCAAAATAAGCTAATTTAAGTGGCCGAAAAATAAATCAAATGACTTCTAAGTGCTTCATATATTATTATTTGACTTCACAAATCTTTAAATCTTCAAATAAAGCATATTTTTATGGTCTAGAAAATCGAGCCTCCGAAAAACGACGTCTCAAAATAAGCAAAAATAAGTGAACGAAAAATAAATCAAACGATTCCTAAGTGCTTAATATGTTATTATATGAGTTCCCGAAGCTTTAAATCTCGAAAAAATAAAATTTTTAGGGTCTCGAAAATCGAGCCCTCAAAAAACGACGTATCAAAATAAGCTAAAATAAGTGACCGAAAAACAAATCAAACGACTCCTAAGTGCTTAATATGTAATTATTTGAGTTCTCGAAGCTTTAAATCTCGAAAAAATGAAATTTTCAGGCTTTCGAAAATCGAGCCCGCGAAAAACGACGTCTCAAAACAAACTAAAATAAGTGACCGAAAATCAAATCAAATGACTCCTAAGTGCTTAGTATGTTATTATTTGACGACCCAAAGCTTTAGATCATGAAAAATGCAAATTTTTAGGGTCTGGAAAATCGAGCCCCCGAAAAACGACGTCTCAAAATAAGCTAATTTAAGTGGCCGAAAAATAAATCAAATGACTTCTAAGTGCTTAATATATTATTATTTGACTTCCCAAATCTTTAAATCTTCAAATAAAGCATATTTTTAGGGTCTCGAAAATTGAGCCCCCGAAAAACGACGTCTCAAAATAAGCAAAAATAAGTGACCGAAAAACAAATCAAACGATTCCTAAGTTTTTAATATGTTATTATATGAGTTCCCGAAGCATTAAATCTCGAAAAAATATAATTTTTAGGGTATCAAAAATCATCCCCCGAAAAACCACGTATCAATATAAGATAAAATAAGTGACCGAAAAACAAATCAAATCACTCCTAAGTGCTTAATATGTAATTATTTGAGTTCCCGAAGCTTTAAATCTCGAATAAATGAAATTTTTAGGGTCTCGAAAATGAGCCCCCGAAAAACGACGTCTCGAAATAAACTAAAATAAGTGACCGGAAAATAAATCAAATGACTATTTAATGCTTAATATATTATTATTTGACTTCCCAAAGCTTTAAATCTTAAAAAAAAGTAAATTATTAGGGTCTCGAAAATTGAGCCTCTGAAATACGACGTCTCAAAATAAGCAAAATAAGAGACCGAAAAACAAATCAAACGATTCCTAAGTGCTTAATATGTTATTGTATGAGTTCCCGAAGCTTTAAATCACGGAAAAATGAAATTTTTAGGGTCTCGAAAATCGACCCCTCGAAAAACGACGTATCAAAATAAGCTAAAATAAGTGACCGAAAAACAAATCAAATGACTCCTAAGTGCCTAATATGTTATTATTTGACTTCCCAAAGCATTAAATCTTAAAAAAAAGCATATTTTTAGGGTCTCGATAATCGAGCCCTCGAAAAACGACGTCTCAAAATAAGCAAAAATAAGTGACCGAAAAACAAATCAAACGATTCCTAAGTGCTTAATATGTTATTATATGAGTTCCCGAAGCTTTAAATCTCGAAAAAATGAAATTTTTAGGGTCTCGAAAATCGAGCTCTCGAAAAACGACGTATCAAAATAAGCTAAAATAAGTGACCGAAAAACAAATCAAACGACTCCTAAGTGCTTAATATGTAATTATTTGAGTTCTCGAAGCTTTAAATCTCGAAAAAATGAAATTTTTAGGGTCTCGAGAATCGAGCCCTCGAAAAATGACGTATCAAAATAAGCTAAAATAAGTGACCGAAAAACAAATCAAACGATTCCTAAGTGCTTAATATGTTATTATATGAGTTCCCGAAGCTTTAAATCTCAAAAAATGAAATTTTTAGGGTCTCGAGAATCGAGCCCTCAAAAAACGACATTTCAAAATAAGCTAAAATAAGTGACCAAAAAACAAATCAAACGACTCCTAAGTGCTTAATATGTAATATTTGAGTTCTCGAAGCTTTAGATCTCGAAAAAATGAAATTTTCAGGCTCTCGAAAATCGAGCCCGCGAAAAACGACGTCTAAAAATAAGCTAAAATAAGTGACCGAAAAACAAATCAAATGACTCCTAAGTGCTTAATATGTTATTATTAGACTTACCAAAGCTTTAAATCTTCAAAAAAAGTAAATTTTTTGGGTCTCGAAAATCGAGCCCCCGAAAAACGACGTATCAAAATAAGCTAAAATAAGTGACCGAAAAACAAATCAAACGACTCCTAAGTGCTTAATATGTAATTATTTGAGTTCTCGAAGCTTTAAATCTCGAAAAAATGAAATTTTCAAGGTTTCGAAAATCGAGCCCGCGAAAAACAACGTGTCAAAACAAGCTAATATAAGTGACCGAAAACAACTCAAATCACTTCTAAGTGCTTAATATGTAATTATTTGAGTTCCCAAAGCTTTAAATCTCGAAAAAGTGAAATTTTTAGGGTCTCGAAAATCGAGCCCCCGATAAACGACGTATCAAAATATGCTAAAATAAGTGACCGAAAAACAAATTAAATGACTCCTTAGTGCTTAATATGTAATTATTTGAGTTCTCGAAGCTTTAAATCTCGAAAAAATGAAATTTTCAGGGTCTCGAAAATCGAGCCCGCGAAAAACGACGCCTCAAAATAAGCTAAAATAATGACAAAAAAAAAATCAAATGACTCATAAGTGCTTAATATGTTATTATTTGACTTCCGAAAGCTTTAAATCTTAAAAAAAAGCAAATTTTTAGGGTCTCGAAAATCGAGCCCTCTAAAAATGACGTATCAAAATTAGCTAAAATAAGTGACCGAAAAACAAATCAAATGACTCCTAAGACTTAATATGTTATTATTTGACTTCCCAAAGCATTAAATCTTCAAAAAAAGCATATTTTTAGGGTCTCGATAATCGAGCCCCTGAAAAACGACGTCTCAAAGTAAGCAAAAATAAGGGACCGAAAAACAAATCAAACGATTCCTAGGTGCTTAATATGTTATTATATGAGTTCCCGAAGCTTTAAATCTCGATAAAATGAAATTTTCAGGGTTTCGAAAATCTGGCCCGCGAAAAATGACGTGTCAAAACAAGCTAAAATAAGTGACCGAAAATCAAATCAAATGACTCCTAAGTGCTTAGTGTGTTATTATTTGACGACCCAAAGCTTTAGATCATGAAAAATGCAAATTTTTGGGGTCTGGAAAATCGAGCCCCCGAAAAACGACGTCTCAAAATAAGCTAATTTATGTGGCCGAAAAATAAATCAAATGACTTCTAAGTGCTTAATATATTATTATTTGACTTCACAAATCTTTAAATCTTCAAATAAAGCATATTTTTATGGTCTCGAAAATCGAGCCCTCGAAAAACGACGTCTCAAATTAAGCAAAAATAAGTGAACGAAAAACAAATCAAACGATTCCTAAGTGCTTAATATGTTATTATATGAGTTCCCGAAGCTATAAATCTCGAAAAAATAAAATTTTTAGGGTCTCGAAAATCGAGCCCTAAAAAAACGACGTATCAAAATAAGCTAAAATAAGTGACCGAAAAACAAATCAAACGACTCCTAAGTGCTTAATATGTAATTATTTGAGTTCTCGAAGCTTTAAATCTCGAAAAAATGAAATTTTCAGGCTTTCGAAAATCGAGCCCGTGAAAAACGACGTCTCAAAACAAGCTAAAATAAGTGACCGAAAATGAAATCAAATGACTCCTATGTGCTTAGTATGTTATTATTTGACGACCTAAAGCTTTAGATCATGAAAAATGCAAATTTTTAGGGTCTGGAAAATCGAGCCCCGGAAAAACGACGTCTCAAAATAAGCTAATTTAAGTGGCCGAAAAATAAATCAAATGACTTCTAAGTGCTTAATATATTATTATTTGACTTCCCAAATCTTTAAATCTTCAAATAAAGCATATTTTTAGGGTCTCGAAAATCGAGCCCCCGAAAAACGACGTCTCAAAATAAGCAAAAATAAGTGACCGAAAAACAAATCAAACGATTCCTAAGTTTTTAATATGTTATTATATGAGTTCCCGAAGCTTTAAATCTCGAAAAAATAAAATATTTAGGGTCTCGAAAATTGAGCCCTCAAAAAACGACGTATCAAAATAAGCTAAAATAAGTGACCGAAAAACAAATCAAACGACTCCTAAGTGCTTAATATGTAATTATTTGAGTTCTCGAAGCTTTAAATCTCGAAAAAATGAAATTTTCAGGCTTTCGAAAATCGAGCCCGCGAAAAACGACGTCTCAAAACAAGCTAAAATAAGTGACCGAAAATCAAATCAAATGACTCCTAAGTGCTTAGTATGTTATTATTTGACGACCCAAAGCTTTAGATCATGAAAAATGCAAATTTTTAGGGTCTGGAAAATCGAGCCCCCGAAAAACGACGTCTCAAAATAAGCTAATTTAAGTGGCCGAAAAATAGATCAAATGACTTCTAAGTGCTTAATATATTATTATTTGACTTCCCAAATCTTGAAATCTTCAAATAAAGCATATTTTTAGGGTCTCGAAAATTGAGCCCCCGAAAAACGACGTCTCAAAATAAGCAAAAATAAGTGACCGAAAAACAAATCAAACGATTCCTAAGTTTTTAATATGTTATTATATGAGTTACCGAAGCTTTAAATCTCGAAAAAATATAATTTTTAGGGTATCAAAAAGCATCCCCCGAAAAACCACGTATCAATATAAGATAAAATAAGTGACCGAAAAACAAATCAAACGACTCCTAAGTGCTTAATATGTAATTATTTGAGTTCTCGAAGCTTTAAATCTCAAAAAAATGAAATTTTCAAGGTTTCGAAAATCGAGCCCGCGAAAAACAACGTCTCAAAACAAGCTAATATAAGTGACCGAAAACAACTCAAAACACTTCTAAGTGCTTAATATGTAATTATTTGAGTTCCCAAAGCTTTAAATCTCGAAAAAGTGAAATTTTTAGGGTCTCGAAAATCAAGCCCGCGATAAACGACGTATCAAAATATGCTAAAATAAGTGACCGAAAAACAAATTAAATGACTCCTTAGTGCTTAATATGTAATTATTTGAGTTCTCGAAGCTTTAAATCTCGAAAAAATGAAATTTTCAGGGTCTCGAAAATCGAGCCCGCGAAAAACGACGCCTCAAAATAAGCTAAAATAATGACAAAAAAAAATCAAATGACTCATAAGTGCTTAATATGTTATTATTTGACTTCCCAAAGCTTTAAATCTTAAAAAAAAGCAAATTTTTAGGGTCTCGAAAATCGAGCCCTCGAAAAACGACGTATCAAAATAAGCTAAAATAAGTGACCGAAAAACAAATCAAATGACTCCTAAGACTTAATATGTTATTATTTGACTTCCCAAAGCATTAAATCTTCAAAAAAAGCATATTTTTAGGGTCTCGATAATCGAGCCCCCGAAAAACGACGTCTCAAAGTAAGCAAAAATAAGGGACCGAAAAACAAATCAAACGATTCCTAGGTGCTTAATATGTTATTATATGAGTTCCCGAAGCTTTAAATCTCGATAAAATGAAATTTTCAGGGTTTCGAAAATCGGGCCCGCGAAAAACGACGTGTCAAAACAAGCTAAAATAACTGACCGAAAATCAAATCAAATGACTCCTAAGTGCTTAGTGTGTTATTATTTGACGACCCAAAGCTTTAGATCATGAAAAATGCAAATTTTTAGTGTCTGGAAAATCGAGCCCCCGAAAAACGACGTCTCAAAATAAGCTAATTTATGTGGCCGAAAAATAAATCAAATGACTTCTAAGTGCTTAAAATATTGTTATTTGACTTCACAAATCTTTAAATCTTCAAATAAAGCATATTTTTATGGTCTCGAAAATCGAGCCCTCGAAAAACGACGTCTCAAATTAAGCAAAAATAAGTGAACGAAAAACAAATCAAACGATTCCTAAGTGCTTAATATGTTATTATATGAGTTCCCGAAGCTATAAATCTCGAAAAAATAAAATTTTTAGGGTCTCGAAAATCGAGCCCTAAAAAAACGACGTATCAAAATAAGCTAAAATAAGTGACCGAAAAACAAATCAAACGACTCCTAAGTGCCTAATATGTAATTATTTGAGTTCTCGAAGCTTTAAATCTCGAAAAAATGAAATTTTCAGGCTTTCGAAAATCGACCCCGTGAAAAACGACGTCTCAAAACAAGCTAAAATAAGTGACCGAAAATGAAATCAAATGACTCCTATGTGCTTAGTATGTTATTATTTGACGACCCAAAGCTTTAGATCATGAAAAATGCAAATTTTTAGGGTCTGGAAAATCGAGCCCCGGAAAAACGACGTCTCAAAATAAGCTAATTTAAGTGGCCGAAAAATAAATCAAATGACTTCTAAGTGCTTAATATATTATTATTTGACTTCCCAAATCTTTAAATCTTCAAATAAAGCATATTTTTAGGGTCTCGAAAATCGAGCCCCCGAAAAACGACGTCTCAAAATAAGCAAAAATAAGTGACCGAAAAACAAATCAAACGATTCCTAAGTTTTTAATATGTTATTATATGAGTTCCCGAAGCTTTAAATCTCGAAAAAATATAATTTTTAGGGTATCAAAAATCATCCCCCGAAAAACCACGTAAAAATATAAGATAAAATAAGTGACCGAAAAACAAATCAAATCACTCCTAAGTGCTTAATATGTAATTATTTGAGTTCCCGAAGCTTTAAATCTCGAATAAATGAAATTTTTAGGGTCTCGAAAACGAGCCCCCGAAAAACGACGTCTCGAAATAAACTAAAATAAGTGACCGGAAAATAAATCAAATGACTACTTAATGCTTAATATATTATTATTTGACTTCCCAAAGCTTTAAATCTTAAAAAAAAGTAAATTATTATTGTCTCGAAAATCGAGCCTCTGAAATACGACGTCTCAAAATATGCTAAAATAAGTGACCGAAAAACAAATCAAACGACCCCTTAGTGCTTAATATGTAATTATTTGAGTTCTCGAAGCTTTAAATCTCGAAAAAATGAAATTTTCAGGGTCTCAAAAATCGAGCCCGCGAAAAACGACGTGTCAAAACAAGCTAAAATAAGTGACCGAAAATCAAATCAAATGACTCCTAAGTGCTTAGTATGTTATTATTTGACGACCCAAAGCTTTAGATCATGAAAAATGCAAATTTTTTGGGTCTGGAAAATCGAGCCCCCGAAAAACGACGTCTCAAAATAAGCTAATTTAAGTGGCCGAAAAATAAATCAAATGACTTCTAAGTGCTTCATATATTATTATTTGACTTCACAAATCTTTAAATCTTCAAATAAAGCATATTTTTATGGTCTAGAAAATCGAGCCTCCGAAAAACGACGTCTCAAAATAAGCAAAAATAAGTGAACGAAAAATAAATCAAACGATTCCTAAGTGCTTAATATGTTATTATATGAGTTCCCGAAGCTTTAAATCTCGAAAAAATAAAAATTTTAGGGTCTCGAAAATCGAGCCCTCAAAAAACGACGTATCAAAATAAGCTAAAATAAGTGACCGAAAAACAAATCAAACGACTCCTAAGTGCTTAATATGTAATTATTTGAGTTCTCGAAGCTTTAAATCTCGAAAAAATGAAATTTTCAGGCTTTCGAAAATCGAGCCCGCGAAAAACGACGTCTCAAAACAAACTAAAATAAGTGACCGAAAATCAAATCAAATGACTCCTAAGTGCTTAGTATGTTATTATTTGACGACCCAAAGCTTTAGATCATGAAAAATGCAAATTTTTAGGGTCTGGAAAATCGAGCCCCCGAAAAACGACGTCTCAAAATAAGCTAATTTAAGTGGCCGAAAAATAAATCAAATGACTTCTAAGTGCTTAATATATTATTATTTGACTTCCTAAATCTTTAAATCTTCAAATAAAGCATATTTTTAGGGTCTCGAAAATTGAGCCCCCGAAAAACGACGTCTCAAAATAAGCAAAAATAAGTGACCGAAAAACAAATCAAACGATTCCTAAGTTTTTAATATGTTATTATATGAGTTCCCGAAGCATTAAATCTCGAAAAAATATAATTTTTAGGGTATCAAAAATCATCCCCCGAAAAACCACGTATCAATATAAGATAAAATAAGTGACCGAAAAACAAATCAAATCACTCCTAAGTGCTTAATATGTAATTATTTGAGTTCCCGAAGCTTTAAATCTCGAATAAATGAAATTTTTAGGGTCTCGAAAACGAGCCCCCGAAAAACGACGTCTCGAAATAAACTAAAATAAGTGACCGGAAAATAAATCAAATGACTATTTAATGCTTAATATATTATTATTTGACTTCCCAAAGCTTTAAATCTTAAAAAAAAGTAAATTATTAGGGTCTCGAAAATTGAGCCTCTGAAATACGACGTCTCAAAATAAGCAAAATAAGAGACCGAAAAACAAATCAAACGATTCCTAAGTGCTTAATATGTTATTGTATGAGTTCCCGAAGCTTTAAATCACGGAAAAATGAAATTTTTAGGGTCTCGAAAATCGACCCCTCGAAAAACGACGTATCAAAATAAGCTAAAATAAGTGACCGAAAAACAAATCAAATGACTCCTAAGTGCCTAATATGTTATTATTTGACTTCCCAAAGCATTAAATCTTAAAAAAAAGCATATTTTTAGGGTCTCGATAATCGAGCCCTCGAAAAACGACGTCTCAAAATAAGCAAAAATAAGTGACCGAAAAACAAATCAAACGATTCCTAAGTGCTTAATATGTTATTATATGAGTTCCCGAAGCTTTAAATCTCGAAAAAATGAAATTTTTAGGGTCTCGAAAATCGAGCTCTCGAAAAACGACGTATCAAAATAAGCTAAAATAAGTGACCGAAAAACAAATCAAACGACTCCTAAGTGCTTAATATGTAATTATTTGAGTTCTCGAAGCTTTAAATCTCGAAAAAATGAAATTTTTAGGGTCTCGAGAATCGAGCCCTCGAAAAATGACGTATCAAAATAAGCTAAAATAAGTGACCGAAAAACAAATCAAACGATTCCTAAGTGCTTAATATGTTATTATATGAGTTCCCGAAGCTTTAAATCTCGAAAAATGAAATTTTTAGGGTCTCGAGAATCGAGCCCTCAAAAAACGACATTTCAAAATAAGCTAAAATAAGTGACCAAAAAACAAATCAAACGACTCCTAAGTGCTTAATATGTAATATTTGAGTTCTCGAAGCTTTAGATCTCGAAAAAATGAAATTTTCAGGCTCTCGAAAATCGAGCCCGCGAAAAACGACGTCTAAAAATAAGCTAAAATAAGTGACCGAAAAACAAATCAAATGACTCCTAAGTGCTTAATATGTTATTATTAGACTTACCAAAGCTTTAAATCTTCAAAAAAAGTAAATTTTTTGGGTCTCGAAAATCGAGCCCCCGAAAAACGACGTATCAAAATAAGCTAAAATAAGTGACCGAAAAACAAATCAAACGACTCCTAAGTGCTTAATATGTAATTATTTGAGTTCTCGAAGCTTTAAATCTCGAAAAAATGGAATTTTCAAGGTTTCGAAAATCGAGCCCGCGAAAAACAACGTGTCAAAACAAGCTAATATAAGTGACCGAAAACAACTCAAATCACTTCTAAGTGCTTAATATGTAATTATTTGAGTTCCCAAAGCTTTAAATCTCGAAAAAGTGAAATTTTTAGGGTCTCGAAAATCGAGCCCCCGATAAACGACGTATCAAAATATGCTAAAATAAGTGACCGAAAAACAAATTAAATGACTCCTTAGTGCTTAATATGTAATTATTTGAGTTCTCGAAGCTTTAAATCTCGAAAAAATGAAATTTTCAGGGTCTCGAAAATCGAGCCCGCGAAAAACGACGCCTCAAAATAAGCTAAAATAATGACAAAAAAAAATCAAATGACTCATAAGTGCTTAATATGTTATTATTTGACTTCCGAAAGCTTTAAATCTTAAAAAAAAGCAAATTTTTAGGGTCTCGAAAATCGAGCCCTCTAAAAATGACGTATCAAAATAAGCTAAAATAAGTGACCGAAAAACAAATCAAATGACTCCTAAGACTTAATATGTTATTATTTGACTTCCCAAAGCATTAAATCTTCAAAAAAAGCATATTTTTAGGGTCTCGATAATCGAGCCCCTGAAAAACGACGTCTCAATGTAAGCAAAAATAAGGGACCGAAAAACAAATCAAACGATTCCTAGGTGCTTAATATGTTATTATATGAGTTCCCGAAGCTTTAAATCTCGATAAAATGAAATTTTCAGGGTTTCGAAAATCGGGCCCGCGAAAAATGACGTGTCAAAACAAGCTAAAATAAGTGACCGAAAATCAAATCAAATGACTCCTAAGTGCTTAGTGTGTTATTATTTGACGACCCAAAGCTTTAGATCATGAAAAATGCAAATTTTTGAGGTCTGGAAAATCGAGCCCCCGAAAAACGACGTCTCAAAATAAGCTAATTTATGTGGCCGAAAAATAAATCAAATGACTTCTAAGTGCTTAATATATTATTATTTGACTTCACAAATCTTTAAATCTTCAAATAAAGCATATTTTTATGGTCTCGAAAATCGAGCCCTCGAAAAACGACGTCTCAAATTAAGCAAAAATAAGTGAACGAAAAACAAATCAAACGATTCCTAAGTGCTTAATATGTTATTATATGAGTTCCCGAAGCTATAAATCTCGAAAAAATAAAATTTTTAGGGTCTCGAAAATCGAGCCCTAAAAAAACGACGTATCAAAATAAGCTAAAATTACTGACCGAAAAACAAATCAAACGACTCCTAAGTGCTTAATATGTAATTATTTGAGTTCTCGAAGCTTTAAATCTCGAAAAAATGAAATTTTCAGGCTTTCGAAAATCGAGCCCGTGAAAAACGACGTCTCAAAACAAGCTAAAATAAGTGACCGAAAATGAAATCAAATGACTCCTATGTGCTTAGTATGTTATTATTTGACGACCCAAAGCTTTAGATCATGAAAAATGCAAATTTTTAGGGTCTGGAAAATCGAGCCCCGGAAAAACGACGTCTCAAAATAAGCTAATTTAAGTGGCCGAAAAATAAATCAAATGACTTCTAAGTGCTTAATATATTATTATTTGACTTCCCAAATCTTTAAATCTTCAAATAAAGCATATTTTTAGGGTCTCGAAAATCGAGCCCCCGAAAAACGACGTCTCAAAATAAGCAAAAATAAGTGACCGAAAAACAAATCAAACGATTCCTAAGTTTTTAATATGTTATTATATGAGTTCCCGAAGCTTTAAATCTCGAAAAAATAAAATATTTAGGGTCTCGAAAATCGAGCCCTCAAAAAATGACGTATCAAAATAAGCTAAAATAAGTGACCGAAAAACAAATCAAACGACTCCTAAGTGCTTAATATGTAATTATTTGAGTTCTCGAAGCTTTAAATCTCGAAAAAATGAAATTTTCAGGCTTTCGAAAATCGAGCCCGCGAAAAACGACGTCTCAAAACAAGCTAAAATAAGTGACCGAAAATCAAATCAAATGACTCCTAAGTGCTTAGTATGTTATTATTTGACGACCCAAAGCTTTAGATCATGAAAAATGCAAATTTTTAGGGTCTGGAAAATCGAGCCCCCGAAAAACGACGTCTCAAAATAAGCTAATTTAAGTGGCCGACAAATAAATCAAATGACTTCTAAGTGCTTAATATATTATTATTTGACTTCCCAAATCTTTAAATCTTCAAATAAAGCATATTTTTAGGGTCTCGAAAATTGAGCCCCCGAAAAACGACGTCTCAAAATAAGCAAAAATAAGTGACCGAAAAACAAATCAAACGATTCCTAAGTTTTTAATATGTTATTATATGAGTTACCGAAGCTTTAAATCTCGAAAAAATATAATTTTTAGGGTATCAAAAAGCATCCCCCGAAAAACCACGTATCAATATAAGATAAAATAAGTGACCGAAAAACAAATCAAACGACTCCTAAGTGCTTAATATGTAATTATTTGAGTTCTCGAAGCTTTAAATCTCAAAAAAATGAAATTTTCAAGGTTTCGAAAATCGAGCCCGCGAAAAACAACGTCTCAAAACAAGCTAATATAAGTGACCGAAAACAACTCAAAACACTTCTAAGTGCTTAATATGTAATTATTTGAGTTCCCAAAGCTTTAAATCTCGAAAAAGTGAAATTTTTAGGGTCTCGAAAATCAAGCCCGCGATAAACGACGTATCAAAATATGCTAAAATAAGTGACCGAAAAACAAATTAAATGACTCCTTAGTGCTTAATATGTAATTATTTGAGTTCTCGAAGCTTTAAATCTCGAAAAAATGAAATTTTCAGGGTCTCGAAAATCGAGCCCGCGAAAAACGACGCCTCAAAATAAGCTAAAATAATGACAAAAAAAAATCAAATGACTCATAAGTGCTTAATATGTTATTATTTGACTTCCCAAAGCTTTAAATCTTAAAAAAAAGCAAATTTTTAGGGTCTCGAAAATCGAGCCCTCGAAAAACGACGTATCAAAATAAGCTAAAATAAGTGACCGAAAAACAAATCAAATGACTCCTAAGACTTAATATGTTATTATTTGACTTCCCAAAGCATTAAATCTTCAAAAAAAGCATATTTTTAGGGTCTCGATAATCGAGCCCCCGAAAAACGACGTCTCAAAGTAAGCAAAAATAAGGGACCGAAAAACAAATCAAACGATTCCTAGGTGCTTAATATGTTATTTTATGAGTTCCCGAAGCTTTAAATCTCGATAAAATGAAATTTTCAGGGTTTCGAAAATCGGGCCCGCGAAAAACGACGTGTCAAAACAAGCTAAAATAACTGACCGAAAATCAAATCAAATGACTCCTAAGTGCTTAGTGTGTTATTATTTGACGACCCAAAGCTTTAGATCATGAAAAATGCAAATTTTTAGTGTCTGGAAAATCGAGCCCCCGAAAAACGACGTCTCAAAATAAGCTAATTTATGTGGCCGAAAAATAAATCAAATGACTTCTAAGTGCTTAAAATATTGTTATTTGACTTCACAAATCTTTAAATCTTCAAATAAAGCATATTTTTATGGTCTCGAAAATCGAGCCCTCGAAAAACGACGTCTCAAATTAAGCAAAAATAAGTGAACGAAAAACAAATCAAACGATTCCTAAGTGCTTAATATGTTATTATATGAGTTCCCGAAGCTATAAATCTCGAAAAAATAAAAATTTTAGGGTCTCGAAAATCGAGCCCTAAAAAAACGACGTATCAAAATAAGCTAAAATAAGTGACCGAAAAACAAATCAAACGACTCCTAAGTGCCTAATATGTAATTATTTGAGTTCTCGAAGCTTTAAATCTCGAAAAAATGAAATTTTCAGGCTTTCGAAAATCGACCCCGTGAAAAACGACGTCTCAAAACAAGCTAAAATAAGTGACCGAAAATGAAATCAAATGACTCCTATGTGCTTAGTATGTTATTATTTGACGACCCAAAGCTTTAGATCATGAAAAATGCAAATTTTTAGGGTCTGGAAAATCGAGCCCCGGAAAAACGACGTCTCAAAATAAGCTAATTTAAGTGGCCGAAAAATAAATCAAATGACTTCTAAGTGCTTAATATATTATTATTTGACTTCCCAAATCTTTAAATCTTCAAATAAAGCATATTTTTAGGGTCTCGAAAATCGAGCCCCCGAAAAACGACGTCTCAAAATAAGCAAAAATAAGTGACCGAAAAACAAATCAAATGACTCCTAAGACTTAATATGTTATTATTTGACTTCCCAAAGCATTAAATCTTCAAAAAAAGCATATTTTTAGGGTCTCGATAATCGAGCCCCCGAAAAACGACGTCTCAAAGTAAGCAAAAATAAGGGACCGAAAAACAAATCAAACGATTCCTAGGTGCTTAATATGTTATTTTATGAGTTCCCGAAGCTTTAAATCTCGATAAAATGAAATTTTCAGGGTTTCGAAAATCGGGCCCGCGAAAAACGACGTGTCAAAACAAGCTAAAATAACTGACCGAAAATCAAATCAAATGACTCCTAAGTGCTTAGTGTGTTATTATTTGACGACCCAAAGCTTTAGATCATGAAAAATGCAAATTTTTAGTGTCTGGAAAATCGAGCCCCCGAAAAACGACGTCTCAAAATAAGCTAATTTATGTGGCCGAAAAATAAATCAAATGACTTCTAAGTGCTTAAAATATTGTTATTTGACTTCACAAATCTTTAAATCTTCAAATAAAGCATATTTTTATGGTCTCGAAAATCGAGCCCTCGAAAAACGACGTCTCAAATTAAGCAAAAATAAGTGAACGAAAAACAAATCAAACGATTCCTAAGTGCTTAATATGTTATTATATGAGTTCCCGAAGCTATAAATCTCGAAAAAATAAAAATTTTAGGGTCTCGAAAATCGAGCCCTAAAAAAACGACGTATCAAAATAAGCTAAAATAAGTGACCGAAAAACAAATCAAACGACTCCTAAGTGCCTAATATGTAATTATTTGAGTTCTCGAAGCTTTAAATCTCGAAAAAATGAAATTTTCAGGCTTTCGAAAATCGACCCCGTGAAAAACGACGTCTCAAAACAAGCTAAAATAAGTGACCGAAAATGAAATCAAATGACTCCTATGTGCTTAGTATGTTATTATTTGACGACCCAAAGCTTTAGATCATGAAAAATGCAAATTTTTAGGGTCTGGAAAATCGAGCCCCGGAAAAACGACGTCTCAAAATAAGCTAATTTAAGTGGCCGAAAAATAAATCAAATGACTTCTAAGTGCTTAATATATTATTATTTGACTTCCCAAATCTTTAAATCTTCAAATAAAGCATATTTTTAGGGTCTCGAAAATCGAGCCCCCGAAAAACGACGTCTCAAAATAAGCAAAAATAAGTGACCGAAAAACAAATCAAACGATTCCTAAGTTTTTAATATGTTATTATATGAGTTCCCGAAGCTTTAAATCTCGAAAAAATATAATTTTTAGGGTATCAAAAATCATCCCCCGAAAAACCACGTAAAAATATAAGATAAAATAAGTGACCGCAAAACAAATCAAATCACTCCTAAGTGCTTAATATGTAATTATTTGAGTTCCCGAAGCTTTAAATCTCGAATAAATGATATTTTTAGGGTCTCGAAAACGAGCCCCCGAAAAACGACGTCTCGAAATAAACTAAAATAAGTGACCGGAAAATAAATCAAATGACTACTTAATGCTTAATATATTATTATTTGACTTCCCAAAGCTTTAAATCTTAAAAAAAAGTAAATTATTATTGTCTCGAAAATCGAGCCTCTGAAATACGACGTCTCAAAATATGCTAAAATAAGTGACCGAAAAACAAATCAAACGACCCCTTAGTGCTTAATATGTAATTATTTGAGTTCTCGAAGCTTTAAATCTCGAAAAAATGAAATTTTCAGGGTCTCGAAAATCGAGCCCGCGAAAAACGACGTGTCAAAACAAGCTAAAATAAGTGACCGAAAATCAAATCAAATGACTCCTAAGTGCTTAGTATGTTATTATTTGACGACCCAAAGCTTTAGATCATGAAAAATGCAAATTTTTTGGGTCTGGAAAATCGAGCCCCCGAAAAACGACGTCTCAAAATAAGCTAATTTAAGTGGCCGAAAAATAAATCAAATGACTTCTAAGTGCTTCATATATTATTATTTGACTTCACAAATCTTTAAATCTTCAAATAAAGCATATTTTTATGGTCTAGAAAATCGAGCCTCCGAAAAACGACGTCTCAAAATAAGCAAAAATAAGTGAACGAAAAATAAATCAAACGATTCCTAAGTGCTTAATATGTTATTATATGAGTTCCCGAAGCTTTAAATCTCGAAAAAATAAAATTTTTAGGGTCTCGAAAATCGAGCCCTCAAAAAACGACGTATCAAAATAAGCTAAAATAAGTGACCGAAAAACAAATCAAACGACTCCTAAGTGTTTAATATGTAATTATTTGAGTTCTCGAAGCTTTAAATCTCGAAAAAATGAAATTTTCAGGCTTTCGAAAATCGAGCCCGCGAAAAACGACGTCTCAAAACAAACTAAAATAAGTGACCGAAAATCAAATCAAATGACTCCTAAGTGCTTAGTATGTTATTATTTGACGACCCAAAGCTTTAGATCATGAAAAATGCAAATTTTTAGGGTCTGGAAAATCGAGCCCCCGAAAAACGACGTCTCAAAATAAGCTAATTTAAGTGGCCGAAAAATAAATCAAATGACTTCTAAGTGCTTCATATATTATTATTTGACTTCACAAATCTTTAAATCTTCAAATAAAGCATATTTTTATGGTCTAGAAAATCGAGCCTCCGAAAAACGACGTCTCAAAATAAGCAAAAATAAGTGACCGAAAAACAAATCAAACGATTCCTAAGTTTTTAATATGTTATTATATGAGTTCCCGAAGCATTAAATCTCGAAAAAATATAATTTTTAGGGTATCAAAAATCATCCCCCGAAAAACCACGTATCAATATAAGATAAAATAAGTGACCGAAAAACAAATCAAATCACTCCTAAGTGCTTAATATGTAATTATTTGAGTTCCCGAAGCTTTAAATCTCGAATAAATGAAATTTTTAGGGTCTCGAAAACGAGCCCCCGAAAAACGACGTCTCGAAATAAACTAAAATAAGTGACCGGAAAATAAATCAAATGACTATTTAATGCTTAATATATTATTATTTGACTTCCCAAAGCTTTAAATCTTAAAAAAAAGTAAATTATTAGGGTCTCGAAAATTGAGCCTCTGAAATACGACGTCTCAAAATAAGCAAAATAAGAGACCGAAAAACAAATCAAACGATTCCTAAGTGCTTAATATGTTATTGTATGAGTTCCCGAAGCTTTAAATCACGGAAAAATGAAATTTTTAGGGTCTCGAGAATCGAGCCCTCGAAAAATGACGTATCAAAATAAGCTAAAATAAGTGACCGAAAAACAAATCAAACGATTCCTAAGTGCTTAATATGTTATTATATGAGTTCCCGAAGCTTTAAATCTCGAAAAATGAAATTTTTAGGGTCTCGAGAATCGAGCCCTCAAAAAACGACATTTCAAAATAAGCTAAAATAAGTGACCAAAAAACAAATCAAACGACTCCTAAGTGCTTAATATGTAATATTTGAGTTCTCGAAGCTTTAGATCTCGAAAAAATGAAATTTTCAGGCTCTCGAAAATCGAGCCCGCGAAAAACGACGTCTAAAAATAAGCTAAAATAAGTGACCGAAAAACAAATCAAATGACTCCTAAGTGCTTAATATGTTATTATTAGACTTACCAAAGCTTTAAATCTTCAAAAAAAGTAAATTTTTTGGGTCTCGAAAATCGAGCCCCCGAAAAACGACGTATCAAAATAAGCTAAAATAAGTGACCGAAAAACAAATCAAACGACTCCTAAGTGCTTAATATGTAATTATTTGAGTTCTCGAAGCTTTAAATCTCGAAAAAATGAAATTTTCAAGGTTTCGAAAATCGAGCCCGCGAAAAACAACGTGTCAAAACAAGCTAATATAAGTGACCGAAAACAACTCAAATCACTTCTAAGTGCTTAATATGTAATTATTTGAGTTCCCAAAGCTTTAAATCTCGAAAAAGTGAAATTTTTAGGGTCTCGAAAATCGAGCCCCCGATAAACGACGTATCAAAATATGCTAAAATAAGTGACCGAAAAACAAATTAAATGACTCCTTAGTGCTTAATATGTAATTATTTGAGTTCTCGAAGCTTTAAATCTCGAAAAAATGAAATTTTCAGGGTCTCGAAAATCGAGCCCGCGAAAAACGACGCCTCAAAATAAGCTAAAATAATGACAAAAAAAAAATCAAATGACTCATAAGTGCTTAATATGTTATTATTTGACTTCCGAAAGCTTTAAATCTTAAAAAAAAAGCAAATTTTTAGGGTCTCGAAAATCGAGCCCTCTAAAAATGACGTATCAAAATAAGCTAAAATAAGTGACCGAAAAACAAATCAAATGACTCCTAAGACTTAATATGTTATTATTTGACTTCCCAAAGCATTAAATCTTCAAAAAAAGCATATTTTTAGGGTCTCGATAATCGAGCCCCTGAAAAACGACGTCTCAAAGTAAGCAAAAATAAGGGACCGAAAAACAAATCAAACGATTCCTAGGTGCTTAATATGTTATTATATGAGTTCCCGAAGCTTTAAATCTCGATAAAATGAAATTTTCAGGGTTTCGAAAATCGGGCCCGCGAAAAATGACGTGTCAAAACAAGCTAAAATAAGTGACCGAAAATCAAATCAAATGACTCCTAAGTGCTTAGTGTGTTATTATTTGACGACCCAAAGCTTTAGATCATGAAAAATGCAAATTTTTGAGGTCTGGAAAATCGAGCCCCCGAAAAACGACGTCTCAAAATAAGCTAATTTATGTGGCCGAAAAATAAATCAAATGACTTCTAAGTGCTTAATATATTATTATTTGACTTCACAAATCTTTAAATCTTCAAATAAAGCATATTTTTATGGTCTCGAAAATCGAGCCCTCGAAAAACGACGTCTCAAATTAAGCAAAAATAAGTGAACGAAAAACAAATCAAACGATTCCTAAGTGCTTAATATGTTATTATATGAGTTCCCGAAGCTATAAATCTCGAAAAAATAAAATTTTTAGGGTCTCGAAAATCGAGCCCTAAAAAAACGACGTATCAAAATAAGCTAAAATAAGTGACCGAAAAACAAATCAAACGACTCCTAAGTGCTTAATATGTAATTATTTGAGTTCTCGAAGCTTTAAATCTCGAAAAAATGAAATTCAGGCTTTCGAAAATCGAGCCCGTGAAAAACGACGTCTCAAAACAAGCTAAAATAAGTGACCGAAAATGAAATCAAATGACTCCTATGTGCTTAGTATGTTATTATTTGACGACCCAAAGCTTTAGATCATGAAAAATGCAAATTTTTAGGGTCTGGAAAATCGAGCCCCGGAAAAACGACGTCTCAAAATAAGCTAATTTAAGTGGCCGAAAAATTAATCAAATGACTTCTAAGTGCTTAATATATTATTATTTGACTTCCCAAATCTTTAAATCTTCAAATAAAGCATATTTTTAGGGTCTCGAAAATCGAGCCCCCGAAAAACGACGTCTCAAAATAAGCAAAAATAAGTGACCGAAAAACAAATCAAACGATTCCTAAGTTTTTAATATGTTATTATATGAGTTCCCGAAGCTTTAAATCTCGAAAAAATAAAATATTTAGGGTCTCGAAAATCGAGCCCTCAAAAAACGACGTATCAAAATAAGCTAAAATAAGTGACCGAAAAACAAATCAAACGACTCCTAAGTGCTTAATATGTAATTATTTGAGTTCTCGAAGCTTTAAATCTCGAAAAAATGAAATTTTCAGGCTTTCGAAAATCGAGCCCGCGAAAAACGACGTCTCAAAACAAGCTAAAATAAGTGACCGAAAATCAAATCAAATGACTCCTAAGTGCTTAGTATGTTATTATTTGACGACCCAAAGCTTTAGATCATGAAAAATGCAAATTTTTAGGGTCTGGAAAATCGAGCCCCCGAAAAACGACGTCTCAAAATAAGCTAATTTAAGTGGCCGAAAAATAAATCAAATGACTTCTAAGTGCTTAATATATTATTATTTGACTTCCCAAATCTTTAAATCTTCAAATAAAGCATATTTTTAGGGTCTCGAAAATTGAGCCCCCGAAAAACGACGTCTCAAAATAAGCAAAAATAAGTGACCGAAAAACAAATCAAACGATTCCTAAGTTTTTAATATGTTATTATATGAGTTACCGAAGCTTTAAATCTCGAAAAAATATAATTTTTAGGGTATCAAAAAGCATCCCCCGAAAAACCACGTATCAATATAAGATAAAATAAGTGACCGAAAAACAAATCAAATCACTCCTAAGTGCTTAATATGTAATTATTTGAGTTCCCGAAGCTTTAAATATCGAATAAATGAAATTTTTAGGGTCTCGAAAACGAGCCCCCGAAAAACGACGTCTCGAAATAAACTAAAATAAGTGACGGGAAAATAAATCAAATGACTACTTAATGCTTAATATATTATTATTTGACTTCCCAAAGCTTTAAATCTTAAAAAAAAGTAAATTATTATTGTCTCGAAAATCGAGCCTCTGAAATACGACGTCTCAAAATATGCTAAAATAAGTGACCGAAAAACAAATCAAACGACCCCTTAGTGCTTAATATGTAATTATTTGAGTTCTCGAAGCTTTAAATCTCGAAAAAATGAAATTTTCAGGGTCTCAAAAATCGAGCCCGCGAAAAACGACGTGTCAAAACAAGCTAAAATAAGTGACCGAAAATCAAATCAAATGACTCCTAAGTGCTTAGTATGTTATTATTTGACGACCCAAAGCTTTAGATCATGAAAAATGCAAATTTTTATGGTCTGGAAAATCGAGCCCCCGAGAAACGACGTCTCAAAATAAGCTAATTTAAGTGGCCGAAAAATAAATTAAATGACTTCTAAGTGCTTCATATATTATTATTTGACTTCACAAATCTTTAAATCTTCAAATAAAGCATATTTTTATGGTCTCGAAAATCGAGCCTCCGAAAAACGACGTCTCAAAATAAGCAAAAATAAGTGAACGAAAAACAAATCAAACGATTCCTAAGTGCTTAATATGTTATTATATGAGTTCCCGAAGCTTTAAATCTCGAAAAAATAAAATATTTAGGGTCTCGAAAATCGAGCCCTCAAAAAACGACGTATCAAAATAAGCTAAAATAAGTGACCGAAAAACAAATCAAACGACTCCTAAGTGCTTAATATGTAATTATTTGAGTTCTCGAAGCTTTAAATCTCGAAAAAATGAAATTTTCAGGCTTTCGAAAATCGAGCCCGCGAAAAACGACGTCTCAAAACAAACTAAAATAAGTGACCGAAAATCAAATCAAATGACTCCTAAGTGCTTAGTATGTTATTATTTGACGACCCAAAGCTTTAGATCATGAAAAATGCAAATTTTTAGGGTCTGGAAAATCGAGCCCCCGAAAAACGACGTCTCAAAATAAGCTAATTTAAGTGGCCGAAAAATAAATCAAATGACTTCTAAGTGCTTAATATATTATTATTTGACTTCCCAAATCTTTAAATCTTCAAATAAAGCATATTTTTAGGGTCTCGAAAATTGAGCCCCCGAAAAACGACGTCTCAAAATAAGCAAAAATAAGTGACCGAAAAACAAATCAAACGATTCCTAAGTTTTTAATATGTTATTATATGAGTTCCCGAAGCATTAAATCTCGAAAAAATATAATTTTTAGGGTATCAAAAATCATCCCCCGAAAAACCACGTATCAATATAAGATAAAATAAGTGACCGAAAAACAAATCAAATCACTCCTAAGTGCTTAATATGTAATTATTTGAGTTCCCGAAGCTTTAAATCTCGAATAAATGAAATTTTTAGGGTCTCGAAAACGAGCCCCCGAAAAACGACGTCTCGAAATAAACTAAAATAAGTGACCGGAAAATAAATCAAATGACTATTTAATGCTTAATATATTATTATTTGACTTCCCAAAGCTTTAAATCTTAAAAAAAAGTAAATTATTAGGGTCTCGAAAATTGAGCCTCTGAAATACGACGTCTCAAAATAAGCAAAATAAGAGACCGAAAAACAAATCAAACGATTCCTAAGTGCTTAATATGTTATTGTATGAGTTCCCGAAGCTTTAAATCACGGAAAAATGAAATTTTTAGGGTCTCGAAAATCGACCCCTCGAAAAACGACGTATCAAAATAAGCTAAAATAAGTGACCGAAAAACAAATCAAATGACTCCTAAGTGCCTAATATGTTATTATTTGACTTCCCAAAGCATTAAATCTTAAAAAAAAGCATATTTTTAGGGTCTCGATAATCGAGCCCTCGAAAAACGACGTCTCAAAATAAGCAAAAATAAGTGACCGAAAAACAAATCAAACGATTCCTAAGTGCTTAATATGTTATTATATGAGTTCCCGAAGCTTTAAATCTCGAAAAAATGAAATTTTTAGGGTCTCGAAAATCGAGCTCTCGAAAAACGACGTATCAAAATAAGCTAAAATAAGTGACCGAAAAACAAATCAAACGACTCCTAAGTGCTTAATATGTAATTATTTGAGTTCTCGAAGCTTTAAATCTCGAAAAAATGAAATTTTTAGGGTCTCGAGAATCGAGCCCTCGAAAAATGACGTATCAAAATAAGCTAAAATAAGTGACCGAAAAACAAATCAAACGATTCCTAAGTGCTTAATATGTTATTATATGAGTTCCCGAAGCTTTAAATCTCGAAAAATGAAATTTTTAGGGTCTCGAGAATCGAGCCCTCAAAAAACGACATTTCAAAATAAGCTAAAATAAGTGACCAAAAAACAAATCAAACGACTCCTAAGTGCTTAATATGTAATATTTGAGTTCTCGAAGCTTTAGATCTCGAAAAAATGAAATTTTCAGGCTCTCGAAAATCGAGCCCGCGAAAAACGACGTCTAAAAATAAGCTAAAATAAGTGACCGAAAAACAAATCAAATGACTCCTAAGTGTTTAATATGTTATTATTAGACTTACCAAAGCTTTAAATCTTCAAAAAAAGTAAATTTTTTGGGTCTCGAAAATCGAGCCCCCGAAAAACGACGTATCAAAATAAGCTAAAATAAGTGACCGAAAAACAAATCAAACGACTCCTAAGTGCTTAATATGTAATTATTTGAGTTCTCGAAGCTTTAAATCTCGAAAAAATGAAATTTTCAAGGTTTCGAAAATCGAGCCCGCGAAAAACAACGTGTCAAAACAAGCTAATATAAGTGACCGAAAACAACTCAAATCACTTCTAAGTGCTTAATATGTAATTATTTGAGTTCCCAAAGCTTTAAATCTCGAAAAAGTGAAATTTTTAGGGTCTCGAAAATCGAGCCCCCGATAAACGACGTATCAAAATATGCTAAAATAAGTGACCGAAAAACAAATTAAATGACTCCTTAGTGCTTAATATGTAATTATTTGAGTTCTCGAAGCTTTAAATCTCGAAAAAATGAAATTTTCAGGGTCTCGAAAATCGAGCCCGCGAAAAACGACGCCTCAAAATAAGCTAAAATAATGACAAAAAAAAAATCAAATGACTCATAAGTGCTTAATATGTTATTATTTGACTTCCGAAAGCTTTAAATCTTAAAAAAAAGCAAATTTTTAGGGTCTCGAAAATCGAGCCCTCTAAAAATGACGTATCAAAATAAGCTAAAATAAGTGACCGAAAAACAAATCAAATGACTCCTAAGACTTAATATGTTATTATTTGACTTCCCAAAGCATTAAATCTTCAAAAAAAGCATATTTTTAGGGTCTCGATAATCGAGCCCCTGAAAAACGACGTCTCAAAGTAAGCAAAAATAAGGGACCGAAAAACAAATCAAACGATTCCTAGGTGCTTAATATGTTATTATATGAGTTCCCGAAGCTTTAAATCTCGATAAAATGAAATTTTCAGGGTTTCGAAAATCGGGCCCGCGAAAAATGACGTGTCAAAACAAGCTAAAATAAGTGACCGAAAATCAAATCAAATGACTCCTAAGTGCTTAGTGTGTTATTATTTGACGACCCAAAGCTTTAGATCATGAAAAATGCAAATTTTTGGGGTCTGGAAAATCGAGCCCCCGAAAAACGACGTCTCAAAATAAGCTAATTTATGTGGCCGAAAAATAAATCAAATGACTTCTAAGTGCTTAATATATTATTATTTGACTTCACAAATCTTTAAATCTTCAAATAAAGCATATTTTTATGGTCTCGAAAATCGAGCCCTCGAAAAACGACGTCTCAAATTAAGCAAAAATAAGTGAACGAAAAACAAATCAAACGATTCCTAAGTGCTTAATATGTTATTATATGAGTTCCCGAAGCTATAAATCTCGAAAAAATAAAATTTTTAGGGTCTCGAAAATCGAGCCCTAAAAAAACGACGTATCAAAATAAGCTAAAATAAGTGACCGAAAAACAAATCAAACGACTCCTAAGTGCTTAATATGTAATTATTTGAGTTCTCGAAGCTTTAAATCTCGAAAAAATGAAATTTTCAGGCTTTCGAAAATCGAGCCCGTGAAAAACGACGTCTCAAAACAAGCTAAAATAAGTGACCGAAAATGAAATCAAATGACTCCTATGTGCTTAGTATGTTATTATTTGACGACCCAAAGCTTTAGATCATGAAAAATGCAAATTTTTAGGGTCTGGAAAATCGAGCCCCGGAAAAACGACGTCTCAAAATAAGCTAATTTAAGTGGCCGAAAAATAAATCAAATGACTTCTAAGTGCTTAATATATTATTATTTGACTTCCCAAATCTTTAAATCTTCAAATAAAGCATATTTTTAGGGTCTCGAAAATCGAGCCCCCGAAAAACGACGTCTCAAAATAAGCAAAAATAAGTGACCGAAAAACAAATCAAACGATTCCTAAGTTTTTAATATGTTATTATATGAGTTACCGAAGCTTTAAATCTCGAAAAAATATAATTCTCAAAGCTTTAAATCTTAAAAAAAAGTAAATTATTAGTGTCTCGAAAATTGAGCCTCTGAAGTACGACGTCTCAAAATATGCTAAAATAAGTGACCGAAAAACAAATCAAACGACCCCTTAGTGCTTAATATGTAATTATTTGAGTTCTCGAAGCTTTAAATCTCGAAAAAATTAAATTTTCAGGGTCTCAAAAATCGAGCCCGCGAAAAACGACGTGTCAAAACAAGCTATAAGTGACCGAAAATCAAATCAAATGACTCCTAAGTGCTTAGTATGTTATTATTTGACGACCCAAAGCTTTGGATCATGAAAAATGCAAATTTTTAGGGTTTGGAAAATCGAGCCCCCGAAAAACGACGTCTCAAAATAAGCTAATTTAAGTGGCCGAAAAATGAAAAATAAATCAAATGACTTCTAAGTGCTTCATATATTATTATTTGACTTCACAAATCTTTAAATCTTCAAATAAAGCATATTTTTATGGTCTCGAAAATCGAGCATCCGAAAAACGACGTCTCAAAATAAGCAAAAATAAGTGAACGAAAAACAAATCAAACGATCCCTAAGTGCTTAATATGTTATTGTATGAGTTCTCGAAGCTTTAAATCTCGAAAAAATAAAATTTTTAGGGTCTCGAAAATCGAGCCCTCAAAAAACGACGTATCAAAATAAGCTAAAATAAGTGACCGAAAAACAAATCAAACGACTCCTAAGTGCTTAATATGTAATTATTTGAGTTCTCGAAGCTTTAAATCTCGAAAAAATGAAATTTTCAGGGTCTCGAAAATCGAGCCCGCGAAAAACGACGCCTCAAAATAAGCTAAAATAATGACCGAAAAAAAAATCAAATGACTCCTAAGTGCTTAATATGTTATTATTTGACTTCCCAAAGCTTTAAATCTTTAAAAAAAGCAAATTTTTAGGGTCTCGAAAATCGAGCCCTTGAAAAACTATGTATCATAATAAGCTAAAATAAGTGACCGAAAAACAAATCAAATGACTCCTAAGTGCTTAATATGTTATTATTTGACTTCCCAAAGCATTAAATCTTCAAAAAAAGCAAAAAAAAGGGACCGAAAAATAAATCAAACGATTCCTAACTGCTTAATATGTTATTATATGAGTTCCCGAAGCTTTAAATCTCGAAAAAATGAAATTTTTAGGGCCTCGATAATCGAGCCATCGAAAAACGACGTATCAAAATAAGCTAAAATAAGTGACCGAAAAACAAATCAAACGACTCCTAAGTGCTTAATATGTAATTATTTGAGTTCTCGAAGCTTTGAATCTCGAAAAAATGAAATTTTTAGGGTCTCGAAAAACGAGCCCCCGAAAAACGACGTCTCAAAATAAGTGACCGAAAAACAAATCAAACGATTCCTAAGTGCTTAATATGTTATTATATGAGTTCCCGAAGCTTTAAATCTCGAAAAAATGAAATTTTTAGGGTCCAAAAATCGAGCCCTCGAAAAACGACGTATCAAAATAAGGTAAAATAAGTGACCAAAAAACAAATCAAACGACTCCTAAGTGCTTAATATGTAATTATTTGAGTTCTCGAAGCTTTAGATCTCGAAAAAATGAAATTTTCAGGCTCTCGAAAATCGAGCCCGCGAAAAATGACGTCTCAAAATAAGCTAAAATAAGTGACCGAAAAAAAAATCAAATGACTCCTAAGTGCTTAATATGTTATTATTCGACTTACCAAAGCTTTAAATCTTCAAAAAAAAGTAAATTTTTAGGGTCTCGAAAATCGAGCCCCCGATAAACGACGTATCAAAATATGCTAAAATAAGTGACCGAAAAACAAATCAAACGACTCCTTAGTGCTTAATATGTAATTATTTGAGTTCTCGAAGCTTTAAATCTCGAAAAAATGAAATTTTCAGGGTCTCGAAAATCGAGCCCGCGAAAAACGACGCCTCAAAATAAGCTAAAATAATGACCGAAAAAAAATCAAATGACTCCTAAGTGCTTAATATGTTATTATTTGACTTCCCAAAGCTTTAAATCTTTAAAAAAAGCAAATTTTTAGGGTCTCGAAAATCGAGCCCTTGAAAAACTATGTATCATAATAAGCTAAAATAAGTGACCGAAAAACAAATCAAATGACTCCTAAGTGCTTAATATGTTATTATTTGACTTCCCAAAGCATTAAATCTTCAAAAAAAGCAAAAAAAAGGGACCGAAAAATAAATCAAACGATTCCTAACTGCTTAATATGTTATTATATGAGTTCCCGAAGCTTTAAATCTCGAAAAAATGAAATTTTTAGGGCCTCGATAATCGAGCCATCGAAAAACGACGTATCAAAATAAGCTAAAATAAGTGACCGAAAAACAAATCAAACGACTCCTAAGTGCTTAATATGTAATTATTTGAGTTCTCGAAGCTTTAGATATCGAAAAAATGAAATTTTCTGGGTCTCGAAAATCGAGGCCGCGAAAAACGACGTCTCAAAATAAGCTAAAATAAATGACCGAAAAACAAATCAAATGACTCCTAAGTTCTTAATATGTTATTATTTGACTTACCAAAGCTTTAAATCTTCAAAAAAAGTAAATTTTTAGGGTCTCGAAAATCGAGCCCCCGCAAAATAATGTATCAATATAATCTAAAATAAGCTAAAATAAGTTACCGAAAAACAAATCAAACGACTCCTAAGTGCTTAATATGTAATTATTTGAGTACTCGAAGTTTTAAATCTCAAAAAAATGAAATTTTCAGGGTTTCGAAAATCGAGCCCCAAAAAACTACGTCTCAAAACAAGCTAAAATAAGTGACCGAAAACAACTCAAATCACTCCTAAGTGCTTAATATGTAATTATTTGAGTTCCCAAAGCTTTAAATCTCGGAACATTGAAATTTTTAGGGTCTCGAAAATCGAGTCTCCGATAAACGACGTATCAAAATAAGCTAAAATAAGTGACCGAAAAATAAATCAAACGACTCCTAAGTGCTTAATATGTAATTATTTGAATTCTCGAAGATTTAAATCTCGAAAAAATGAAATTTTCAGGGTTTCGAAAATCGAGCCCGCGAAAAACGACGTGTGATAACAAGCTAAAATAAGTGACCGAAAATCAAATCAAATGACCCCTAAGTGCTTAGTATGTAATTATTTGACGACCCAAAGCTTTAGATCATGAAAAATGCAAATTTTTAGGCTCTGAAAAATCGAGACCCCGAAAAACGACGTCTCAAAATAAGCTAATTTAAGTGGCCGAAAAATAAATCAAATGACTTCTAAGTGCTTAATATATTATTATTTGACTTCACAAATCTTTAAATCTTCAAATAAAGCATATTTTTATGGTCTCGAAAATCGAGCCCCCGAAAAGTGACGTCTCAAATTAAGCAAAAATAAGTGAACGAAAAACAAATCAAACGATTCCTAAGTGCTTAATATGTTATTATATGAGTTCCCGAAGCTTTAAATCTCGAAAAAATAAAATTTTTAGGGTCTCAAAAATCGAGCCCTCAAAAAACGACGTATCAAAATAAGCTAAAATAAGTGACCGAAAAACAAATCAAACGACTCCTAAGTGCTTAATATGTAATTATTTGAGTTCTCGAAGCTTTAAATCTCGAAAAAATAAAATTTTCAGGCTTTCGAAAATCGAGCCCGCGAAAAACGACGTCTCAAAACAAGCTAATTTAAGTGGCCGAAAAATAAATCAAATGACTTCTAAGTGCTTAATATATTATTATTTGACTTCCCAAATCTTTAAATCTTCAAATAAAGCATATTTTTATGGTCTCGAAAATCGAGCCCCCGAAAAACGACGTCTCAAAATAAGCAAAAATAAGTGACCGAAAAACAAATCAAACGATTCCTAAGTTTTTAATATGTTATTATATGAGTTCCCGAAGCTTTAAATCTCGAAAAAATATAATTTTTAGGGTATCAAAAATCATCCCCCGAAAACCCACGTATCAATATAAGCTAAAATAAGTGACCGAAAAACATATCAAAATGAGTTCCCGAAGCTTTAAATCTCGAAAAAATGAAATTTTTAGGGTCTCGAAAACGAGCCCCCGAAAAACGACTTCTCGAAATAAACTAAAATAAGTGACCGGAAAATAAATCGAATGACTCCTTAATGCTTAATATATTATTATTTGACTTCCCAAAGCTTTAAATCTTAAAAAAAAGTAAATTATTAGGGTCTCGAAAATTGAGCCTCTGAAATACGACGTCTCAAAATAAGCAAAATAAGTGACCGAAAAACAAATCAAACGATTCCTAAGTGCTTAATATGTTATTATATGAGTTCCCGAAGCTTTAAATCACGGAAAAATTAAATTTTTAGGGTCTCGAAAATCGACCCCTCGAAAAACGACGTATAAAAATAAGCTAAAATAAGTGACCGAAAAACAAATCAAATGACTCCTAAGTGCTTAATATGTTATTATTTGACTTCCCAAAGCTTTAAATCTTAAAAAAAAGCATATTTTTAGGGTCTCGATAATCGAGCCCTCAAAAAACGACGTCTCAAAATAAGCAAAAATAAGTGACCGAAAAACAAATCAAACGATTCCTAAGTGCTTAATATGTTATTATATGAGTTCCCGAAGCTTTAAATCTCGAAAAAATAAAATTTTTAGGGTCTCGAAAATCGATCCCTCGAAAAACGACGTATCAAAATAAGCGAAAATAAGTGACCGAAAAACAAATCAAACGACTCCTAAGTGCTTAATATGTAATTATTTGAGTTCCCAAAGCTTTAAATCTCGAAAAAGTGAAATTTTTAGGGTCTCGAAAATCGAGCCCCCGATAAACGACGTATCAAAATATGCTAAAATAAGTGACCGAAAAACAAATCAAACGACTCCTTAGTGCTTAATATGTAATTATTTGAGTTCTCGAAGCTTTAAATCTCGAAAAAATGAAATTTTCAGGGTCTCGAAAATCGATCCCGCGAAAAACGACGCCTCAAAATAAGCTAAAATAATGACCGAAAAAAAAAATCAAATGACTCCTAAGTGCTTAATATGTTATTATTTGACATCCCAAAGCTTTAAATCTTAAAAAAAAAGCAAATTTTTAGGGTCTCGAAAATCGAGACCTCGAAAAACGACGTATCATAATAAGCTAAAATAAGTGACCGAAAAACAAATCAAATGACTCCTAAGTGCTTAATATGTTATTATTTGACTTCCCAAAGCATTAAATCTTCAAAAAAAGCATATTTTTAGGGTTTCGATAATCGAGCCCCCGAAAAACGACATCTCAAAATAAGCAAAAATAAGGGATCGAAAAACAAATCAAACGATTCCTAACTACTTAATATGTTATTATATGAGTTCCCGAAGCTTTAAATCTCGAAAAAATGAAATTTTTAGGGCCTCGAAAATCGAGCCCTCAAAAAACGACGTATCAAAATACGCTAAAATAAGTGACCGAAAAACAAATCAAACGACTCCTAAGTGCTTAATATGTAATTATTTGAGTTCTCGAAGCTTTAGATCTCGAAAAAATGAAATTTTCTGGGTCTCGAAAATCGAGCCCGAGAAAAACGACGTCTCAAAATAAGCTAAAATAAATGACCGAAAAACAAATCAAATGACTCCTAAGTTCTTAATATGTTATTATTTGACTTACCAAAGCTTTAAATCTTCAAAAAAAGTAAATTTTTAGGGTCTCGAAAATCGAGCCCGCGAAAAACGACGCCTCAAAATAAGCTAAAATAATGACCGAAAAAAAATCAAATGACTCCTAAGTGCTTAATATGTTATTATTTGACTTCCCAAAGCTTTAAATCTTTAAAAAAAGCAAATTTTTAGGGTCTCGAAAATCGAGCCCTTGAAAAACTATGTATCATAATAAGCTAAAATAAGTGACCGAAAAACAAATCAAATGACTCCTAAGTGCTTAATATGTTATTATTTGACTTCCCAAAGCATTAAATCTTCAAAAAAAGCAAAAAAAAGGGACCGAAAAATAAATCAAACGATTCCTAACTGCTTAATATGTTATTATATGAGTTCCCGAAGCTTTAAATCTCGAAAAAATGAAATTTTTAGGGCCTCGATAATCGAGCCATCGAAAAACGACGTATCAAAATAAGCTAAAATAAGTGACCGAAAAACAAATCAAACGACTCCTAAGTGCTTAATATGTAATTATTTGAGTTCTCGAAGCTTTAGATATCGAAAAAATGAAATTTTCTGGGTCTCGAAAATCGAGGCCGCGAAAAACGACGTCTCAAAATAAGCTAAAATAAATGACCGAAAAACAAATCAAATGACTCCTAAGTTCTTAATATGTTATTATTTGACTTACCAAAGCTTTAAATCTTCAAAAAAAGTAAATTTTTAGGGTCTCGAAAATCGAGCCCCCGCAAAATAATGTATCAATATAATCTAAAATAAGCTAAAATAAGTTACCGAAAAACAAATCAAACGACTCCTAAGTGCTTAATATGTAATTATTTGAGTACTCGAAGTTTTAAATCTCAAAAAAATGAAATTTTCAGGGTTTCGAAAATCGAGCCCCAAAAAACTACGTCTCAAAACAAGCTAAAATAAGTGACCGAAAACAACTCAAATCACTCCTAAGTGCTTAATATGTAATTATTTGAGTTCCCAAAGCTTTAAATCTCGGAACATTGAAATTTTTAGGGTCTCGAAAATCGAGTCTCCGATAAACGACGTATCATAATAAGCTAAAATAAGTGACCGAAAAATAAATCAAACGACTCCTAAGTGCTTAATATGTAATTATTTGAATTCTCGAAGATTTAAATCTCGAAAAAATGAAATTTTCAGGGTTTCGAAAATCGAGCCCGCGAAAAACGACGTGTGATAACAAGCTAAAATAAGTGACCGAAAATCAAATCAAATGACTCCTAAGTGCTTAGTATGTAATTATTTGACGACCCAAAGCTTTAGATCATGAAAAATGCAAATTTTTAGGCTCTGAAAAATCGAGACCCCGAAAAACGACGTCTCAAAATAAGCTAATTTAAGTGGCCGAAAAATAAATCAAATGACTTCTAAGTGCTTAATATATTATTATTTGACTTCACAAATCTTTAAATCTTCAAATAAAGCATATTTTTATGGTCTCGAAAATCGAGCCCCCGAAAAGTGACGTCTCAAATTAAGCAAAAATAAGTGAACGAAAAACAAATCAAACGATTCCTAAGTGCTTAATATGTTATTATATGAGTTCCCGAAGCTTTAAATCTCGAAAAAATAAAATTTTTAGGGTCTCAAAAATCGAGCCCTCAAAAAACGACGTATCAAAATAAGCTAAAATAAGTGACCGAAAAACAAATCAAACGACTCCTAAGTGCTTAATATGTAATTATTTGAGTTCTCGAAGCTTTAAATCTCGAAAAAATAAAATTTTCAGGCTTTCGAAAATCGAGCCCGCGAAAAACGACGTCTCAAAACAAGCTAATTTAAGTGGCCGAAAAATAAATCAAATGACTTCTAAGTGCTTAATATATTATTATTTGACTTCCCAAATCTTTAAATCTTCAAATAAAGCATATTTTTATGGTCTCGAAAATCGAGCCCCCGAAAAACGACGTCTCAAAATAAGCAAAAATAAGTGACCGAAAAACAAATCAAACGATTCCTAAGTTTTTAATATGTTATTATATGAGTTCCCGAAGCTTTAAATCTCGAAAAAATATAATTTTTAGGGTATCAAAAATCATCCCCCGAAAACCCACGTATCAATATAAGCTAAAATAAGTGACCGAAAAACATATCAAAATGAGTTCCCGAAGCTTTAAATCTCGAAAAAATGAAATTTTTAGGGTCTCGAAAACGAGCCCCCGAAAAACGACTTCTCGAAATAAACTAAAATAAGTGACCGGAAAATAAATCGAATGACTCCTTAATGCTTAATATATTATTATTTGACTTCCCAAAGCTTTAAATCTTAAAAAAAAAGTAAATTATTAGGGTCTCGAAAATTGAGCCTCTGAAATACGACGTCTCAAAATAAGCAAAATAAGTGACCGAAAAACAAATCAAACGATTCCTAAGTGCTTAATATGTTATTATATGAGTTCCCGAAGCTTTAAATCACGGAAAAATTAAATTTTTAGGGTCTCGAAAATCGACCCCTCGAAAAACGACGTATAAAAATAAGCTAAAATAAGTGACCGAAAAACAAATCAAATGACTCCTAAGTGCTTAATATGTTATTATTTGACTTCCCAAAGCTTTAAATCTTAAAAAAAAGCATATTTTCAGGGTCTCGATAATCGAGCCCTCAAAAAACGACGTCTCAAAATAAGCAAAAATAAGTGACCGAAAAACAAATCAAACGATTCCTAAGTGCTTAATATGTTATTATATGAGTTCCCGAAGCTTTAAATCTCGAAAAAATAAAATTTTTAGGGTCTCGAAAATCGAGCCCTCGAAAAACGACGTATCAAAATAAGCGAAAATAAGTGACCGAAAAACAAATCAAACGACTCCTAAGTGCTTAATATGTAATTATTTGAGTTCCCAAAGCTTTAAATCTCGAAAAAGTGAAATTTTTAGGGTCTCGAAAATCGAGCCCCCGATAAACGACGTATCAAAATATGCTAAAATAAGTGACCGAAAAACAAATCAAACGATTCCTTAGTGCTTAATATGTAATTATTTGAGTTCTCGAAGCTTTAAATCTCGAAAAAATGAAATTTTCAGGGTCTCGAAAATCGATCCCGCGAAAAACGACGCCTCAAAATAAGCTAAAATAATGACCGAAAAAAAAAAATCAAATGACTCCTAAGTGCTTAATATGTTATTATTTGACATCCCAAAGCTTTAAATCTTAAAAAAAAAGCAAATTTTTAGGGTCTCGAAAATCGAGCCCTCGAAAAACGACGTATCATAATAAGCTAAAATAAGTGACCGAAAAACAAATCAAATGACTCCTAAGTGCTTAATATGTTATTATTTGACTTCCCAAAGCATTAAATCTTCAAAAAAAGCATATTTTTAGGGTTTCGATAATCGAGCCCCCGAAAAACGACATCTCAAAATAAGCAAAAATAAGGGATCGAAAAACAAATCAAACGATTCCTAACTACTTAATATGTTATTATATGAGTTCCCGAAGCTTTAAATCTCGAAAAAATGAAATTTTTAGGGCCTCGAAAATCGAGCCCTCAAAAAACGACGTATCAAAATACGCTAAAATAAGTGACCGAAAAACAAATCAAACGACTCCTAAGTGCTTAATATGTAATTATTTGAGTTCTCGAAGCTTTAGATCTCGAAAAAATGAAATTTTCTGGGTCTCGAAAATCGAGCCCGAGAAAAACGACGTCTCAAAATAAGCTAAAATAAATGACCGAAAAACAAATCAAATGACTCCTAAGTTCTTAATATGTTATTATTTGACTTACCAAAGCTTTAAATCTTCAAAAAAAGTAAATTTTTAGGGTCTCGAAAATCGAGCCCCCGAAAAATGACGTATCAAAATAATCTAAAATAAGCTAAAATAAGTTACCGAAAAACAAATCAAACGACTCCTAAGTGCTTAATATGTAATTATTTGAGTACTCGAAGCTTTAAATGTCAAAAAAATGAAATTTTAAGGGTTTCGAAAATCGAGCCCCCAAAAACTACGTCTCAAAACAAGCTAAAATAAGTGACCGAAAACAACTCAAATTACTCCTAAGTGCTTAATATGTAATTATTTGAGTTCCCAATGCATTAAATCTAAAAAAAAAGCATATTTTTAGGGTCTCGATAATCGAGCCCTCGAAAAACGACGTCTCAAAATAAGCAAAAATAAGTGACCGAAAAACAAATCAAACGATTCCTAAGTGCTTAATATGTTATTATATGAGTTCCCGAAGCTTTAAATCTCGAAAAAATGAAATTTTTAGGGTCTCGAAATTCGAGCCCTCGAAAAACGACGTATCAAAATAAGCTAAAATAAGTGACCGAAAAACAAATCAAACGACTCCTAAGTGCTTAATATGTAATTATTTGAGTTCCCAAAGCTTTAAATCTCGAAAAAGTGAAATTTTTTGGGTCTCAAAAATCGAGCCCCCGATAAACGACGTATCAAAATGTGCTAAAATAAGTTACCGAAAAACAAATCAAACGACTCCTTAGTGCTTAATATGTAATTATTTGAGTTCTCGAAGCTTTAAATCTCGAAAAAATGAAATTTTCAGGGTCTCGAAAATCGAGCCCGCGAAAAACAACGCCTAAAAATAAGCTAAAATAATGACCGAAAAAATATCAAATGACTCCTAAGTGCTTAATATGTTATTATTTGACTTCCCAAAGCTTTAAATCTTTAAAAAAAGCAAATTTTTAGGGTCTCGAAAATCGAGCCCTCGAAAAACGACGTATCATAATAAGCTAAAATAAGTGACCGAAAAACAAATCAAATGACTCCTAAGTGCTTAATATGTTATTATTTGACTTCCAAAAGCATTAAATCTTCAAAAAAAGCATATTTTTAGGGTCTCGATAATCGAGCCCCCGAAAAACGACGTCTCAAAATAAGCAAAAATAAGGGACCGAAAAACAATGTTGGTCCCAAGTGGTCAGATGAGGTCTAGAGGGGGGGGTGAATAGACCTCAGAAAATTTTTGAACTTAAAAACTTTTCAGTCTTCTGTCAGCAGACTAAGCTGATGAAGAACAGTAAGCAGACTAGTCTGATCGTGAACAAATCTTGAACAGACGACTGACCACTCTTCTTACAATGACTTAGCTGTTTTTCAGCAAAACAGTTTTCCAAGAGTGTACTTGCAGCGGATTGTTTAAAAGTGTTTTTCACAAGTAAACTAAGTTCTAAAAAGATTTTATCCCCAGTTTTCAAACTCCTTATAAAATCTTTTGTTTGATTCAAAGTGTTCAAAATGCAAACTTTAAAATATGCAAGAAAGCTTTAAATGCAAGATAACACAAAGAATTTTTATAGTGGTTATATGGATAAAAATCCTTTAGTCCACTCTTCCAGATCACACAGATTCTGGGTTATACTATAATCACAAAGATTACAATATTTCTCCACTTACACCTAAACAACTAATGAGAAGGCTGTAAGCTCACAATATGAATTCACAAAGAAAACCTATCCTCTAAAGTAGAATCACTCACATAGATGGATTCTCACTTCGCACAAGACTCAGCTATTACAAAATCACTCAGATAATGTTTTTCTGATTTCTTCAACTGGGTTTCTGTCAACAGATGACTTCCACCAGACGAGTGAGCTGTTCGAGCTTTTGAGACTTAGAGAAATTCTGCTTCAAAATTTCGATCTCTGATTGTTGTTGTGTATAGCTCGATTTGAAATTCAGCTCTATTTATACATGGAGATGAAATTATGACCGTTGAAGGCAAGTCACAAATCAAATCCATCCTTCAGCTCTTTTTGAAACGGCTCCCTGCAGCATTCCGTACTGTGTACAGTACCTTTCTGTCCATCGCATTTAATGCTGCATTTAATGCACTCTGCTGATCCGAGGATATCTTCAATCATTTGCCATTACTACCCTTCTCTTACAGCATTTATTACACCAAGTGCATTTATTACCGTTGGACTAATCTCTTGACCTCTTCTACTCTGCTGATCAAAGCGACTCTGCTGATAGATACTCTGCTGATCAAATACTGAACTCATCTGATTTGACTCGGCTGATGATCTACCCTTCTGTTCGCTGATTCAGCAAGAGATCACTAGTCTTCTGAGCTTTGAACTTTGAACTCTTCTGATGTCTTCTTTTACTTGTTCAAAATTCTTCTAAGGGAACTAAGCTTACCATACTTAGCTGATTATCATGTTTTGGAAATCATCAAAACCTTCCCTTAATTACTTGTCTTCTTTCATCTTCATCTTCATCCAACAATTTCCCCCTTTTTGATGATGACAAAACTTCAGCTAAGTACCTGTACCTAAACTAAAGTTTTGATCCTCAAAAGTTTCTGAGATAGAAATGATGTGTTGGAGTCAAACTTGCAATTTTATAGATAATGAACTGATTACATTTTACAAGTTGAAAGATGAAAAGTACAAAATACTTTAAAAGATTACAAGGATTTTTAAAAGTTAAGAAATTTAGCCTAAGCTAGTCTTCTTTCTTCTTTTCTTCTTCAGCTTCCTTGTCTTCTTTCTCAGATTCTTCTTCAGATAACTTAGAAGTTTCAGCTTCCAAGTTTTCAATGAATCTTTTCTTCAGCAGCTCTATCTTCCTTTTCTTGACATCTGGATCAAGCTGTTCTTCAGCTGAATCTTTGGCAGCAGCTAGTTCTTTGTCTGACTTGGCTTTTGCTTCAGATTCTTCCTCTTCAGCTTGGTCTTCTTCTTCTGTTATTCTCTTATCTGTTGGTCTGCTTGATTCTTCCATATTTTTAGCAGTCTCACCAGCAGATTCTTCTAACACTTCAGTTGCTTCATCTTGGTTGTCTTCTTCCTCTTCAACAGATCTTCTGACTCTTTCATAGGAAGTTCCAACTCTCATCTGTCCAAATATCCTTTCTTCCCCCTTTTTGTCATCATCAGCAGGGACAGGTGGATATTGTGGTGCAACTGGTGTAATTAGAAGAGAATCACATAGAAGTTTGATGTTCTCCTCCATTGCATTGATCTGAGCTTGCTGTTTAAGTTGATTGGCTTTGAATGCTCTCATCTCCTTGAGCAGATCTTCTCCTTGATCACCTAATTGGATTTGAGTTCCCAGAATCCAATTTGATGAAGCCTTGAAGTCGTTCAACATGTTGCCCATGACTTCATCTTCTGCTTGGAGTGCCAATTCAACAGTCTGTTCAATGTTTTTCCAACCTTCAGTGGTGCTTTGTGTCCTTCTCCTTAGTATATCCATATCCTGACATATAGATTGTACATTCTGAGCAGTATCTTTCATTAAATCAGTAGGAACAGCAGCAGCAACCTTCTGAATAGGTTGATGAACAGCAGCTAACACTTCTGCTTTTAACTCTTCTTTCATCTCCTTCATGGATTTGGTAAACATTTGATGAATGGAGTCTAACAGATTTGTCTCTGTTGTAGCAGCAGGTGTTTCTTTGGTAAGTTGCTCTGTTGGTTGAATTTTCTGTGCAAGAGACTGATCTGCTGAGCTATCAGCAAGGCTTGGAGTGCTTTCCTTCTCCTTAGCCTGATCATCTCCTTTATCAGCAACTTCTTTCTCCTTTAACTGATCTGCTGGAGTTTCTTCTTCCTTCTTTGATTCATCAGCAGCATCAGACTTATCATCCTGCACTTTGTCTTGATCAGATGGGTCTGAAGTACCCTCAATTTGCTTTGGTTGATCAGAAGACTTGTCTTTTTCTTCATTAGCAGGTGATATTATCTTCTTGACAGTTTCAACTGTCTGCATCAGTCCTTCATTGTCCACTGCAGACCTGTTACAAATCCAAGTAAAGTTGTCAAGAGGAATAAAAGTAGTTGTTGGTTCCTCTGGCAGCTCTTCATAGGGTTTGATGTTTGGTCCATAGACAATGTGCTTGATGTTAGGAAGTGGGACCAGTGAGCTTGGTTGTCCCCTTAACTTCCTTGCTTTCTTGGCCCAAAGCTCCATTGCTTGAGCAATAGCCAGCTTAATAGATCTTTCTTTGAGATCTACTGAGTCATCAAAATCCTCAGAAATGGATGCAAAGATCTTCTTGGCCTCTTCCTTGACTATGTGACATATCCTCATCCTTAACCTGTCCAGAAAGAATTCTGAATCAAGTGCTTGAATAAGTGAGTTTGTCTCAAGCCATTTCAATACCCAATCTTCTGTAGCCTTGAATTCTTTCCACTTGGCCATTTCAGCAGGACTCTTTGTTAATCTGAATTCTCTCCATCTGTTGTATTTAATCTTTTCAGAGTGGAAGAGTGTCAGACGGTTGACTCTTTCATTTTCAGCATCTAGTCTTCTGAGAAATTCTTCAAAAATTGCAGGGTCTTCCCTGACAATTTCAAGAGATAATCTTATTTCTTCTCTTCTCTTTTCCTTAATTTTAGGTGCAGGCATAGCTGGTATTGGTTTATTTGGATCTCTTTGCTCACCAATAACTATCCCACCAGTACGCTGAGGACCATGAGCATCCTTGATGCTTGCTTCAATGACAGCAGCCAACTCTGCTGCCTCAAAAGCATCTCTCTGCTCTTGAGTCATTTTGCTGGCTTCTTCTTCCAGCCTTTTTAACTCTAGGCTTTTCAGCCTATCTTCTTCTGCTTTCTCAGCAGCAATCCTTTGCTTTTCAGCAGCGTCCAGTCTCATCTTCTCTGCAGCAGTCACATAAGTTGAGGTTTTGCCAATCCTCTTTCTTCTAGATTCAGGGCTCTCAACTGCTTGGATAGGTGTTGCAGCAACTGGAGTAGGATGTATCAACAGAATTTGTCCCTCTAATGGTGTACTAGTCTGCTGTTCCTTTTCTACATCAGCAGATAGTGCAGCAGTTGAGGCTTCTGTTGTTACTTCAACTGTAGGAACACTTTCAGGCTCAGCAGCAGCAGCTTTAGTAGCTTTAACAACTGGTTCTTCAACATTTAATGGCCTTTCTGCTTCAGTTGTTGTCTTTCTTACAGTTTCAACAGGCTCTTCAGAGAAGGTGACCTTTCTCTTAGCCTTTGACTTAGGAATTTTCTTGACAGCAGGGGGGTTGGCAGTAGGAGGTCCCCTTGCTTCACTCCTAGTCCTTAGTCTCTTCAATCTTTGAAGTGGAATTTCCTCTTCAGATTCAGTTTCTTCAGAGGATGACCCTGTCTTCATATTTTCAATTTCAACAGTGAAGTCATCTACCACCTTCTTAGAGACTTCAATTTCAGGTTCTGCTGATCCAGCCACAACAGCAGACTGACTAGTCTGACCTTCCTTCTTGCTCTTCTTAGAAGGGGTCTTCTTGGACTGTTTGGAGGCTTTTCTCTTTGGTTTTTCCACCAGTTGCCTCACTGGTTCGTAGAGTTTGAACTCTTTGCTTCCATGGGTTTGCTTTCCTCCACCCATAGGACATTGTAGAGAAGCAAACAAATTACTCAGCAGAATGGCATGAGAATGCCTTTTGTCACTTAACAGCTCATAAACATGAGCAGCCCAGTTCACTTTCATCCCATAGTAGATGCATATCATGGTGTAGAGTCTTTTCCTTGGCAACCCATCCAAAGAACCCGTAGCACAATCCATAACCTTTGCTATGATATCAGCAAATCTTTGGTATTCATCCTTCAGCTGGGTCTTCATCAAAGTCCCAGTCATCTTCTCTCCCTTCTTAGCACAAATTTCCCAAAATTCCTCTTCTTTTTCTGACCCTAACGAGGTCACATCTCCTCCCTTGTCTGTCAGCTTATAAACTTCATTAAGAACAGCAGCAGATACAGCGATTTTCTTACCACCAATGACAGCAGTCATAACAGTGTCATCATCGTTGAATTTTCTGGTCAGGTAGAAGTGGTAGACATCCTCTAAGTAGACTCTATCTTCGTGAGCCTCCAAAACAGGAACCAATGATGCTTCTTTGATCTTTACCAGTAGAGAGCGCATCAAATCGGTGCCAGAGAAATGAAATTTGCTGTAGTTGAAGTATCTTCCCTCAACAATCTTGTCCATTTTCAAGGATTTGAGAGTAGATTCTGCAAAAGAACAGTGAACTTTCGAAGCAGTAGGGTTTGAGAGTTAGAGAGTTTGAGAGTTTTTGAGTGCGTAAGATGACTATTCTGTTCAGATCGGATTTTATAGGTTTCCTTTTGATTTGGTTTTCGTGATTTATCTAAACCGTTGATCTAATCTGACAGTTTTTAATCGTGCGGATGAGAGTCGCGGATTTCAATTTTATTATTTTAATGTCAGATGGGCGGGAAACTCTATCGACACTAATCTGTTTACTTATAAAAGCGTGTTTCTAAAGATACGTTTTATGACCATGCTTATATAAGATATCAGATGAGTAGAGTTTAACTTATCTGACAGACGAGTGATCTGTTATCTGATATTATTAGAGAATGCCAATAGCTAGTAATCTTCCTCTGCTGTTTGTCAATCCAGCAAGATAAAATAATCTTCAATCTTCAAGAATTAAGAACACGTCTTCTTGATACACTTAACTTCAACTAACTGACATTAACAGATTTCATCTTTTAGAGCAGAAGTACCGCTAGTCTTACACGTTCCCCCTGTCTTTAAGAATTCATGAGTTAACTAGTCTGTTGAGAGTTGATTCTTGAATAAAATAATCTGATGACTAAGCTGTTGAACTTCAGTCTTCTGATGAGTTCCCCCTCAGCTTATGCATCCAGGTTAAGTAATCCTAACTCAGCTCTTAGAGTTGAGAACCTTGCTTCACTTAGAGGTTTGGTGAAGATATCAGCAATCTGATTATCAGTATGAACATACTCAATCAAAACATTGCCTTTTTCAACATGATCTCTAATGAAATGATGTTTAATCTCAATATGTTTAGTCCTTGAATGACTTGTAGTGTTCTGAGTAAGTGAGATTGCACTTGTATTGTCACAGTAGATTGGAATTCCACTGATCTTGATGTTGTAGTCTTCTAGTTGATGCTTCAACCAAAGTATCTGTGCACAGCAAGCTCCAGCAGCTATATATTCAGCTTCAGCAGTAGATATAGAAACTGAGGTTTGCTTCTTACTCATCCATGAGATCAGACGACTGCCTAAGAACTGACAGGCACCTGTTGTGCTCTTTCTGTCAATCTTGCAGCCAGCAAGGTCTGAATCTGAATAGCCAACTAGTTCAAATCCAGATTCTCTAGGGTACCACAATCCCAATTCTTGAGTGCCTTTAACATACTTCAATATCCTCTTGGCAGCTAAGAGATGAGATTCTTTGGGGTTTGATTGAAATCTTGCACAGACTCCAACTGAGTACATTATGTCAGGTCTGCTTGCTGTTAGATACAACAATGAACCAATAATGCCTCTATATTTGGTTATGTCCACTGATTTGCCATCTTCATCTTTATCCAAACGAAGACTTGTAGACATAGGAATGGTAGCTGTTGAGCTAGTTTCCATACCAAATTTCTTGAACAGATATCTTGTGTATTTTGCTTGGCTGATGAATATCCCATCAGGCAACTGTTTTACTTGCAATCCAAGAAAATAGTTAAGTTCACCCATCATGCTCATTTCAAACTTATTCTGCATTAGCTTGGAGAACTTATCACACATCTGTTGGTTAGTTGAACCAAAAATAATATCGTCCACATATATTTGCACAAGTAATATATGATTTTCCCATTCAATTGTGAACAAGGTTTTATCTACCTTACCTTTACGAAATCCTTTAATTAAAAGAAAATCAGATAGGGTATCATACCATGCTCTTGGAGCCTGTTTCAGTCCATATAAGGCTTTCTTCAGACGATATACTTTGTCCTCTTCTTGGTAGACTTCAAATCCTGGAGGTTGTTCAACATACACTTCTTCTTGCAATTCTCCATTGAGAAAAGCAGACTTCACATCCATCTGATAGACAGTGAAGTTCTTGTGAGCAGCATAGGCAAGAAACAGTCTGATTGCTTCAAGTCTTGCTACTGGTGCAAAAGTTTCATCAAAGTCAATTCCTTCTTCTTGACAGTAACCCTTGGCCACTAGTCTTGCTTTGTTTCTGGTGACAATACCATCTTCATTCATTTTATTTCTGAATACCCACTTAGTGCCAATTACTCTTTGATGACTTGGTCTAGGAACTAAGTACCAGACTTCATTCCTTTCAAATTGATTCAACTCTTCTTGCATAGCTTCTATCCAGAAGGAGTCATTTAGAGCTTCTTCAATTTGCTTGGGCTCTATTTGAGATAGAAATGTGACAAACATGGCATCTTGTGCAGCTGCTCTTCTTGTTTTCACTCTATCTAAAGGATCACCAATGACTAACTCAGGGGGGTGATTCTTGAGCCATCTGAGATCAGGTTGCAAATCAGGATGTTGTCCTCTGTCTTGATCTTGCAACACTACTGTTGGAGTTCCAGTAGTAGTCTGTTGAACATTTGCCGTCTGTTGAACAGTCTCTGGTCTGTCAGCTGTTTGCAACTCGTCTGTTAGACAATCAGCATTGTGATTATGAACAGCACTTGAGTTAGCAGCTGAACTTAGATTAGGTAGTATGATGGGAACATATTCTTCATTTCTTCCAACGTCTAACTTCTGTAAATCAGCAGACATATCTTGATTTACACTTTGATTCTTTTCAGAAGATTGACTTGGCTCATCAAATACTACATGGATAGATTCTTCTATTAGTAATGTTCTTTTGTTAAAAACTCTATAAGCCTTACTAACAGATGAGTATCCTACAAAGACAGCTTCATCAGCCTTTTCTGCAAATGCAGTAAGGTGATTTTTCCCATTATTCAATACAAAACATTTACAACCAAAAATCTTAAAATAATGAATGTTTGGTTTTCTGTTGTTCCAAACTTCATATGGAGTCTTGTTCTGATTTTTGTTGATCATACATCTGTTTTGGGTGAAGCATGCTGTGTTTGTTGCTTCTGCCCAAAATCTTTGAGGCAGCTTAGCTTCAGCTATCATGGTTCTGACAGCTTCTTTTAGTGTTCTGTTTCTCCTTTCAGCAACACCATTCTGTTGAGGGGTTCTTGCAGCAGAATACTCATGATGTATTCCTTTGATATTACAATACTCTTCAACAGTAGAGTTTGTGAACTCTGTCCCTCTATCTGATCTGATCTTCAATATCTTGATACTCTTTTCATTCTGGATCAGTTCCATCAGATTGGTAAGATGTTCCTTGGTTTCACTTTTCTTCTTCATGAAAATCACCCAAGTATATCTTGAATAATCATCCACAACAGCTAGGCAGTATTTCTTTCCACCATTGCTGACTGGATCAATGGGTCCAAATAAGTCCATATGCAACAGCTCCAATATTCTTCCAGAAGATTGGTGCTTCTTTTCTTTGAAAGATGACTTGATTTGTTTACCCTTCTGACAGGCGTCACAGAGCTTGTCTTTGCTCATGACTGCTTTTGGAATCCCTTCTACCAGATCATTCTTGATTAATATGTTTATGGTCTTGAAGTTTAAATGGTTCATCCTCTTGTGCCATAGCCAACTGACTTCACTTGGTGCAGATGCCACCAAACAAACACTTGAGTTCTTGTCAGCAGAATTCCAGTCAACTATGTAGATATTTCCTTGTCGTCTTCCAGATAAAATTACCTTCTTTGTACCAATTTGTTCAACGTAGCACTTATCTGTTGAGAAGATGACTGAATATCCCTTGTCACAAAATTGACTTATGCTCAGCAGATTATATTTTAGGCCTTTAACATAGGAGACGTCAGATATCTCTATGTTTCCCTTGATTAATCTTCCTTTAGCTTTAATCTTGCCTTCTTTGCTGTCTCCAAAAGTGACTTTTGGACCATCCACAACAACTGCATCAGTCAACTCATGTATGTTTCCACACATGTGCCTTGAACATCCACTGTCCAAGTACCAAATCTTCTCTACTTTACTCCTACTCCTAATCCTAACCTACAAAACAAAAATAAAATTGTTTTAGGTACCCTTATTGAGAGGGTCCTGAAGGATTAGTTCCACCCTTGACAACCCAAGATGTTGAAGTCTTAGGCTTCTTAGGTTTCTGAGTTTTAGGAGCATGAACAGTTTCATTTTTATCATAGTTATCAGATAAGTCATGTTGATGATCAGTATGATATGAATAATGTTCATAAGCAGGGTAAGGTGCATGATAAGCAGGGTATGCATGCATTGGATGAGCAGGGTAAGGTGCATAGTAACTAGGAAATTGAGGTGCATGATACATAGGATGATATGCAGCAGGTGGCACATAATATGACTCATTTCCATACCAAGCATTTTGATTTTTCTTATTCTTATGCTTCTTTGGTTTACTAGATGCTTGCTCATTTGTTTTTGACTTAGTTTTACCACTAGTCTGATTGACTTTAGCTTTATCAGCAGACTTCTTAGGACTCTGCTGTTTGGTCTTACTAGTCTGATTTCCTACACTAGGCTCTTTGCTCTTTTTAGCCTTAGGAGATTTCTTCTCCTTTAACACATTCTCAGATGAGGTAGGTTTAGAGGTTTGAACATACAGAATGACCTTACTATTGTCAGCTGAAATGAATTTTTCAGTATGGTTCAACTCTAGTTTATCCTTTTCTAAAGGTGTCTCCTGTTTCTTAGATGTATGCATGGGTGCAACAGTAGACTTATCATGAGACTCAATAATTTTCTCAAGTTCCATGATTTTTCCTTTATAAACCTCACACTCAGCTTTCAGAGATTCATGCTCTTGCTCAAGCTGTTTATATTCAGCTGATTCTTTTGGCTTCTCAGCTAAAAGTTTCAGTGAACTATTTTGCTCTTTTAGCAAGTTCATCTCTTCCTTAAGCTTAACAAACTCTCCAGCAATAGTAGTATTATTCAACATCATTTGCTCTAGAGAATTAAACAGTTCATTTTCTTGAGGAGTTACCTCATCCTCAGAGTCATCAGATTCCTTTGCCATCAGGCACAGGAGAGCAGGTTTTTCTTCATCAGACGATTCTTCATCAGACGAGTCAGAATCTGAATCAGATGAGTAGATAGCAGTCCGCTTTTCTGCTTCAGCCATCATTGCCTTGCCTCTCTGATGCTTTCTTTCTTTTCTCATTTTCTTCTCTTCCTCAGTGTACTTCTCTGCTTTTGGATATGGGCAGTCTCTTATGAAGTGTCCCAATTTCCTGCAGTTGTAACACATCAGTTTTGATTTATAATCGTCCTTATCCTGAGAAGAAAAATTAGGTTTAGAAGTAGAAGCATTGTTGTATTTGTTTTTCATCTTTCTCTTGTAGAACTTCTTGAAGTTGTTCATCAACAGTGCAACATCTCCAGCAGTGTACTCCTTTTTGTTGAGTAGAGTGGCTTCATCAGATGAGTCCACTTCAGCATTTCTTTGAGCCGGTCTTCTTTGATTTTCAGCAGCAACCAGTGCAGCTGTGGGTCCTGAAGTTGAGGTTTCTTCAATTCCCATCCTTGGCAGTTTATACTCATACGCCTTGAGTACGGAGAATAGCTCTGTAAGAGAAATCTTGCCCAAATCTCTTGATTCTTCCATTGCTGTCACCTTCATGTTGAACTTGGGAGGTAGAGCCTTCAGTACTCTGACAGAAATCTCTTTGTCAGTGAAAGTCTTTCCCAGCTTCAAAACTTCATTCAGAGTTCTGGTGAATCTGGTGTCCATCTGATCAATGGTTTCTCCAGACTTCATCTTGAAGTTGTCCAGTTTCTCCAAGGCAACACTGAGCTGATGCTCTTTAATGGCATCATTTCCTTCACTCATGTCACGAACCTTATCCCACATCTCCTTTGCAGTTTTGCAATGCTTGACTTTGTCAAACCGATCATTATCCAGGGCTTTGGTCATGATGAATCTCCCAACTTTATCAAGATTGTAAAGCTTTATCTCTTCTGGAGTCATCTCATGAAGATCTTTCTCCACAACCGTATCTACTTCATTTATCTTTATGGTCTTTGTGAATCTGAATGGACCTTTAATGATACATGTGTGCATGTTGTCATTATAGGCAGCAAGGAAAATCTCCATTCTGATTTTCCCGTCCTCAAAGGACATACCAGCAATGTGGGGAACATGGCTGATACAATCCATTTTTCAAAAAGTTTTGATTTTTCAAAAAGATGCTCTTTTGAAAAGTTTTGAAAACCTTTGAAAAACACTCGGATCAAGCTCGTTGATCAGGCAGCTGATTCTAATGAACCACCTGCTCTGATACCACTTGTTGGTCCCAAGTGGTCAGATGAGGTCTAGAGGGGGGGGGGGTGAATAGACCTCAGAAAATTTTTGAACTTAAAAACTTTTCAGTCTTCTGTCAGCAGACTAAGCTGATGAAGAACAGTAAGCAGACTAGTCTGATCGTGAACAAATCTTGAACAGACGACTGACCACTCTTCTTACAATGACTTAGCTGTTTTTCAGCAAAACAGTTTTCCAAGAGTGTACTTGCAGCGGATTGTTTAAAAGTGTTTTTCACAAGTAAACTAAGTTCTAAAAAGATTTTATCCCCAGTTTTCAAACTCCTTATAAAATCTTTTGTTTGATTCAAAGTGTTCAAAATGCAAACTTTAAAATATGCAAGAAAGCTTTAAATGCAAGATAACACAAAGAATTTTTATAGTGGTTATATGGATAAAAATCCTTTAGTCCACTCTTCCAGATCACACAGATTCTGGGTTATACTATAATCACAAAGATTACAATATTTCTCCACTTACACCTAAACAACTAATGAGAAGGCTGTAAGCTCACAATAGGAATTCACAAAGAAAACCTATCCTCTAAAGTAGAATCACTCACATAGATGGATTCTCACTTCGCACAACACTCAGCTATTACAAAATCACTCAGATAATGTTTTTCTGATTTCTTCAACTGGGTTTCTGTCAACAGATGACTTCCACCAGACGAGTGAGCTGTTCGAGCTTTTGAGACTTAGAGAAATTCTGCTTCAAAATTTCGATCTCTGATTGTTGTTGTGTATAGCTCGATTTGAAATTCAGCTCTATTTATACATGGAGATGAAATTATGACCGTTGAAGGCAAGTCACAAATCAAATCCATCCTTCAGCTCTTTTTGAAACGGCTCCCTGCAGCATTCCGTACTGTGTACAGTACCTTTCTGTCCATCGCATTTAATGCTGCATTTAATGCACTCTGCTGATCCGAGGATATCTTCAATCATTTGCCATTACTACCCTTCTCTTACAGCATTTATTACACCAAGTGCATTTATTACCGTTGGACTAATCTCTTGACCTCTTCTACTCTGCTGATCAAAGCGACTCTGCTGATAGATACTCTGCTGATCAAATACTGAACTCATCTGATTTGACTCGGCTGATGATCTACCCTTCTGTTCGCTGATTCAGCAAGAGATCACTAGTCTTCTGAGCTTTGAACTTTGAACTCTTCTGATGTCTTCTTTTACTTGTTCAAAATTCTTCTAAGGGAACTAAGCTTACCATACTTAGCTGATTATGATGTTTTGGAAATCATCAAAACCTTCCCTTAATTACTTGTCTTCTTTCATCTTCATCTTCATCCAACAAACAAATCAAACGATTCCTAACTGCTTAATATGTTATTATATGAGTTCCCGAAGCTTTAAATCTCGAAAAAAAATGAAATTTTTAGGGCCTCGAAAATCGAGCCCTCGAAAAACGACGTATCAAAATAAGCTAAAATAAGTGACCGAAAAACAAATCAAACGACTCCTAAGTGCTTAATATGTAATTATTTGAGTTCTCGAAGCTTTAGATCTCGAAAAAATGAAATTTTTAGGGTCTCGAAAATCGAGCCCCCGATAAACGACGTATCAAAATATGCTAAAATAAGTGACCGAAAAACAAATCAAACGACTCCTTAGTGCTTAATATGTAATTATTTGAGTTCTCGAAGCTTTAAATCTCGAAAAAATGAAATTTTCAGGGTCTCGAAAATCGATCCCGCGAAAAACGACGCCTCAAAATAAGCTAAAATAATGACCGAAAAAAAAATCAAATGACTCCTAAGTGCTTAATATCAGTGTTCTTAAAACCGGACCGGACCGGCCGGTTAACCCGGGTTAACCGCTAACCGGTCTTCAGTCCGGTCCGGTTTATCATTAAAAACCATCTCTTAAATTAACCGGTCTGAACCGGTCAAAACCGGTCCAAAACCGGTCCAAAACCAGTGAACCGCCGGTTTTAGTGAACCAGCGGTTCACTGAAAAAACTTAAAAAAAAAAAAAAAAGAAATTCTGAAAATCAAAATCTAGGGCACGCTTCTTTTTTCAATCTCATTCCAAAATCCAAACAGGCAAACAAGAGGTCAAGAGCAGCCGCCGTCTTCTTCTTGCTTCATCTTTTTCTTCTTGTTTCTTCTTCTTCTTGCTTCATCTTCTTCTTCTTGCTTCATAAACCCTACTTTGGAGGTAATTTTATTTTGTCAAGTATTATTTTAGATATTGTTTATGCATTGAATAGTATTGGACATAAATTAAATTGGTCTCTAAATCTGGAAAAAGGTATTGAAGTAATTGTTTCTTTGTCTTGATTTGGAAAAAAAATTATGCATAGCAAATATATATGAATTAAAGTGGGGTATCAGTATTTTAGGGAAATAATGGAACTATATTCCAGGCCAGTGTCATTTTTGATGGATATTGAAAAATGGATATGTGGGTATGAAGAGGTCTTCAGTCGTGATGTATTATATTAATTGACAATGCCAGTAATAGTTTTTTTCTTAAATGTTGTTAAGGTCTGATACATATTTCTCATTGAGTATGCCTAACTATTAGAAGCAGAAATGAAGGCAACAATTTACCAGACATCATCCGATCATCGTGTGAAATTAATTTCTAACAGCACTTACGTTTATTCTTAATCTAATGAATCTCAATACAATGTAGCAATAGCATTTTATTTGAGTAATTGTTATTTATTTATGTGATACTTTATTCTATATTTTGAACATTGAGTTGTTGTTTTTAATCATGTTGTCATGTTTTGGATGTATGAATCCTTGAAGGATATTTGAAATTTATGGTTTTGTAATTGTTCTTGATTTTTTAGACACTTTAATTATTTACATGAAACAATTTGAATTTATATTGACAAAGAATGACATTTTTTTAATTATAATTGTATTTTATATAGTATATATATAATTATTAAATAATAATTACGTCACACCGGTTATTCCGATCGAACCAGTGGTCGAACCGATCTAACCGATCGAACCAGTAACCAGTAGAGCTTCCGGTTCTCTGACCGGTCCGCTTTTGAAAACACTGCTTAATATGTTATTATTTGACTTCCCAAAGCTTTAAATCTTAAAAAAAGCAAATTTTTAGGGTCTCGAAAATCGAGCCCTCGAAAAACGACGTATCATAATAAGCTAAAATAAGTGACCGAAAAACAAATCAAATGACTCCTAAGTGCTTAATATGTTATTATTTGACTTCCCAAAGCATTAAATCTTCAAAAAAAGCATATTTTTAGGGTTTCGATAATCGAGCCCCCGAAAAACGACATCTCAAAATAAGCAAAAATAAGGGACCGAAAAACAAATCAAACGATTCCTAACTACTTAATATGTTATTATATGAGTTCCCGAAGCTTTAAATCTCGAAAAAATGAAATTTTTAGGGCCTCGAAAATCGAGCCCTCGAAAAACGACGTATCAAAATAAGCTAAAATAAGTGACCGAAAAACAAATCAAACGACTCCTAAGTGCTTAATATGTAATTATTTGAGTTCTCGAAGCTTTAGATCTCGAAAAAATGAAATTTTCTGGGTCTCGAAAATCGAGCCCGAGAAAAACGACGTCTCAAAATAAGCTAAAATAAATGACCGAAAAACAAATCAAATGACTCCTAAGTTCTTAATATGTTATTATTTGACTTACCAAAGCTTTAAATCTTCAAAAAAAGTAAATTTTTAGGGTCTCGAAAATCGAGCCCCCGAAAAATGACGTATCAAAATAATCTAAAATAAGCTAAAATAAGTTACCGAAAAACAAATCAAACGACTCCTAAGTGCTTAATATGTAATTATTTGAGTACTCGAAGCTTTAAATCTCAAAAAAATGAAATTTTCAGGGTTTCGAAAATCGAGCCCCCAAAAACTACGTCTCAAAACAAGCTAAAATAAGTGACCGAAAACAACTCAAATCACTCCTAAGTGCTTAATATGTAATTATTTGAGTTCCCAAAGCTTTAAATCTCAAAAAAAAAAATATTTTTAGGGTCTCGAAAATCGAGCCTACGATAAACGATGTATCAAAATAAGCTAAAATAAGTGACCGAAAAATAAATCAAAAGACTCCTAAGTGCTTAATATGTAATTATTTGAGTTCTCGAAACTTTAAATCTCGAAAAAATGAAATTTTCAGGGTTTCGAAAATCGAGCCCGCGAAAAACGACGTGTGATAACAAGCTAAAATAAGTGACCGAAAATCAAATCAAATGACTCCTAAGTGCTTAGTATGTTATTATTTGACGACCCAAAGCTTTAGATCATGAAAAATGCAAATTTTTAGGGTCTGAAAAATCGAGCCCCCGAAAAACGACGTCTCAAAATAAGCTAATTTAAGTGGCCGAAAAATAAATCAAATGAATTCTAAGTGCTTAATATATTATTATTTGACTTCACAAATCTTTAAATCTTCAAATAAAGCATATTTTTATGGTCTCGAAAATCGAGCCCCCGAAAAACGACGTCTCAAATTAATCAAAAATAAGTGAACGAAAAACAAATCAAACGATTCCTAAGTGCTTAATATGTTATTATATGAGTTCCCGAAGCTTTAAATCTCGAAAAAATAAAATTTTTAGGGTCTCGAAAATCGAGCCTTCAAAAAATGACGTATCAAAATAAGCTAAAATAAGTGACCGAAAAATAAATCAAACGACTCCTAAGTGCTTAATATGTAATTATTTGAGTTCTCGAAGCTTTAAATCTCGAAAAAATAAAATTTTTCAGGCTTTCGAAAATCGATCCCGCGAAAAACGACGTCTCAAAACAAGCTAAAATAAGTGACCGAAAATCAAATCAAATGACTCCTAAGTGCTTAGTATGTTATTATTTGACGACCCAAACATTTAGATCATGAAAAATGCAAATTTTTAGGGTCTGGAAAATCGAGCCCCCGAAAAACGACGTCTCAAAATAAGCTAATTTAAGTGGCCGAAAAATAAATTAAATGACTTCTAAATGCTTAATATATTATTATTTGACTTCCAAAATCTTTAAATCTTCAAATAAAGCATATTTTTATGGTATCGAAAATCGAGCCCCCGAAAAACGACGTCTCAAAATAAGCAAAAATAAGTGGCCTGAAAAACAAATCAAACGATTCCTAAGTTTTTAATATGTTATTATATGAGTTCCCGAAGCTTTAAATCTCGAAAAAATGAAATTTTTAGGGTCTCGAAAATGAGCCCCCGAAAAACGACTTCTCGAAATAAACTAAAATAAGTGACCGGAAAATAAATCGAATGACTCCTTAATGCTTAATATATTATTATTTAACTTCCCAAAGCTTTAAATCTTAAAAGAAAGTAAATTATTAGGGTCTAGAAAATTGAGCCTCTGAAATACGACGTCTCAAAATAAGCAAAATAAGTGACCGAAAAACAAATCAAACGATTCCTAAGTGCTTAATATGTTATTATATGAGTTCCCGAAGCTTTAAATCACGGAAAAATGAAATTTTTAGGGTCTCGAAAATCGACCCCTCGAAAAACGACGTATCAAAATAAGCTAAAATAAGTGACCGAAAAATAAATCAAATGACTCCTAAGTGCTTAATATGTTATTATTTGACTTCCCAAAGCATTAAATCTTAAAAAAAAGCATATTTTTAGGGTCTCGATAATCGAGCCCTCGAAAAACGACGTCTCAAAATAAGCAAAAATAAGTGACCGAAAAACAAATCAAACGATTCCTAAGTGCTTAATATGTTATTATATGAGTTCCCGAAGCTTTAAATCTCGAAAAAATGAAATTTTTAGGGTCTCGAAAATCGAGCCTTCGAAAAACGACGTATCAAAATAAGTTAAAATAAGTGACCAAAAAACAAATCAAACGACTCCTAAGTGCTTAATATGTAATATTTGAGTTCTCGAAGCTTTAGATCTCGAAAAAATGAAATTTTCAGGCTCTCGAAAATCGAGCCCGCAAAAAACGACGTCTCAAAATAAGCTAAAATAAGTGACCGAAAAACAAATCAAATGACTCCTAAGTGCTTAATATGTTATTATTAGACTTACCAAAGCTTTAAATCTTCAAAAAAAGTAAATTTTTAGGGTCTCGAAAATCGAGCCCCCGAAAAACGACGTATCAAAATAAGCTAAAATAAGTGACCGAAAAACAAATCAAACGACTCCTAAGTGCTTAATATGTAATTATTTGAGTTCTCGAAGCTTTAAATCTCAAAAAAATTAAATTTTCAAGGTTTCGAAAATCGAGCCCGCGAAAAACTACGTCTCAAAACAAGCTAATATAAGTGACCGAAAACAACTCAAATCACTTCTAAGTGCTTAATATGTAATTATTTGGGTTACCAAAGCTTTAAATCTCGAAAAAGTGAAATTTTTAGGGTCTCGAAAATCGAGCCCCCGATAAACGACGTATCAAAATATGCTAAAATAAGTGACCGAAAAACAAATCAAACGACTCCTAAGTGCTTAATATGTAATTATTTGAGTTCTCGAAGCTTTAGATCTCGAAAAAATGAAATTTTCTGGGTCTCGAAAATCGAGACCGCGAAAAACGACGTCTCAAAATAAGATAAAATAAGTGACCGAAAAACAAATCAAATGACTCCTAAGTGCTTAATATGTAATTATTTGAGTTCTCGAAGCTTTAAATCTCGAAAAAAATAATATTTTTAGGGTCTCAAAAATCGAGCCCCCGATAAACGACGTATCAAAATAAGCTAAAATAAGTGACCGAAAAACAAATCAAAGGACTCCTAAGTGCTTAATATGTAATTATTTGAGTTCTCGAAGCTTTAAATCTCGAAAAAATGAAATTTTCAGGGTTTCAAAAATCGAGCCCGCGAAAAAACGACGTGTAAAAACAAGCTAAAATAAGTGACCGAAAATCAAATCAAATGACTCCTAAGTGCTTAGTATGTTATTATTTGACGACCCAAAGCTTTAGATCATGAAAAATGCAAATTTTTAGGGTCTGAAAAATCGAGCCCCCGAAAAACGACGTCTCAAAATAAGCTAATTTAAGTGGCCTAAAAATAAATCAAATGACTTCTAAGTGCTTAATATATTATTATTTGACTTCACAAATCTTTAAATCTTCAAATAAAGCATATTTTTATTGTCTCGATAATCGAGCCCCCGAAAAACGACGTCTCAAATTAAGCAAAAATAAGTGAACGAAAAACAAATAAAACGATTCCTAAGTGCTTAATATGTTATTATATGAGTTCCCGAAGCTTTAAATCTCGAAAAAATAAAATTTTTAGGGTCTCGAAAATCGAGCCCTCAAAAAACGACGTATCAAAATAAGCTAAAATAAGTGACCGAAAAACAAATTAAACGACTCCTATGTGCTTAATATGTAATTATTTGAGTTCTCGAAGCTTTAAATCTCGAAAAAATGAAATTTTCAGGCTTTTGAAAATCGAGCCCGCGAAAAACGACGTCTCAAAACAAGCTAAAATAAGTGACCGAAAATCAAATCAAATGACTCCTAAGTACTTAGTATGTTATTATTTGACGACCCAAAGCTTTAGATCATGAAAAATGCAAATTTTTAGGGTCTGGAAAATCGAGCCCCCGAAAAACGACGTCTCAAAATAAGCTAATTTAAGTGGCCGAAAAATAAATCAAATGACTTCTAAGTGCTTAATATATTATTATTTGACTTCACAAATCTTTAAATCTTCAAATGAAGCATATTTTTATGGTCTCGAAAATCGAGCCCCCGAAAACGACGTCTCAAATTAAGAAAAAATAAGTGAACGAAAAACAAATCAAAAGATTCCTAAGTGCTTAATATGTTATTATATGAGTTCCCGAAGCTTTAAATCTCGAAAAAATAAAATTTTTAGGGTCTCGAAAATCGAGCCCTCAAAAAACGACGTATCAAAATAAGCTAAAATAAGTGACCGAAAAACAAATCAAACGATTCCTAAGTGCTTAATATGTTATTATATGAGTTCCCGAAGCTTTAAATCTCGAAAAAATGAAATTTTTAGGGTCTCGAAAATCGAGCCCTCGAAAAACGACGTATCAAAATAAGCTAAAATAAGTGACCGAAAAACAAATCAAACGACTCCTAAGTACTTAATATGTAATTATTTGAGTTCCCAAAGCTTTAAATCTCGAAAAAGTGAAATTTTTAGGGTCTCGAAAATCGAGCCCCCGATAAACGACGTATCAAAATATGCTAAAATAAGTGACCGAAAAACAAATCAAACGACTCCTTAGTGCTTAATATGTAATTATTTGAGTTCTCGAAGCTTTAAATCTCGAAAAAATGAAATTTTCAGGGTTTCGAAAATCGAGCCCCCAAAAACTACGTCTCAAAACAAGCTAAAATAAGTGACCGAAAACAACTCAAATCACTCCTAAGTTCTTAATATGTAATTATTTGAGTTCCCAATGCATTAAATCTAAAAAAAAGCATATTTTTAGGGTCTCGATAATCGAGCCCCCGAAAAACGACGTCTCAAAATAAGCAAAAATAAGTGACCGAAAAATAAATCAAACGATTCCTAAGTGCTTAATATGTTATTATATGATTTCCCGAAGCTTTAAATCTCGAAAAAATGAAATTTTTAGGGTCTCGAAAATCGAGCACTCGAAAAACGACGTATCAAAATAAGCTAAAATAAGTGACCGAAAAACAAATCAAACGACTCCTAAGTGCTTAATATGTAATTATTTGAGTTCCCAAAGCTTTAAATCTCGAAAAAGTGAAATTTTTGGGGTCTCGAAAATCGAGCCCCCGATAAACGACGTATCAAAATATGCTAAAATAAGTGACCGAAAAATAAATCAAACGACTCCTTAGTGCTTAATATGTAATTATTTTAGTTCTCGAAGCTTTAAATCTCGAAAAAATGAAATTTTCAGGGTCTCGAAAATCGAGCCCGCGAAAAACGACGCCTCAAAATAAGCTAAAATAATGACCGAAAAAAATATCAAATGACTCCTAAGTGCTTAATATGTTATTATTTGACTTCCCAAAGCTTTAAATCTTAAAAAAAAGCAAATTTTTAGGGTCTCGAAAATCGAGCCCTCGAAAAACGACGTATCATAATAAGCTAAAATAAATGACCGAAAAACAAATCAAATGACTCCTAAGTGCTTAATATGTTATTATTTGACTTCCCAAAGCATTAAATCTTCAAAAAAAGCATATTTTTAGGGTCTCGATAATCGAGCCCCCGAAAAACGACGTCTCAAAATAAGCAAAAATAAGGGACCGAAAAACAAATCAAACGATTCCTAACTGCTTAATATGTTATTATATGAGTTCCCGAAGCTTTAAATCTCGAAAAAAAATGAAATTTTTAGGGCCTCGAAAATCGAGCCCTCGAAAAACGACGTATCAAAATAAGCTAAAATAAGTGACCGAAAAACAAATCAAATGACTCCTAAGTGCTTAATATGTTATTATTTGACTTCCCAAAGCATTAAATCTTAAAAAGAGCATATTTTTAGGGTCTCGATAATCGAGCCCTCGAAAAACGACGTCTCAAAATAAGCAAAAATAAGTGACCGAAAAACAAATCAAACGATTCCTAAATGCTTAATATGTTATTATATGAGTTCCCGAAGCTTTAAATCTCGAAAAAATGAAATTTTTAGGGTCTCGAAAATCGAGCCCTCGAAAAACGACGTATCAAAATAAGCTAAAATAAGTGACCAAAAAACAAATCAAACTTCTCCTAAGTGCTTAATATGTAATATTTGAGTTCTCGAAGCTTTAGATCTCGAAAAAATGAAATTTTCAGGCTCTCGAAAATCGAGCCCGCGAAAAACGACGTCTCAAAATAAGCTAAAATAAGTGACCGAAAAACAAATCAAATGACTCCTAAGTGCTTAATATGTTATTATTAGACTTACCAAAGCTTTAAATCTTCAAAAAAAGTAAATTTTTAGGGTCTCGAAAATCGAGCCCCCGAAAAACGACGTATCAAAATAAGCTAAAATAAGTGACCAAAAACAAATCAAATCACTCCTAAGTGCTTAATATGTAATTATTTGAGTTCCCGAAGCTTTAGATCTCGAAAAAATGAAATTTTCAGGGTCTCGAAAATCGAGCCCGCGAAAAACGACGTCTCAAAATAAGCTAAAATAAATGACCGAAAAACAAATCAAATGACTCCTAAGTTCTTAATATGTTATTATTTGACTTACCAAAGCTTGAAATCTTCAAAAAAAGTAAATTTTTAGGGTCTCGAAAATCGAGCCCCCGAAAAATGACGTATCAAAATAATCTAAAATAAGCTAAAATAAGTTACTGAAAAACAAATCAAACGACTCCTAAGTGCTTAATATGTAATTATTTGAGTACTCGAAGCTTTAAATCTCAAAAAAATGAAATTTTCAGGGTTTCGAAAATCGAGCCCCCAAAAACTACGTCTCAAAACAAGCTAAAATAAGTGACCGAAAACAACTCAAATCACTCCTAAGTGCTTAATATGTAATTATTTGAGTTCCCAAAGCTTTAAATCTCAAAAAAAAAAATATTTTTAGGGTCTCGAAAATCGAGTCTCCGATAAACGACGTATAAAAATAAGCTAAAATAAGTGACCGAAAAATAAATCAAAAGACTCCTAAGTGCTTAATATGTAATTATTTGAGTTCTCGAAACTTTAAATCTCGAAAAAATGAAATTTTCAGGGTTTCGAAAATCGAGCCCGCGAAAAACGACGTGTGATAACAAGCTAAAATAAGTGACCGAAAATCAAATCAAATGACTCCTAAGTGCTTAGTATGTTATTATTTGACGACCCAAAGCTTTAGATCATGAAAAATGAAAATTTTTAGGGACTTAAAAATCGAGCCCCCGAAAAACGACGTCTCAAAATAAGCTAATTTAAGTGGCCGAAAAATAAATCAAATGAATTCTAAGTGCTTAATATATTATTATTTGACTTCACAAATCTTTAAATCTTCAAATAAAGCATATTTTTATGGTCTCGAAAATCGAGCCCCCGAAAAACGACGTCTCAAATTAATCAAAAATAAGTGAACGAAAAACAAATCAAACGATTCCTAAGTTCTTAATATGTTATTATATGAGTTCCCGAAGCTTTAAATCTCGAAAAAATAAAATTTTTAGGGTCTCGAAAATCGAGCCTTCAAAAAATGACGTATCAAAATAAGCTAAAATAATTGACCGAAAAACAAATCAAACGACTCCTAAGTGCTTAATATGTAATTATTTGAGTTCTCGAAGCTTTAAATCTCGAAAAAATAAAATTTTTCAGGCTTTCGAAAATCGAGCCCGCGAAAAACGACGTCTCAAAACAAGCTAAAATAAGTGACCGAAAATCAAATCAAATGACTCCTAAGTGCTTAGTATGTTATTATTTGACGACCCAAAGATTTAGATCATGAAAAATGCAAATTTTTAGGGTCTGGAAAATCGAGCCCCCGAAAAACGACGTCTCAAAATAAGCTAATTTAAGTGGCCGAAAAATAAATCAAATGACTTCTAAAAGCTTAATATATTATTATTTGACTTCCAAAATCTTTAAATCTTCAAATAAAGCATATTTTTATGGTATCGAAAATCGAGCCCCCGAAAAACGACGTCTCAAAATAAGCAAAAATAAGTGACCGAAAAACAAATCAAACGATTCCTAAGTTTTTAATATGTTATTATATGAGTTCCCGAAGCTTTAAATCTCGAAAAAATATAATTTTTAGGGTATCAAAAATCATCCCCCGAAAAACCACGTATCAATATAAGCTAAATTAAGTGACCGATAAACAAATCAAATCACTCCTAAGTGCTTAATATGTAATTATTTGAGTTCCCGAAGCTTTAAATCTCGAAAAAATGAAATTTTTAGGGTCTCGAAAACGAGCCCCCGAAAAACGACTTCTCGAAATAAACTAAAATAAGTGACCGGAAAATAAATCGAATGACTCCTTAATGCTTAATATATTATTATTTGACTTCCCAAAGCTTTAAATCTTAAAAGAAAGTAAATTATTAGGGTCTCGAAAATTGAGCCTCTGAAATACGACGTCTCAAAATAAGCAAAATAAGTGACCGAAAAACAAATCAAACGATTCCTAAGTGCTTAATATGTTATTATATGAGTTCCCGAAGCTTTAAATCACGGAAAAATTAAATTTTTAGAGTCTCGAAAATCGACCCCTCGAAAAACGACGTATCAAAATAAGCTAAAATAAGTGACCGAAAAACAAATCAAATGACTCCTAAGTGCTTAATATGTTATTATTTGACTTCCCAAAGCATTAAATCTTAAAAAAGAGCATATTTTTAGGGTCTCGATAATCGAGCCCTCGAAAAACGACGTCTCAAAATAAGCAAAAATAAGTGACCGAAAAACAAATCAAACGATTCCTAAATGCTTAATATGTTATTATATGAGTTCCCGAAGCTTTAAATCTCGAAAAAATGAAATTTTTAGGGTCTCGAAAAACGACGTATCAAAATAAGCTAAAATAAGTGACCAAAAAACAAATCAAACTTCTCCTAAGTGCTTAATATGTAATATTTGAGTTCTCGAAGCTTTAGATCTCGAAAAAATGAAATTTTCAGGCTCTCGAAAATCGAGCCCGCGAAAAACGACGTCTCAAAATAAGCTAAAATAAGTGACCGAAAAACAAATCAAATGACTCCTAAGTGCTTAATATGTTATTATTAGACTTACCAAAGCTTTAAATCTTCAAAAAAAGTAAATTTTTAGGGTCTCGAAAATCGAGCCCCCGAAAAACGACGTATCAAAATAAGCTAAAATAAGTGACCAAAAACAAATCAAATCACTCCTAAGTGCTTAATATGTAATTATTTGAGTTCCCGAAGCTTTAGATCTCGAAAAAATGAAATTTTCAGGGTCTCGAAAATCGAGCCCGCGAAAAACGACGTCTCAAAATAAGCTAAAATAAATGACCGAAAAACAAATCAAATGACTCCTAAGTTCTTAATATGTTATTATTTGACTTACCAAAGCTTGAAATCTTCAAAAAAAGTAAATTTTTAGGGTCTCGAAAATCGAGCCCCCGAAAAATGACGTATCAAAATAATCTAAAATAAGCTAAAATAAGTTACTGAAAAACAAATCAAACGACTCCTAAGTGCTTAATATGTAATTATTTGAGTACTCGAAGCTTTAAATCTCAAAAAAATGAAATTTACAGGGTTTCGAAAATCGAGCCCCCAAAAACTACGTCTCAAAACAAGCTAAAATAAGTGACCGAAAACAACTCAAATCACTCCTAAGTGCTTAATATGTAATTATTTGAGTTCCCAAAGCTTTAAATCTCAAAAAAAAAAAATATTTTTAGGGTCTCGAAAATCGAGTCTCCGATAAACGACGTATAAAAATAAGCTAAAATAAGTGACCGAAAAATAAATCAAAAGACTCCTAAGTGCTTAATATGTAATTATTTGAGTTCTCGAAACTTTAAATCTCGAAAAAATGAAATTTTCAGGGTTTCGAAAATCGAGCCCGCGAAAAACGACGTGTGATAACAAGCTAAAATAAGTGACCGAAAATCAAATCAAATGACTCCTAAGTGCTTAGTATGTTATTATTTGACGACCCAAAGCTTTAGATCATGAAAAATGAAAATTTTTAGGGACTTAAAAATCGAGCCCCCGAAAAACGACGTCTCAAAATAAGCTAATTTAAGTGGCCGAAAAATAAACCAAATGAATTCTAAGTGCTTAATATATTATTATTTGACTTCACAAATCTTTAAATCTTCAAATAAAGCATATTTTTATGGTCTCGAAAATCGAGCCCCCGAAAAACGACGTCTCAAATTAATCAAAAATAAGTGAACGAAAAACAAATCAAACGATTCCTAAGTTCTTAATATGTTATTATATGAGTTCCCGAAGCTTTAAATCTCGAAAAAATAAAATTTTTAGGGTCTCGAAAATCGAGCCTTCAAAAAATGACGTATCAAAATAAGCTAAAATAAGTGACCGAAAAACAAATCAAACGACTCCTAAGTGCTTAATATGTAATTATTTGAGTTCTCGAAGCTTTAAATCTCGAAAAAATAAAATTTTTCAGGCTTTCGAAAATCGAGCCCGCGAAAAACGACGTCTCAAAACAAGCTAAAATAAGTGACCGAAAATCAAATCAAATGACTCCTAAGTGCTTAGTATGTTATTATTTGACGACCCAAAGATTTAGATCATGAAAAATGCAAATTTTTAGGGTCTGGAAAATCGAGCCCCCGAAAAACGACGTCTCAAAATAAGCTAATTTAAGTGGCCGAAAAATAAATCAAATGACTTCTAAATGCTTAATATATTATTATTTGACTTCCAAAATCTTTAAATCTTCAAATAAAGCATATTTTTATGGTATCGAAAATCGAGCCCCCGAAAAACGACGTCTCAAAATAAGCAAAAATAAGTGACCGAAAAACAAATCAAACGATTCCTAAGTTTTTAATATGTTATTATATGAGTTCCCGAAGCTTTAAATCTCGAAAAAATATAATTTTTAGGGTATCAAAAATCATCCCCCGAAAAACCACGTATCAATATAAGCTAAAATAAGTGACCGATAAACAAATCAAATCACTCCTAAGTGCTTAATATGTAATTATTTGAGTTCCCGAAGCTTTAAATCTCGAAAAAATGAAATTTTTAGGGTCTCGAAAACGAGCCCCCGAAAAACGACTTCTCGAAATAAACTAAAATAAGTGACCGGAAAATAAATCGAATGACTCCTTAATGCTTAATATATTATTATTTGACTTCCCAAAGCTTTAAATCTTAAAAGAAAGTAAATTATTAGGGTCTCGAAAATTGAGCCTCTGAAATACGACGTCTCAAAATAAGCAAAATAAGTGACCGAAAAACAAATCAAACGATTCCTAAGTGCTTAATATGTTATTATATGAGTTCCCGAAGCTTTAAATCACGGAAAAATTAAATTTTTAGAGTCTCGAAAATCGACCCCTCGAAAAACGACGTATCAAAATAAGCTAAAATAAGTGACCGAAAAACAAATCAAATGACTCCTAAGTGCTTAATATGTTATTATTTGACTTCCCAAAGCATTAAATCTTAAAAAAGAGCATATTTTTAGGGTCTCGATAATCGAGCCCTCGAAAAACGACGTCTCAAAATAAGCAAAAATAAGTGACCGAAAAACAAATCAAACGATTCCTAAATGCTTAATATGTTATTATATGAGTTCCCGAAGCTTTAATCTCGAAAAAATGAAATTTTTAGGGTCTCGAAAATCGAGCCCTCGAAAAACGACGTATCAAAATAAGCTAAAATAAGTGACAAAAAAACAAATCAAACTTCTCCTAAGTGCTTAATATGTAATATTTGAGTTCTCGAAGCTTTAGATCTCGAAAAAATGAAATTTTCAGGCTCTCGAAAATCGAGCCCGCGAAAAACGACGTCTCAAAATAAGCTAAAATAAGTGACCGAAAAACAAATCAAATGACTCCTAAGTGCTTAATATGTTATTATTAGACTTACCAAAGCTTTAAATCTTCAAAAAAAGTAAATTTTTAGGGTCTCGAAAATCGAGCCCCCGAAAAACGACGTATCAAAATAAGCTAAAATAAGTGACCAAAAACAAATCAAATCACTCCTAAGTGCTTAATATGTAATTATTTGAGTTCCCGAAGCTTTAGATCTCGAAAAAATGAAATTTTCAGGGTCTCGAAAATCGAGCCCGCGAAAAACGACGTCTCAAAATAAGCTAAAATAAATGACCGAAAAACAAATCAAATGACTCCTAAGTTCTTAATATGTTATTATTTGACTTACCAAAGCTTGAAATCTTCAAAAAAAGTAAATTTTTAGGGTCTCGAAAATCGAGCCCCCGAAAAATGACGTATCAAAATAATCTAAAATAAGCTAAAATAAGTTACTGAAAAACAAATCAAACGACTCCTAAGTGCTTAATATGTAATTATTTGAGTACTCGAAGCTTTAAATCTCAAAAAAATGAAATTTTCAGGGTTTCGAAAATCGAGCCCCCAAAAACTACGTCTCAAAACAAGCTAAAATAAGTGACCGAAAACAACTCAAATCACTCCTAAGTGCTTAATATGTAATTATTTGAGTTCCCAAAGCTTTAAATCTCAAAAAAAAAAAATATTTTTAGGGTCTCGAAAATCGAGTCTCCGATAAACGACGTATAAAAATAAGCTAAAATAAGTGACCGAAAAATAAATCAAAAGACTCCTAAGTGCTTAATATGTAATTATTTGAGTTCTCGAAACTTTAAATCTCGAAAAAATGAAATTTTCAGGGTTTCGAAAATCGAGCCCGCGAAAAACGACGTGTGATAACAAGCTAAAATAAGTGACCGAAAATCAAATCAAATGACTCCTAAGTGCTTAGTATGTTATTATTTGACGACCCAAAGCTTTAGATCATGAAAAATGAAAATTTTTAGGGACTTAAAAATCGAGCCCCCGAAAAACGACGTCTCAAAATAAGCTAATTTAAGTGGCCGAAAAATAAACCAAATGAATTCTAAGTGCTTAATATATTATTATTTGACTTCACAAATCTTTAAATCTTCAAATAAAGCATATTTTTATGGTCTCGAAAATCGAGCCCCCGAAAAACGACGTCTCAAATTAATCAAAAATAAGTGAACGAAAAACAAATCAAACGATTCCTAAGTTCTTAATATGTTATTATATGAGTTCCCGAAGCTTTAAATCTCGAAAAAATAAAATTTTTAGGGTCTCGAAAATCGAGCCTTCAAAAAATGACGTATCAAAATAAGCTAAAATAAGTGACCGAAAAACAAATCAAACGACTCCTAAGTGCTTAATATGTAATTATTTGAGTTCTCGAAGCTTTAAATCTCGAAAAAATAAAATTTTTCAGGCTTTCGAAAATCGAGCCCGCGAAAAACGACGTCTCAAAACAAGCTAAAATAAGTGACCGAAAATCAAATCAAATGACTCCTAAGTGCTTAGTATGTTATTATTTGACGACCCAAAGATTTAGATCATGAAAAATGCAAATTTTTAGGGTCTGGAAAATCGAGCCCCCGAAAAACGACGTCTCAAAATAAGCTAATTTAAGTGGCCGAAAAATAAATCAAATGACTTCTAAATGCTTAATATATTATTATTTGACTTCCAAAATCTTTAAATCTTCAAATAAAGCATATTTTTATGGTATCGAAAATCGAGCCCCCGAAAAACGACGTCTCAAAATAAGCAAAAATAAGTGACCGAAAAACAAATCAAACGATTCCTAAGTTTTTAATATGTTATTATATGAGTTCCCGAAGCTTTAAATCTCGAAAAAATATAATTTTTAGGGTATCAAAAATCATCCCCCGAAAAACCACGTATCAATATAAGCTAAAATAAGTGACCGATAAACAAATCAAATCACTCCTAAGTGCTTAATATGTAATTATTTGAGTTCCCGAAGCTTTAAATCTCGAAAAAATGAAATTTTTAGGGTCTCGAAAACGAGCCCCCGAAAAACGACTTCTCGAAATAAACTAAAATAAGTGACCGGAAAATAAATCGAATGACTCCTTAATGCTTAATATATTATTATTTGACTTCCCAAAGCTTTAAATCTTAAAAGAAAGTAAATTATTAGGGTCTCGAAAATTGAGCCTCTGAAATACGACGTCTCAAAATAAGCAAAATAAGTGACCGAAAAACAAATCAAACGATTCCTAAGTGCTTAATATGTTATTATATGAGTTCCCGAAGCTTTAAATCACGGAAAAATTAAATTTTTAGAGTCTCGAAAATCGACCCCTCGAAAAACGACGTATCAAAATAAGCTAAAATAAGTGACCGAAAAACAAATCAAATGACTCCTAAGTGCTTAATATGTTATTATTTGACTTCCCAAAGCATTAAATCTTAAAAAAGAGCATATTTTTAGGGTCTCGATAATCGAGCCCTCGAAAAACGACGTCTCAAAATAAGCAAAAATAAGTGACCGAAAAACAAATCAAACGATTCCTAAATGCTTAATATGTTATTATATGAGTTCCCGAAGCTTTAAATCTCGAAAAAATGAAATTTTTAGGGTCTCGAAAATCGAGCCCTCGAAAAACGACGTATCAAAATAAGCTAAAATAAGTGACAAAAAAACAAATCAAACTTCTCCTAAGTGCTTAATATGTAATATTTGAGTTCTCGAAGCTTTAGATCTCGAAAAAATGAAATTTTCAGGCTCTCGAAAATCGAGCCCGCGAAAAACGACGTCTCAAAATAAGCTAAAATAAGTGACCGAAAAACAAATCAAATGACTCCTAAGTGCTTAATATGTTATTATTAGACTTACCAAAGCTTTAAATCTTCAAAAAAAGTAAATTTTTAGGGTCTCGAAAATCGAGCCCCCGAAAAACGACGTATCAAAATAAGCTAAAATAAGTGACCAAAAACAAATCAAATCACTCCTAAGTGCTTAATATGTAATTATTTGAGTTCCCGAAGCTTTAGATCTCGAAAAAATGAAATTTTCAGGGTCTCGAAAATCGAGCCCGCGAAAAACGACGTCTCAAAATAAGCTAAAATAAATGACCGAAAAACAAATCAAATGACTCCTAAGTTCTTAATATGTTATTATTTGACTTACCAAAGCTTGAAATCTTCAAAAAAAGTAAATTTTTAGGGTCTCGAAAATCGAGCCCCCGAAAAATGACGTATCAAAATAATCTAAAATAAGCTAAAATAAGTTACTGAAAAACAAATCAAACGACTCCTAAGTGCTTAATATGTAATTATTTGAGTACTCGAAGCTTTAAATCTCAAAAAAATGAAATTTTCAGGGTTTCGAAAATCGAGCCCCCAAAAACTACGTCTCAAAACAAGCTAAAATAAGTGACCGAAAACAACTCAAATCACTCCTAAGTGCTTAATATGTAATTATTTGAGTTCCCAAAGCTTTAAATCTCAAAAAAAAAAAATATTTTTAGGGTCTCGAAAATCGAGTCTCCGATAAACGACGTATAAAAATAAGCTAAAATAAGTGACCGAAAAATAAATCAAAAGACTCCTAAGTGCTTAATATGTAATTATTTGAGTTCTCGAAACTTTAAATCTCGAAAAAATGAAATTTTCAGGGTTTCGAAAATCGAGCCCGCGAAAAACGACGTGTGATAACAAGCTAAAATAAGTGACCGAAAATCAAATCAAATGACTCCTAAGTGCTTAGTATGTTATTATTTGACGACCCAAAGCTTTAGATCATGAAAAATGAAAATTTTTAGGGACTTAAAAATCGAGCCCCCGAAAAACGACGTCTCAAAATAAGCTAATTTAAGTGGCCGAAAAATAAACCAAATGAATTCTAAGTGCTTAATATATTATTATTTGACTTCACAAATCTTTAAATCTTCAAATAAAGCATATTTTTATGGTCTCGAAAATCGAGCCCCCGAAAAACGACGTCTCAAATTAATCAAAAATAAGTGAACGAAAAACAAATCAAACGATTCCTAAGTTCTTAATATGTTATTATATGAGTTCCCGAAGCTTTAAATCTCGAAAAAATAAAATTTTTAGGGTCTCGAAAATCGAGCCTTCAAAAAATGACGTATCAAAATAAGCTAAAATAAGTGACCGAAAAACAAATCAAACGACTCCTAAGTGCTTAATATGTAATTATTTGAGTTCTCGAAGCTTTAAATCTCGAAAAAATAAAATTTTTCAGGCTTTCGAAAATCGAGCCCGCGAAAAACGACGTCTCAAAACAAGCTAAAATAAGTGACCGAAAATCAAATCAAATGACTCCTAAGTGCTTAGTATGTTATTATTTGACGACCCAAAGATTTAGATCATGAAAAATGCAAATTTTTAGGGTCTGGAAAATCGAGCCCCCGAAAAACGACGTCTCAAAATAAGCTAATTTAAGTGGCCGAAAAATAAATCAAATGACTTCTAAATGCTTAATATATTATTATTTGACTTCCAAAATCTTTAAATCTTCAAATAAAGCATATTTTTATGGTATCGAAAATCGAGCCCCCGAAAAACGACGTCTCAAAATAAGCAAAAATAAGTGACCGAAAAACAAATCAAACGATTCCTAAGTTTTTAATATGTTATTATATGAGTTCCCGAAGCTTTAAATCTCGAAAAAATATAATTTTTAGGGTATCAAAAATCATCCCCCGAAAAACCACGTATCAATATAAGCTAAAATAAGTGACCGATAAACAAATCAAATCACTCCTAAGTGCTTAATATGTAATTATTTGAGTTCCCGAAGCTTTAAATCTCGAAAAAATGAAATTTTTAGGGTCTCGAAAACGAGCCCCCGAAAAACGACTTCTCGAAATAAACTAAAATAAGTGACCGGAAAATAAATCGAATGACTCCTTAATGCTTAATATATTATTATTTGACTTCCCAAAGCTTTAAATCTTAAAAGAAAGTAAATTATTAGGGTCTCGAAAATTGAGCCTCTGAAATACGACGTCTCAAAATAAGCAAAATAAGTGACCGAAAAACAAATCAAACGATTCCTAAGTGCTTAATATGTTATTATATGAGTTCCCGAAGCTTTAAATCACGGAAAAATTAAATTTTTAGAGTCTCGAAAATCGACCCCTCGAAAAACGACGTATCAAAATAAGCTAAAATAAGTGACCGAAAAACAAATCAAATGACTCCTAAGTGCTTAATATGTTATTATTTGACTTCCCAAAGCATTAAATCTTAAAAAAGAGCATATTTTTAGGGTCTCGATAATCGAGCCCTCGAAAAACGACGTCTCAAAATAAGCAAAAATAAGTGACCGAAAAACAAATCAAACGATTCCTAAATGCTTAATATGTTATTATATGAGTTCCCGAAGCTTTAAATCTCGAAAAAATGAAATTTTTAGGGTCTCGAAAATCGAGCCCTCGAAAAACGACGTATCAAAATAAGCTAAAATAAGTGACAAAAAAACAAATCAAACTTCTCCTAAGTGCTTAATATGTAATATTTGAGTTCTCGAAGCTTTAGATCTCGAAAAAATGAAATTTTCAGGCTCTCGAAAATCGAGCCCGCGAAAAACGACGTCTCAAAATAAGCTAAAATAAGTGACCGAAAAACAAATCAAATGACTCCTAAGTGCTTAATATGTTATTATTAGACTTACCAAAGCTTTAAATCTTCAAAAAAAGTAAATTTTTAGGGTCTCGAAAATCGAGCCCCCGAAAAACGACGTATCAAAATATGCTAAAATAAGTGACCAAAAACAAATCAAATCACTCCTAAGTGCTTAATATGTAATTATTTGAGTTCCCGAAGCTTTAGATCTCGAAAAAATGAAATTTTCAGGGTCTCGAAAATCGAGCCCGCGAAAAACGACGTCTCAAAATAAGCTAAAATAAATGACCGAAAAACAAATCAAATGACTCCTAAGTTCTTATTATGTTATTATTTGACTTACCAAAGCTTGAAATCTTCAAAAAAAGTAAATTTTTAGGGTCTCGAAAATCGAGCCCCCGAAAAATGACGTATCAAAATAATCTAAAATAAGCTAAAATAAGTTACTGAAAAACAAATCAAACGACTCCTAAGTGCTTAATATGTAATTATTTGAGTACTCGAAGCTTTAAATCTCAAAAAAATGAAATTTTCAGGGTTTCGAAAATCGAGCCCCCAAAAACTACGTCTCAAAACAAGCTAAAATAAGTGACCGAAAACAACTCAAATCACTCCTAAGTGCTTAATATGTAATTATTTGAGTTCCCAAAGCTTTAAATCTTAAAAAAAAAAAATATTTTTAGGGTCTCGAAAATCGAGTCTCCGATAAACGACGTATAAAAATAAGCTAAAATAAGTGACCGAAAAATAAATCAAAAGACTCCTAAGTGCTTAATATGTAATTATTTGAGTTCTCGAAACTTTAAATCTCGAAAAAATGAAATTTTCAGGGTTTCGAAAATCGAGCCCGCGAAAAACGACGTGTGATAACAAGCTAAAATAAGTGACCGAAAATCAAATCAAATGACTCCTAAGTGCTTAGTATGTTATTATTTGACGACCCAAAGCTTTAGATCATGAAAAATGAAAATTTTTAGGGACTTAAAAATCGAGCCCCCGAAAAACGACGTCTCAAAATAAGCTAATTTAAGTGGCCGAAAAATAAACCAAATGAATTCTAAGTGCTTAATATATTATTATTTGACTTCACAAATCTTTAAATCTTCAAATAAAGCATATTTTTATGGTCTCGAAAATCGAGCCCCCGAAAAACGACGTCTCAAATTAATCAAAAATAAGTGAACGAAAAACAAATCAAACGATTCCTAAGTTCTTAATATGTTATTATATGAGTTCCCGAAGCTTTAAATCTCGAAAAAATAAAATTTTTAGGGTCTCGAAAATCGAGCCTTCAAAAAATGACGTATCAAAATAAGCTAAAATAAGTGACCGAAAAACAAATCAAACGACTCCTAAGTGCTTAATATGTAATTATTTGAGTTCTCGAAGCTTTAAATCTCGAAAAAATAAAATTTTTCAGGCTTTCGAAAATCGAGCCCGCGAAAAACGACGTCTCAAAACAAGCTAAAATAAGTGACCGAAAATCAAATCAAATGACTCCTAAGTGCTTAGTATGTTATTATTTGACGACCCAAAGATTTAGATCATGAAAAATGCAAATTTTTAGGGTCTGGAAAATCGAGCCCCCGAAAAACGACGTCTCAAAATAAGCTAATTTAAGTGGCCGAAAAATAAATCAAATGACTTCTAAATGCTTAATATATTATTATTTGACTTCCAAAATCTTTAAATCTTCAAATAAAGCATATTTTTATGGTATCGAAAATCGAGCCCCCGAAAAACGACGTCTCAAAATAAGCAAAAATAAGTGACCGAAAAACAAATCAAACGATTCCTAAGTTTTTAATATGTTATTATATGAGTTCCCGAAGCTTTAAATCTCGAAAAAATATAATTTTTAGGGTATCAAAAATCATCCCCCGAAAAACCACGTATCAATATAAGCTAAAATAAGTGACCGATAAACAAATCAAATCACTCCTAAGTGCTTAATATGTAATTATTTGAGTTCCCGAAGCTTTAAATCTCGAAAAAATGAAATTTTTAGGGTCTCGAAAACGAGCCCCCGAAAAACGACTTCTCGAAATAAACTAAAATAAGTGACCGGAAAATAAATCGAATGACTCCTTAATGCTTAATATATTATTATTTGACTTCCCAAAGCTTTAAATCTTAAAAGAAAGTAAATTATTAGGGTCTCGAAAATCGAGCCCGCGAAAAACGACGTCTCAAAATAAGCTAAAATAAATGACCGAAAAACAAATCAAATGACTCCTAAGTTCTTAATATGTTATTATTTGACTTACCAAAGCTTGAAATCTTCAAAAAAAGTAAATTTTTAGGGTCTCGAAAATCGAGCCCCCGAAAAATGACGTATCAAAATAATCTAAAATAAGCTAAAATAAGTTACTGAAAAACAAATCAAACGACTCCTAAGTGCTTAATATGTAATTATTTGAGTACTCGAAGCTTTAAATCTCAAAAAAATGAAATTTTCAGGGTTTCGAAAATCGAGCCCCCAAAAACTACATCTCAAAACAAGCTAAAATAAGTGACCGAAAACAACTCAAATCACTCCTAAGTGCTTAATATGTAATTATTTGAGTTCCCAAAGCTTTAAATCTCAAAAAAAAAAATATTTTTAGGGTCTCGAAAATCGAGTCTCCGATAAACGACGTATAAAAATAAGCTAAAATAAGTGACCGAAAAATAAATCAAAAGACTCCTAAGTGCTTAATATGTAATTATTTGAGTTCTCGAAACTTTAAATCTCGAAAAAATGAAATTTTCAGGGTTTCGAAAATCGAGCCCGCGAAAAACGACGTGTGATAACAAGCTAAAATAAGTGACCGAAAATCAAATCAAATGACTCCTAAGTGCTTAGTATGTTATTATTTGACGACCCAAAGCTTTAGATCATGAAAAATGAAAATTTTTAGGGACTTAAAAATCGAGCCCCCGAAAAACGACGTCTCAAAATAAGCTAATTTAAGTGGCCGAAAAATAAACCAAATGAATTCTAAGTGCTTAATATATTATTATTTGACTTCACAAATCTTTAAATCTTCAAATAAAGCATATTTTTATGGTCTCGAAAATCGAGCCCCCGAAAAACGACGTCTCAAATTAATCAAAAATAAGTGAACGAAAAACAAATCAAACGATTCCTAAGTTCTTAATATGTTATTATATGAGTTCCCGAAGCTTTAAATCTCGAAAAAATAAAATTTTTAGGGTCTCGAAAATCGAGCCTTCAAAAAATGACGTATCAAAATAAGCTAAAATAAGTGACCGAAAAACAAATCAAACGACTCCTAAGTGCTTAATATGTAATTATTTGAGTTCTCGAAGCTTTAAATCTCGAAAAAATAAAATTTTTCAGGCTTTCGAAAATCGAGCCCGCGAAAAACGACGTCTCAAAACAAGCTAAAATAAGTGACCGAAAATCAAATCAAATGACTCCTAAGTGCTTAGTATGTTATTATTTGACGACCCAAAGATTTAGATCATGAAAAATGCAAATTTTTAGGGTCTGGAAAATCGAGCCCCCGAAAAACGACGTCTCAAAATAAGCTAATTTAAGTGGCCGAAAAATAAATCAAATGACTTCTAAATGCTTAATATATTATTATTTGACTTCCAAAATCTTTAAATCTTCAAATAAAGCATATTTTTATGGTATCGAAAATCGAGCCCCCGAAAAACGACGTCTCAAAATAAGCAAAAATAAGTGACCGAAAAACAAATCAAACGATTCCTAAGTTTTTAATATGTTATTATATGAGTTCCCGAAGCTTTAAATCTCGAAAAAATATAATTTTTAGGGTATCAAAAATCATCCCCCGAAAAACCACGTATCAATATAAGCTAAAATAAGTGACCGATAAACAAATCAAATCACTCCTAAGTGCTTAATATGTAATTATTTGAGTTCCCGAAGCTTTAAATCTCGAAAAAATGAAATTTTTAGGGTCTCGAAAACGAGCCCCCGAAAAACGACTTCTCGAAATAAACTAAAATAAGTGACCGGAAAATAAATCGAATGACTCCTTAATGCTTAATATATTATTATTTGACTTCCCAAAGCTTTAAATCTTAAAAGAAAGTAAATTATTAGGGTCTCGAAAATTGAGCCTCTGAAATACGACGTCTCAAAATAAGCAAAATAAGTGACCGAAAAACAAATCAAACGATTCCTAAGTGCTTAATATGTTATTATATGAGTTCCCGAAGCTTTAAATCACGGAAAAATTAAATTTTTAGAGTCTCGAAAATCGACCCCTCGAAAAACGACGTATCAAAATAAGCTAAAATAAGTGACCGAAAAACAAATCAAATGACTCCTAAGTGCTTAATATGTTATTATTTGACTTCCCAAAGCATTAAATCTTAAAAAAGAGCATATTTTTAGGGTCTCGATAATCGAGCCCTCGAAAAACGACGTCTCAAAATAAGCAAAAATAAGTGACCGAAAAACAAATCAAACGATTCCTAAATGCTTAATATGTTATTATATGAGTTCCCGAAGCTTTAAATCTCGAAAAAATGAAATTTTTAGGGTCTCGAAAATCGAGCCCTCGAAAAACGACGTATCAAAATAAGCTAAAATAAGTGACAAAAAAACAAATCAAACTTCTCCTAAGTGCTTAATATGTAATATTTGAGTTCTCGAAGCTTTAGATCTCGAAAAAATGAAATTTTCAGGCTCTCGAAAATCGAGCCCGCGAAAAACGACGTCTCAAAATAAGCTAAAATAAGTGACCGAAAAACAAATCAAATGACTCCTAAGTGCTTAATATGTTATTATTAGACTTACCAAAGCTTTAAATCTTCAAAAAAAGTAAATTTTTAGGGTCTCGAAAATCGAGCCCCCGAAAAACGACGTATCAAAATATGCTAAAATAAGTGACCAAAAACAAATCAAATCACTCCTAAGTGCTTAATATGTAATTATTTGAGTTCCCGAAGCTTTAGATCTCGAAAAAATGAAATTTTCAGGGTCTCGAAAATCGAGCCCGCGAAAAACGACGTCTCAAAATAAGCTAAAATAAATGACCGAAAAACAAATCAAATGACTCCTAAGTTCTTATTATGTTATTATTTGACTTACCAAAGCTTGAAATCTTCAAAAAAAGTAAATTTTTAGGGTCTCGAAAATCGAGCCCCCGAAAAATGACGTATCAAAATAATCTAAAATAAGCTAAAATAAGTTACTGAAAAACAAATCAAACGACTCCTAAGTGCTTAATATGTAATTATTTGAGTACTCGAAGCTTTAAATCTCAAAAAAATGAAATTTTCAGGGTTTCGAAAATCGAGCCCCCAAAAACTACGTCTCAAAACAAGCTAAAATAAGTGACCGAAAACAACTCAAATCACTCCTAAGTGCTTAATATGTAATTATTTGAGTTCCCAAAGCTTTAAATCTTAAAAAAAAAAAATATTTTTAGGGTCTCGAAAATCGAGTCTCCGATAAACGACGTATAAAAATAAGCTAAAATAAGTGACCGAAAAATAAATCAAAAGACTCCTAAGTGCTTAATATGTAATTATTTGAGTTCTCGAAACTTTAAATCTCGAAAAAATGAAATTTTCAGGGTTTCGAAAATCGAGCCCGCGAAAAACGACGTGTGATAACAAGCTAAAATAAGTGACCGAAAATCAAATCAAATGACTCCTAAGTGCTTAGTATGTTATTATTTGACGACCCAAAGCTTTAGATCATGAAAAATGAAAATTTTTAGGGACTTAAAAATCGAGCCCCCGAAAAACGACGTCTCAAAATAAGCTAATTTAAGTGGCCGAAAAATAAACCAAATGAATTCTAAGTGCTTAATATATTATTATTTGACTTCACAAATCTTTAAATCTTCAAATAAAGCATATTTTTATGGTCTCGAAAATCGAGCCCCCGAAAAACGACGTCTCAAATTAATCAAAAATAAGTGAACGAAAAACAAATCAAACGATTCCTAAGTTCTTAATATGTTATTATATGAGTTCCCGAAGCTTTAAATCTCGAAAAAATAAAATTTTTAGGGTCTCGAAAATCGAGCCTTCAAAAAATGACGTATCAAAATAAGCTAAAATAAGTGACCGAAAAACAAATCAAACGACTCCTAAGTGCTTAATATGTAATTATTTGAGTTCTCGAAGCTTTAAATCTCGAAAAAATAAAATTTTTCAGGCTTTCGAAAATCGAGCCCGCGAAAAACGACGTCTCAAAACAAGCTAAAATAAGTGACCGAAAATCAAATCAAATGACTCCTAAGTGCTTAGTATGTTATTATTTGACGACCCAAAGATTTAGATCATGAAAAATGCAAATTTTTAGGGTCTGGAAAATCGAGCCCCCGAAAAACGACGTCTCAAAATAAGCTAATTTAAGTGGCCGAAAAATAAATCAAATGACTTCTAAATGCTTAATATATTATTATTTGACTTCCAAAATCTTTAAATCTTCAAATAAAGCATATTTTTATGGTATCGAAAATCGAGCCCCCGAAAAACGACGTCTCAAAATAAGCAAAAATAAGTGACCGAAAAACAAATCAAACGATTCCTAAGTTTTTAATATGTTATTATATGAGTTCCCGAAGCTTTAAATCTCGAAAAAATATAATTTTTAGGGTATCAAAAATCATCCCCCGAAAAACCACGTATCAATATAAGCTAAAATAAGTGACCGATAAACAAATCAAATCACTCCTAAGTGCTTAATATGTAATTATTTGAGTTCCCGAAGCTTTAAATCTCGAAAAAATGAAATTTTTAGGGTCTCGAAAACGAGCCCCCGAAAAACGACTTCTCGAAATAAACTAAAATAAGTGACCGGAAAATAAATCGAATGACTCCTTAATGCTTAATATATTATTATTTGACTTCCCAAAGCTTTAAATCTTAAAAGAAAGTAAATTATTAGGGTCTCGAAAATTGAGCCTCTGAAATACGACGTCTCAAAATAAGCAAAATAAGTGACCGAAAAACAAATCAAACGATTCCTAAGTGCTTAATATGTTATTATATGAGTTCCCGAAGCTTTAAATCACGGAAAAATTAAATTTTTAGAGTCTCGAAAATCGACCCCTCGAAAAACGACGTATCAAAATAAGCTAAAATAAGTGACCGAAAAACAAATCAAATGACTCCTAAGTGCTTAATATGTTATTATTTGACTTCCCAAAGCATTAAATCTTAAAAAAGAGCATATTTTTAGGGTCTCGATAATCGAGCCCTCGAAAAACGACGTCTCAAAATAAGCAAAAATAAGTGACCGAAAAACAAATCAAACGATTCCTAAATGCTTAATATGTTATTATATGAGTTCCCGAAGCTTTAAATCTCGAAAAAATGAAATTTTTAGGGTCTCGAAAATCGAGCCCTCGAAAAACGACGTATCAAAATAAGCTAAAATAAGTGACAAAAAAACAAATCAAACTTCTCCTAAGTGCTTAATATGTAATATTTGAGTTCTCGAAGCTTTAGATCTCGAAAAAATGAAATTTTCAGGCTCTCGAAAATCGAGCCCGCGAAAAACGACGTCTCAAAATAAGCTAAAATAAGTGACCGAAAAACAAATCAAATGACTCCTAAGTGCTTAATATGTTATTATTAGACTTACCAAAGCTTTAAATCTTCAAAAAAAGTAAATTTTTAGGGTCTCGAAAATCGAGCCCCCGAAAAACGACGTATCAAAATAAGCTAAAATAAGTGACCAAAAACAAATCAAATCACTCCTAAGTGCTTAATATGTAATTATTTGAGTTCCCGAAGCTTTAGATCTCGAAAAAATGAAATTTTCAGGGTCTCGAAAATCGAGCCCGCGAAAAACGACGTCTCAAAATAAGCTAAAATAAATGACCGAAAAACAAATCAAATGACTCCTAAGTTCTTAATATGTTATTATTTGACTTACCAAAGCTTGAAATCTTCAAAAAAAGTAAATTTTTAGGGTCTCGAAAATCGAGCCCCCGAAAAATGACGTATCAAAATAATCTAAAATAAGCTAAAATAAGTTACTGAAAAACAAATCAAACGACTCCTAAGTGCTTAATATGTAATTATTTGAGTACTCGAAGCTTTAAATCTCAAAAAAATGAAATTTTCAGGGTTTCGAAAATCGAGCCCCCAAAAACTACGTCTCAAAACAAGCTAAAATAAGTGACCGAAAACAACTCAAATCACTCCTAAGTGCTTAATATGTAATTATTTGAGTTCCCAAAGCTTTAAATCTCAAAAAAAAAAATATTTTTAGGGTCTCGAAAATCGAGTCTCCGATAAACGACGTATAAAAATAAGCTAAAATAAGTGACCGAAAAATAAATCAAAAGACTCCTAAGTGCTTAATATGTAATTATTTGAGTTCTCGAAACTTTAAATCTCGAAAAAATGAAATTTTCAGGGTTTCGAAAATCGAGCCCGCGAAAAACGACGTGTGATAACAAGCTAAAATAAGTGACCGAAAATCAAATCAAATGACTCCTAAGTGCTTAGTATGTTATTATTTGACGACCCAAAGCTTTAGATCATGAAAAATGAAAATTTTTAGGGACTTAAAAATCGAGCCCCCGAAAAACGACGTCTCAAAATAAGCTAATTTAAGTGGCCGAAAAATAAACCAAATGAATTCTAAGTGCTTAATATATTATTATTTGACTTCACAAATCTTTAAATCTTCAAATAAAGCATATTTTTATGGTCTCGAAAATCGAGCCCCCGAAAAACGACGTCTCAAATTAATCAAAAATAAGTGAACGAAAAACAAATCAAACGATTCCTAAGTTCTTAATATGTTATTATATGAGTTCCCGAAGCTTTAAATCTCGAAAAAATAAAATTTTTAGGGTCTCGAAAATCGAGCCTTCAAAAAATGACGTATCAAAATAAGCTAAAATAAGTGACCGAAAAACAAATCAAACGACTCCTAAGTGCTTAATATGTAATTATTTGAGTTCTCGAAGCTTTAAATCTCGAAAAAATAAAATTTTTCAGGCTTTCGAAAATCGAGCCCGCGAAAAACGACGTCTCAAAACAAGCTAAAATAAGTGACCGAAAATCAAATCAAATGACTCCTAAGTGCTTAGTATGTTATTATTTGACGACCCAAAGATTTAGATCATGAAAAATGCAAATTTTTAGGGTCTGGAAAATCGAGCCCCCGAAAAACGACGTCTCAAAATAAGCTAATTTAAGTGGCCGAAAAATAAATCAAATGACTTCTAAATGCTTAATATATTATTATTTGACTTCCAAAATCTTTAAATCTTCAAATAAAGCATATTTTTAAGGTATCGAAAATCGAGCCCCCGATAAACGACGTCTCAAAATAAGTAAAAATAAGTGACCGAAAAACAAATCAAACGATTCCTAAGTTTTTAATATGTTATTATATGAGTTCCCGAAGCTTTAAATCTCGAAAAAATATAATTTTTAGGGTATCAAAAATCATCCCCCGAAAAACCACGTATCAATATAAGCTAAAATAAGTGACCGATAAACAAATCAAATCACTCCTAAGTGCTTAATATGTAATTATTTGAGTTCCCAAAGCTTTAAATCTCGAAAAAATGAAATTTTTAGGGTCTCGAAAACGAGCCCCCGAAAAACGACTTCTCGAAATAAACTAAAATAAGTGACCGGAAAATAAATCGAATGACTCCTTAATGCTTAATATATTATTATTTGACTTCCCAAAGCTTTAAATCTTAAAAGAAAGTAAATTATTAGGGTCTCGAAAATTGAGCCTCTGAAATACGACGTCTCAAAATAAGCAAAATAAGTGACCGAAAAACAAATCAAACGATTCCTAAGTGCTTAATATGTTATTATATGAGTTCCCGAAGCTTTAAATCACGGAAAAATTAAATTTTTAGAGTCTCGAAAATCGACCCCTCGAAAAACGACGTATCAAAATAAGCTAAAATAAGTGACCGAAAAACAAATCAAATGACTCCTAAGTGCATAATATGTTATTATTTGACTTCCCAAAGCATTAAATCTTAAAAAAGAGCATATTTTTAGGGTCTCGATAATCGAGCCCTCGAAAAACGACGTCTCAAAATAAGCAAAAATAAGTGACCGAAAAACAAATCAAACGATTCCTAAATGCTTAATATGTTATTATATGAGTTCCCGAAGCTTTAAATCTCGAAAAAATGAAATTTTTAGGGTCTCGAAAATCGAGCCCTCGAAAAACGACGTATCAAAATAAGCTAAAATAAGTGACCAAAAAACAAATCAAACTTCTCCTAAGTGCTTAATATGTAATATTTGAGTTCTCGAAGCTTTAGATCTCGAAAAAATGAAATTTTCAGGCTCTCGAAAATCGAGCCCGCGAAAAACGACGTCTCAAAATAAGCTAAAATAAGTGACCGAAAAACAAATCAAATGACTCCTAAGTGCTTAATATGTTATTATTAGACTTACCAAAGCTTTAAATCTTCAAAAAAAGTAAATTTTTAGGGTCTCGAAAATCGAGCCCCCGAAAAACGACGTATCAAAATAAGCTAAAATAAGTGACCAAAAACAAATCAAATCACTCCTAAGTGCTTAATATGTAATTATTTGAGTTCCCGAAGCTTTAGATCTCGAAAAAATGAAATTTTCAGGGTCTCGAAAATCGAGCCCGCGAAAAACGACGTCTCAAAATAAGCTAAAATAAATGACCGAAAAACAAATCAAATGACTCCTAAGTTCTTAATATGTTATTATTTGACTTACCAAAGCTTGAAATCTTCAAAAAAAGTAAATTTTTAGGGTCTCGAAAATCGAGCCCCCGAAAAATGACGTATCAAAATAATCTAAAATAAGCTAAAATAAGTTACTGAAAAACAAATCAAACGACTCCTAAGTGCTTAATATGTAATTATTTGAGTACTCGAAGCTTTAAATCTCAAAAAAATGAAATTTTCAGGGTTTCGAAAATCGAGCCCCCAAAAACTACGTCTCAAAACAAGCTAAAATAAGTGACCGAAAACAACTCAAATCACTCCTAAGTGCTTAATATGTAATTATTTGAGTTCCCAAAGCTTTAAATCTCAAAAAAAAAAATATTTTTAGGGTCTCGAAAATCGAGTCTCCGATAAACGACGTATAAAAATAAGCTAAAATAAGTGACCGAAAAATAAATCAAAAGACTCCTAAGTGCTTAATATGTAATTATTTGAGTTCTCGAAACTTTAAATCTCGAAAAAATGAAATTTTCAGGGTTTCGAAAATCGAGCCCACGAAAAACGACGTGTGATAACAAGCTAAAATAAGTGACCGAAAATCAAATCAAATGACTCCTAAGTGCTTAGTATGTTATTATTTGACGACCCAAAGCTTTAGATCATGAAAAATGAAAATTTTTAGGGACTTAAAAATCGAGCCCCCGAAAAACGACGTCTCAAAATAAGCTAATTTAAGTGGCCGAAAAATAAACCAAATGAATTCTAAGTGCTTAATATATTATTATTTGACTTCACAAATCTTTAAATCTTCAAATAAAGCATATTTTTATGGTCTCGAAAATCGAGCCCCCGAAAAACGACGTCTCAAATTAATCAAAAATAAGTGAACGAAAAACAAATCAAACGATTCCTAAGTTCTTAATATGTTATTATATGAGTTCCCGAAGCTTTAAATCTCGAAAAAATAAAATTTTTAGGGTCTCGAAAATCGAGCCTTCAAAAAATGACGTATCAAAATAAGCTAAAATAAGTGACCGAAAAACAAATCAAACGACTCCTAAGTGCTTAATATGTAATTATTTGAGTTCTCGAAGCTTTAAATCTCGAAAAAATAAAATTTTTCAGGCTTTCGAAAATCGAGCCCGCGAAAAACGACGTCTCAAAACAAGCTAAAATAAGTGACCGAAAATCAAATCAAATGACTCCTAAGTGCTTAGTATGTTATTATTTGACGACCCAAAGATTTAGATCATGAAAAATGCAAATTTTTAGGGTCTGGAAAATCGAGCCCCCGAAAAACGACGTCTCAAAATAAGCTAATTTAAGTGGCCGAAAAATAAATCAAATGACTTCTAAATGCTTAATATATTATTATTTGACTTCCAAAATCTTTAAATCTTCAAATAAAGCATATTTTTAAGGTATCGAAAATCGAGCCCCCGATAAACGACGTCTCAAAATAAGTAAAAATAAGTGACCGAAAAACAAATCAAACGATTCCTAAGTTTTTAATATGTTATTATATGAGTTCCCGAAGCTTTAAATCTCGAAAAAATATAATTTTTAGGGTATCAAAAATCATCCCCCGAAAAACCACGTATCAATATAAGCTAAAATAAGTGACCGATAAACAAATCAAATCACTCCTAAGTGCTTAATATGTAATTATTTGAGTTCCCAAAGCTTTAAATCTCGAAAAAATGAAATTTTTAGGGTCTCGAAAACGAGCCCCCGAAAAACGACTTCTCGAAATAAACTAAAATAAGTGACCGGAAAATAAATCGAATGACTCCTTAATGCTTAATATATTATTATTTGACTTCCCAAAGCTTTAAATCTTAAAAGAAAGTAAATTATTAGGGTCTCGAAAATTGAGCCTCTGAAATACGACGTCTCAAAATAAGCAAAATAAGTGACCGAAAAACAAATCAAACGATTCCTAAGTGCTTAATATGTTATTATATGAGTTCCCGAAGCTTTAAATCACGGAAAAATTAAATTTTTAGAGTCTCGAAAATCGACCCCTCGAAAAACGACGTATCAAAATAAGCTAAAATAAGTGACCGAAAAACAAATCAAATGACTCCTAAGTGCATAATATGTTATTATTTGACTTCCCAAAGCATTAAATCTTAAAAAAGAGCATATTTTTAGGGTCTCGATAATCGAGCCCTCGAAAAACGACGTCTCAAAATAAGCAAAAATAAGTGACCGAAAAACAAATCAAACGATTCCTAAATGCTTAATATGTTATTATATGAGTTCCCGAAGCTTTAAATCTCGAAAAAATGAAATTTTTAGGGTCTCGAAAATCGAGCCCTCGAAAAACGACGTATCAAAATAAGCTAAAATAAGTGACCAAAAAACAAATCAAACTTCTCCTAAGTGCTTAATATGTAATATTTGAGTTCTCGAAGCTTTAGATCTCGAAAAAATGAAATTTTCAGGCTCTCGAAAATCGAGCCCGCGAAAAACGACGTCTCAAAATAAGCTAAAATAAGTGACCGAAAAACAAATCAAATGACTCCTAAGTGCTTAATATGTTATTATTAGACTTACCAAAGCTTTAAATCTTCAAAAAAAGTAAATTTTTAGGGTCTCGAAAATCGAGCCCCCGAAAAACGACGTATCAAAATAAGCTAAAATAAGTGACCAAAAACAAATCAAATCACTCCTAAGTGCTTAATATGTAATTATTTGAGTTCCCGAAGCTTTAGATCTCGAAAAAATGAAATTTTCAGGGTCTCGAAAATCGAGCCCGCGAAAAACGACTTCTCAAAATAAGCTAAAATAAATGACCGAAAAACAAATCAAATGACTCCTAAGTTCTTAATATGTTATTATTTGACTTACCAAAGCTTGAAATCTTCAAAAAAAGTAAATTTTTAGGGTCTCGAAAATCGAGCCCCCGAAAAATGACGTATCAAAATAATCTAAAATAAGCTAAAATAAGTTACTGAAAAACAAATCAAACGACTCCTAAGTGCTTAATATGTAATTATTTGAGTACTCGAAGCTTTAAATCTCAAAAAAATAAAATTTTCAGGGTTTCGAAAATCGAGCCCCCAAAAACTACGTCTCAAAACAAGCTAAAATAAGTGACCGAAAACAACTCAAATCACTCCTAAGTGCTTAATATGTAATTATTTGAGTTCCCAAAGCTTTAAATCTCAAAAAAAAAATATTTTTAGGGTCTCGAAAATCGAGTCTCCGATAAACGACGTATAAAAATAAGCTAAAATATGTGACCGAAAAATAAATCAAAAGACTCCTAAGTGCTTAATATGTAATTATTTGAGTTCTCGAAACTTTAAATCTCGAAAAAATGAAATTTTCAGGGTTTCGAAAATCGAGCCCGCGAAAAACGACGTGTGATAACAAGCTAAAATAAGTGACCGAAAATCAAATCAAATGACTCCTAAGTGCTTAGTATGTTATTATTTGACGACCCAAAGCTTTAGATCATGAAAAATGAAAATTTTTAGGGACTTAAAAATCGAGCCCCCGAAAAACGACGTCTCAAAATAAGCTAATTTAAGTGGCCGAAAAATAAATCAAATGAATTCTAAGTGCTTAATATATTATTATTTGACTTCACAAATCTTTAAATCTTCAAATAAAGCATATTTTTATGGTCTCGAAAATCGAGCCCCCGAAAAACGACGTCTCAAATTAATCAAAAATAAGTGAACGAAAAACAAATCAAACGATTCCTAAGTTCTTAATATGTTATTATATGAGTTCCCGAAGCTTTAAATCTCGAAAAAATAAAATTTTTAGGGTCTCGAAAATCGAGCCTTCAAAAAATGACGTATCAAAATAAGCTAAAATAAGTGACCGAAAAACAAATCAAACGACTCCTAAGTGCTTAATATGTAATTATTTGAGTTCTCGAAGCTTTAAATCTCGAAAAAATAAAATTTTTCAGGCTTTCGAAAATCGAGCCCGCGAAAAACGACGTCTCAAAACAAGCTAAAATAAGTGACCGAAAATCAAATCAAATGACTCCTAAGTGCTTAGTATGTTATTATTTGACGACCCAAAGATTTAGATCATGAAAAATGCAAATTTTTAGGGTCTGGAAAATCGAGCCCCCGAAAAACGACGTCTCAAAATAAGCTAATTTAAGTGGCCGAAAAATAAATCAAATGACTTCTAAATGCTTAATATATTATTATTTGACTTCCAAAATCTTTAAATCTTCAAATAAAGCATATTTTTATGGTATCGAAAATCGAGCCCCCGAAAAACGACGTCTCAAAATAAGCAAAAATAAGTGACCGAAAAACAAATCAAACGATTCCTAAGTTTTTAATATGTTATTATATGAGTTCCCGAAGCTTTAAATCTCGAAAAAATATAATTTTTAGGGTATCAAAAATCATCCCCCGAAAAACCACGTATCAATATAAGCTAAAATAAGTGACCGATAAACAAATCAAATCACTCCTAAGTGCTTAATATGTAATTATTTGAGTTCCCGAAGCTTTAAATCTCGAAAAAATGAAATTTTTAGGGTCTCGAAAACGAGCCCCCGAAAAACGACTTCTCGAAATAAACTAAAATAAGTGACCGGAAAATAAATCGAATGACTCCTTAATGCTTAATATATTATTATTTGACTTCCCAAAGCTTTAAATCTTAAAAGAAAGTAAATTATTAGGGTCTCGAAAATTGAGCCTCTGAAATACGACGTCTCAAAATAAGCAAAATAAGTGACCGAAAAACAAATCAAACGATTCCGAAGTGCTTAATATGTTATTATATGAGTTCCCGAAGCTTTAAATCACGGAAAAATTAAATTTTTAGAGTCTCGAAAATCGACCCCTCGAAAAACGACGTATCAAAATAAGCTAAAATAAGTGACCGAAAAACAAATCAAATGACTCCTAAGTGCTTAATATGTTATTATTTGACTTCCCAAAGCATTAAATCTTAAAAAAGAGCATATTTTTAGGGTCTCGATAATCGAGCCCTCGAAAAACGACGTCTCAAAATAAGCAAAAATAAGTGACCGAAATACAAATCAAAATGCTTAATATGTTATTATATGAGTTCCCGAAGCTTTAAATCTTGAAAAAATGAAATTTTTAGGGTCTCGAAAATCGAGCCCTCGAAAAACGACGTATCAAAATAAGCTAAAATAAGTGACCAAAAAACAAATCAAACTTCTCCTAAGTGCTTAATATGTAATATTTGAGTTCTCGAAGCTTTAGATCTCGAAAAAATGAAATTTTCAGGCTCTCGAAAATCGAGCCCGCGAAAAACGACGTCTCAAAATAAGCTAAAATAAGTGACCGAAAAAGAAATCAAATGACTCCTAAGTGCTTAATATGTTATTATTAGACTTACCAAAGCTTTAAATCTTCAAAAAAAGTAAATTTTTAGGGTCTCGAAAATCGAGCCCCCGAAAAACGACGTATCAAAATAAGCTAAAATAAGTGACCAAAAACAAATCAAATCACTCTTAAGTGCTTAATATGTAATTATTTGAGTTCCCGAAGCTTTAAATCTCGAAAAAATGAAATTTTTAGGGTCTCGAAAACGAGCCTCCGAAAACCGACTTCTCGAAATAAACTAAAATAAGTGACCGGAAAATAAATCTAATGACTCCTTAATGCTTAATATATTATTATTTGACTTCCCAAAGCTTTAAATCTTAAAAAAAAGTAAATTATTAGGGTCTCGAAAATTGAGCCTCTGAAATACGACGTCTCAAAATAAGCAAAATAAGTGACCGAAAAACAAATCAAACGATTCCTAAGTGCTTAATATATTATTATATGAGTTCCCGAAGCTTTAAATCACGGAAAAATGAAATTTTTAGGGTCTCGAAAATCGACCCCTCGAAAAACGACGTATCAAAATAAGCTAAAATAAGTGACCGAAAAACAAATCAAATGACTCCTAAGTGCTTAATATGTTATTATTTGACTTCCCAAAGCATTAAATCTTAAAAAAAAGCATATTTTTAGGGTCTCGATAATCGAGCCCTCGAAAAACGACGTCTCAAAATAAGCAAAAATAAGTGACCGAAAAACAAATCAAACGATTCCTAAGTGCTTAATATGTTATTATATGAGTTCCCGAAGCTTTAAATCTCGAAAAAATGAAATTTTTAGGGTCTCGAAAATCGAGCCCTCGAAAAACGACGTATCAAAATAAGCTAAAATAAGTGACCGAAAAACAAATCAAACGACTCCTAAGTGCTTAATATGTAATTATTTGAGTTCCCAAAGCTTTAAATCTAGAAAAAGTGAAATTTTTAGGGTCTCGAAAATCGAGCCCCCGATAAACGACGTATCAAAATATGCTAAAATAAGTGACCGAAAAACAAATCAAACGACTCCTTAGTGCTTAATATGTAATTATTTGAGTTCTCGAAGCTTTAAATCTCGAAAAAATTAAATTTTCAGGCTTTCGAAAATCGAGCCCGCGAAAAACGACGTCTCAAAATAAGCTAAAATAATGACCGAAAAAAAAATCAAATGACTCCTAAGTGCTTAATATGTTATTATTTGACTTCCCAAAGCTTTAAATCTTAAAAAAAAGCAAATTTTTAGGATCTCGAAAATCGAGCCCTCGAAAAACGACGTATCATAATAAGCTATAATAAGTGACCGAAAAACAAATCAAATGACTCCTAAGTGCTTAATATGTTGTTATTTGACTTCCCAAAGCATTAAATCTTCAAAAAAAGCATATTTTTAGGGTCTCGATAATCGAGGCCCCGAAAAACTACGTCTCAAAATAAGCAAAAATAAGGGACCGAAAAACAAATCAAACGATTCCTAACTGCTTAATATGTTATTATATGAGTTCCCGAAGCTTTAAATCTCGAAAAAATGAAATTTTTAGGGCCTCGAAAATCGAGCCCTCGAAAAACGACGTATCAAAATAAGCTAAAATAAGTGACCGAAAAACAAATCAGGGTTGCCGCGTTAGACAAGATCGAGGCACAAAAAAGGCTAGTTGCTCGATGCTACGATAAAAAGATACGCAGGAAACACTTTGACGTCGGGGACATGGTCTGGAGAACTGTTTTGCCACTTCATCAGCGCGAGAAAAAGTATGGCAAATGGAGCGCGACGTGGCAAGGACCATATGAAGTCTACTCGATAACTCGAGGTGGGGGCTACATCTTGAAAAAGCCAGATGGGAATCTCTGTCGAGACCCCATCAATGGAAGGTACTTGAAAAAGTTCAGGCCCACCCTTTGGGAATCGATGTGTCTAGAACATCAACGAGCTTTGGAGCTGGAAATCGAACGGCGTCAGGAGTACTTCAATGCGCCGATACCTCTGTAAATATAAGTTAAGTTTATTTTCAGTCTTCTTTTTATTTCCCTTTCCTTTTCGTTAGACTAAGTTTTTAAACTAATACTAGTAGTTGCATTTATTTTCAAGTTTTGTTCAAATACTTCCGTTTTAATTTAAATTTTTGTTTCCCCGATTTTCAAGTTTTTACATCAAGGCATTTCGGCTAAATAACTTGGGTTGATTTGATTTTAATTAAGTCTTGTTGACAGTAAAGTTGTGTTTTTCCCGGCAAAGTTGTTTGAGTTGTGATATTCATGGCTTCGATTTTTGGGTACTTGGTTATATTTGGTTTCGATTTTCGAGAAAAGCACAAGATAAGCCAAGCCAAAACAAATTCCACTAAGGAAAAGGAAAACTAGTTAATGGCCATCAGGCCATTTTACCAATCGAAGCAACAGAAAATAAAGGGAGTCGTTGGCCATCAGGCCATTGCATTAATCACTTGAAAAAGTGAATTTGGTTAGCTGCCAGAATTTTGGCTGACTGCTAAGTCCCCGATATATTACTATATGGTATCTTATATCGAGTTCATTCAATATCGAGAGGCCAACTGATATCGACGCGCTAGTATCAAGAGATGTCCTGATATCAAAGAGATACATAGTATTTTGATATCGAAGAGGTCCATACTTGGCTGACATCTAGAGATCCGCCATCATCAAGGCCATTGTAACATGGTCTATCATCTACTGATAGTTCTGGTTTCATAAAGCCGATAGCTGGTTATTAAATGAAACATTGTCCCAATTTCTCATCTTTAAAAGAGAGAGAAAAACTTTAATCTAAGTCTAATTCGATTAAATTAATTTTTAAATTAATTACATTGAATACGACTTACGGGGGGCATTGTTTGTACCCAAAAAATCACCCTCGATTAATCGAGGAACGACGGCTCGATATAACAAGCCAAAAATGGCATATGGGCCGAATTAAGTCACTCCAAAACGGATCAGACCAAATCGGATCCAATTTGGACCGAAAATGGATCAAATCGAACCAATGGGTTGGCTATGAGCCCAATTTCAAAACTCAACCCAATTTCGCAATTAATTAACATTTGGGCCAAAAATATATTAATTAATTGATAAAATTAATTAATAGGCTAAAGTTAATTAATTACTAATTAAAGCCAAATAATGATTAATTACAAACGGGCTCGACCCACTTGATGGCTTTGGCTAATAAAGATTATGGACTGATTAATTAAGATTAATTGGGCCAAGTCTAATTAATTGGCCTATTTTTATAAATAAAGGCCATTAATTGTTTAAAGGGGTAATTAATTGGATAAATTGTGAGACAACAGGGCTCGACCCAGGACCAACCATGGCCCGAGCAGGCCCAAATCGGCCATGGCCCACCCCAGATCGGCCACTCTCCATTTTTGGGGCCCACTTGTTGCTTTGTTATTTAATTAATGATTAATTAATTAAGGGATAAGGATTAAGCTAAGTAGTTGGCTTAAAAAACACTAAGTCCTTAAAAATCTCTTAATTAGTTATCATTAATTCAATTTCAAACACAACGTTTCTTCTTCTCTAAATCACCACTAACATCAATTTTCAGCAACAAAAGAACTACCATCAAAGTAGTGGAAGTAGTGGAAGGTTTTTCAAGTAGTGGAGAAAGTGGGAAAGTGGCTGTCAAGGCATCAGTTTCTGGCCATCAGCTCTCCAGATCCAGCAACTATAAATACCTTGATACTGTCAGTCGCGCAGGACACACACACAGAACTCAATCAACAACTTTTCAGTCTACACTGATCGGCTCAACGCCTCTCCGGAAGTCCAGCGCTCCGCTGCTTCTTTTTCAGCAAACACCCTGTAGAACCCCTGATATCAACCGTCACTCCTCAGCCACCAGCCACCCTCGACAGCCTGAAGTCTTGCCGCCGCCGCCGCCCAAGGTCCGCCGCCGCTAAAAATAAGCCGCCGCCGCCACCGACATTAAGCCGCCGCCGTCGATACTAAGCCGCCGCCGCCGCTGCTTCCGCTGTCCAGGCGCTGTCTCGAGCGAAACCCCTTGATAGCAGGCAGTTAACAGCTGTTTTCTGTCAAGTTATCAGCCCGCCAACTCCTCGATATCAGTCTGTCCCTCCTCAGCCACCAGTGATCCCTGACAGCCTGAAGTCTTGCCGCCGCCACCGCCGCCGCTCAAAGCCAGCCGCCGCCGCCGCCGTCTTCCGCCGTCAGCTGACACTGTCTCGAGCGAAACCACTCATATCAGCAAGTAGCTCGCTGTTAACTGTCATGTAAGTGCCCACGTATTTATATGACAAACTCATCGAGTAGCCATCTGCTTGATGAGCTCGTCGTCAAGTAGCCATCTGCTTGACGGCTATCGGCTAAGTAGCCATCTGCTTCGTCGATGCCTTGGTCAGTGGCCACCCGCTGATCAGGAGCCCGATTGGTGGTTACCCATCAAGGTTGGGCGAACCATTGACGGTGGTCTTCCGTCGTCAGTGTTACTTTCTGTCAACGAACTGTACTTAATACTTTATCAGCTCATCGGCGGGGTTCCCTGCCGATCAAGGAGTTAACTTTCAGCACCTAATAGACTCATCAGCTCACTTGGCAGACTATGCCAAAATAGGAGAACTATATCGACAAGCGTGTTTCTGTAATATTTGCACATCGGAAAACGTACTGATTTTCTTTTATTATTTATGGAAGTAATTTAGTTCGTATTTCGTGATTCATTTACTTAAGTATGCTTTACGTCGAGGGATTTTCATTTGATATGCTGTTTCTGTCAAGCTTATGTTTTTCTGTCAAGGTGTTGGTTTAAACTGATTGATCGTCAACCTATTTGCTGATTTACAAATCCGTTGATATGTTGGGCAGGCCATCAATTGGCTATAAAAATATGGCACTTAAGAGAGATTTTCATAAATTGTTTAAGTCCTGCGGCCAGGCAGGCATAGAAAAGAACTAGGGGTAGTGTTTGCCTACTCTGTCACAATCGTTTAGAGGTCAGCCTTATCAGGACAACTAATTTCGATATCAATATGTCTTCATCAGGACACTCGTATTATTATTATACTGATATCAACATGTCTATTTTTGAATCGTTATGTTTGCACGCACAAACATTGGCACCCCGCATCTATTTTATATCATATCGAGGTCTTTCACGTCGAGCCATTGGTTCGTCGAGGGATTCACTGACAGGTTTACAACAAACAATATTTTGGCACACCTTGATGCCAAGCATACCTCGATGTCAATCCCTTGATGCCAAGGATCCCTCGATATCCACCTTAACGCAAACAATATTTTGGCACTTCTCGATGCCAATGGTTACTCGATGTCGTCGAGGTGTCCCTTGACACTGAGTTTTACGCAAACAATACTTTGGCACGATCAATGCCAAGCACCTCGACGTCGAGGTATAACAGGGCCAAATTTATATGTAAACAATATTTTGGCACGCCCAGTGGGACATGAAAGTCTTTTTGTCAAAAACCCCACCAGCCACACAATTTTATGGCTCGGGGGGCAGGAAAATGATTCTGTGTTTTAATTAAGTTGCCATGAAACGATTATCAGCCAACTTTGGCTAGCTGACACTTGATTATCTCTTTGCCAAACAGTCAATCAGCTGATACTAAGTGGTTATTGTTTTGTTGTCGTCAGATGACATTACAGGTACCACGCAGGACTCGATCTACCTTGACGAGGACACGCTCTGATTTAACGCATACTTTGGAAAATTTATCAACGGTTCCGCTAACTATGGAAGGGACCGACAGGATCGAGGAACTGACTGAACAGGTCCGTAGCTTCACCAGGGACCTTGAGACCAAACAGGAGGATTGGTCTAACATCGTCAGTAAGTTTGAGAACATGCTAGGCTCGGCCACTGCTGCTAGTCAGGCCAGTACAGAAGCCAGCCACACTGTAAATAACGCCTTGATACACTTGGAGGCAAAGTTGACGTCGCTCACTGAAAGCATCAACATGCTCGCCAATGGCATCCAAACGCAGGCCTGGACTGGGCCGCAGAGAATTGCTGTTGACAAGGGCAAAGGCCCTGCAATCCATATCGGGGGAAGCTCATCGAGAGACGAGACGCCTTTCAAGCAAGGCAATGGACAATCTAATGTCCCGGATAAGAGAGGAAGCACTTCTAAAGCAAGGAACACCCGTCAAGACTCGGGGGGCAGGTCCGAAGAGGACAGCTCAGAGGCCGTCGGGTTCGGCCATGAAGTACATCAGGCCAATCTATCGGCCTATGACAGGACAGTTCACCGCGCTGCAGAGGGTCCAGAAGACCTCTTGACGGTGAATCAGGCCGAAGAAATGTTCGTCAGGAGACAGGGGAACAGGGCAGCAAGGTATAATAAGTGTTTGTACCCAAAAAATCACCCTCGATAAATCGAGGAACGACGGCTCGACATAACAAGCCAAAAATGGCATATGGGCCGAATCAAGTCGCTCCAAAACGGTTCAGACCAAATCGGATCCAATTTGGACCGAAAATGGGTCTAGTCGAGCTAATGGGTTAGCTATGAGCCCAATTTCAAAACTCGACCCAATTTCGCAATTAATTAACATTTGGGCCAAAAATATATTAATTAATTGATAAAATTAATTAATAGGCTAAAGTTAATTAATTACTAATTAAAGCCAAATAATGATTAGTTACAAACGGGCTCGACCCACTTGATGGCTTTGGTTAATGAAGATTTTGGACTGGTTAATTAAGTTTAATTGGGCCAAGTCTAATTAATTGGCCTATTTTTATGAATAAAGGCCATTAAGGGTTTAAAAGGGGTAATTAATTGGACAACTTATTAGACATCAGGGCTCGACCCAGGACCAACCATGGCCCGAGCAGCCCAAGTTGACCATGGCCCACTCCAGATCGGCCACTCTCCATTTTTGGGGCCCACTTGTTGCTTTGTTATTTAATTAATGATTAATTAATTAAGGGATAAGGATTGGGCTAAGTAGTTGGCTTAAAACACTAAGTCCTTAAAAATCTCTTAATTAGTTATTATTATTAATTCAATTTCAAACATAACGTATCTTCTTCTCTAAACCACCACTAACATTAATTTTCAGCACAAAATAACTGCCATCAAAGTAGTGTAAGTAGTGGAGGTTTTTTTAAGAAGTGGAGAAAGTGGGATAGTGGCTGTCAAGGCATCAGCTTTTGGCCATCAGCTCTCCAGATCCAGCAGCTATAAATACCTTGATACTGTCAGTCGCGCAGGACACAGAATCAATCTACAAAATCTCAGTCTAACACTGAACGGCTCAACGCCTCTCCGGAAGTCCAGCGCCCCGCTGCTTCTTTTTCAGCAAACACCTGTAGAACCCCTGATTATCAACCGTCCCTCCTCAGCCACCAGCCACCTCGACAGCCTGAAGTTAAGCCGCCGCCGCCGCCCAAAATCCTCCGCCGCCGCCCAAGGTCCGCCGCCGCCGCCGCTAAACATAAGCCGCCGCCGCCGCCGACATTAAGCCGCCGCCGTCGATACTAAGCCGCCGCCGCCGCTGCTTCCGCTGTCCAGACGCTGTCTCGAGCGAAACCCCTTGATAGCAGGCAGTTGACAAGCTGTTTTCTGTCAAGTTATCAGTCTGTCAACTCGTTGATAACAGTCTGTCCCTCCTCAGCCACCAGTGATCCCTGACAGCCTGAAGTCTTGCCGCCGCCGCCGCTCACAGCAAGCCGCCGCCGCCGCTCTCTTCCGCCGTCAGCTGACACTGACTCGAGCGAAACCACTCGTATCAACCAAGTAGCACGCTGGTAACTGTCATGTAAGTGCCCACGTATTTATGTGACAAACTCATTGAGTAGCCATCTGCTTGATGAGCTCGTCGTCAAGTAGCCATCTGCTTGACGACTATCGGCTAAGTAGCCATCTGCTTCGTCGATGCCTTGGTCAGTGGCCACCCGCTGATCAGGAGCCCGATTGGTGGTTACCCATCAAGGTTGGGCGAACCACTGGCGGTGGTCCCCCGTCGTCAGTGTTACTTTCTGTCTGTCAACTTAACGCATTGTCATGTTTCATCAGCTCATCGGCGGGTTTCCCTGCCGATAAAGGAGTCATTTTTCAGAACTTAATAAACTTATCAGCTCGTTTGGCAGACCCTGCCAAGAAAGGAGAACTTTGTCGTTTTGCATATTTTTGTAATGTTTGTACATCGGGAAACGTCTTAATTTTCTTTTATTATTAATGGAAGTAATTTAGTTCGTATATCTCGTCTCATTTGCTTAAATATGCTTTGCGTCGACTAATTTCCATTGATATGCTGTTTCTGTCAAGCCTTTGTTTTCTGTCAAGGTGTATGCTTAAACTGATTGATCGTCAAGGTATTAGGTTCACTGATATGATAAACAGGCCATCAATTGGCTATAAAAATATGGCATTCAAGAGAGATTTTCATAAATTGTTAAGTCCTGCGGCCAGGCAGGCATAGAAAAGAACTAGGGGTAGTGTTTGCCTACTCTGTCGCAATCGTTTAGAAGTCAGCCTTATCAGGACAACGTATCTCGATATCAATATGTCTTTGTCAGGACACCTATATTATCAATGTATCGATATCAATATGTCTATTTTCGAATCGTTATGTTTGCACGCACAAGCATTGGCACGCCCGCACCTTTTCCATATCATATCGAGGCATTCCTCGTCAAGGTATTGGCTCGTCGAGGGATTCACTGACAGGTTTGCAATGAACAATGCTTTGGCACACCTTGATGCCAATAATACCTCGATTTCAATCCCTCGATGCCAAACACCTCTTGACGTCAGTTTCATCGCGAACAATATTTCAACACTCTCAATGCCGATGATCCCTCGATGTCATCGAGGTATCCCTCGATATGAAATTTCCACGCAGGCAATCCCTTGACAGCAGGGTATAATCGAATCAAAATTATATACAAACAATCCCTCGATATCGTCAAGGTATTCCTCGATGTCAATCCCTCGACATCAGGGTGTGTTGTCAAAATTTATCGCAAACAATATTTTGGCACGCCCAGTGGGACTTTCGATGCCCAGTGGGACTAGCTGCCAAGCTATGGCTCGATATCAAGGAATACGGGTGTCAAAATTTACGCAAACAATATTTTGGCACGCCCAGTGGGACATGAAAGTCTCTTTATTGAAAAAACCCACCAGCCAAGCAGTTTATGGCTCGGGGGGCATTCTGTATTTTAATTGAGTTGCCATAAAACGATTATCAGCCAATTTTGGCTAGCTGACAGCTTGATTATCTCTTTGCCAAACAGTCAATCAATTGATACTAAGTGGGTGTTTGTTTTGTTGTCATCAGATGACATCACAGGTACCACGAAGGACCCGATCAACCTTGACAAGAACACAGTCTGACTTAACGCATACTTTGGAAAATTTATCAACGGTTCCACTGACTATGGAAGGAACCGACAGAATTGAAGAGCTGACAACAGAGGTTCGCAACTTCACCAGGGACCTCGAGACCAAACAGGGAGAATGGTCTGACATTGTCAGCAAGTTTGAACATATGCTGGGCTCGGCCACTGCTGCTAGTCAGGCCAGTACAGAAGCCAGCCACACTGTAAACAATGCCTTGATACACTTGGAGGCAAAGTTGACATCGCTCACTGAAAGCATCAACATGCTCGCCAATGGCATCCAAACGCAGGCCTGGACTGGGCCGCAGAAGACTGCTGTTGACAAAGGAAAAGGCCCCGCTATCCAGATTGGGGGAAGTTCGTCAAGAGACGAGACGCCTTGCAGACAGGGCAACGGACAATCTCATGTCCAGGAAAGAAACAAAGGAAGCACTTCCAAAACAAGGAACACCCGTCAAGACTCGGGGGGCAGGTCCGAAGAGGACCGATTAGAGGCCGCCGGGTACGGTCAGGAAGGATATCAAGCCAACTCAATGGCTTACGACAGGACTGCTCATCGAGCAGTAGAGGGTCCAGAAGACCTCTTGACAGTGAACCAAGCTGAAGAAATGTTCGTCAGGAGACAGGGAAACAGGGCAGCAAGGTATAATAAGCCTCACCCGGAATATGTCGATCAGATCCCGTTCCCGTTGAACTACAGACCGCCGAATTTCACACTGTTTTCAGGCGAGGGATCACAATCTGCCACAGAGCATCTGGCTCGATTCTCTCTAGAATGTGGCAACATGACAAACGAGTTAAAATTGAAATTGTTCCCTAACTCCTTGACGGGAATGGCGTTCCACTGGTACGCCAATTTGAAACCTGGATCGGTCCCCGACTGGCCATCCATGGAAAAAATTTTTGTGATGAACCACTATCAGGCCCCTCTCGAGGTGTCCGTCATCGAGCTGTCGAACATGAGGCAGCTGACAGGACAGACTGTCGAAGAATACATGAAGAAGTTCATCAGGGCCAGAGGATTCTGCGCCATCCCGTTGCCAGAAAAGGAATGCATCAAGATTGCCATTCATGGCATGCATTTCGAATTACGAAAGATCATGATGGCACAATACCACGAAGATTTGTTTGAATTGACCGACCACGCGGTCCGTTATGAACGAGTGTTGAGAGACGAGAACGGCCGACAGCCTAGAGGAAGCTACTATCAAGTGGGTATGGCCGACTCCAGTGAGGAGCAGATCAATCAGGTCAGCAGACCGATTGAGCAACAGGGTATCGAGATTGGACTGGCAGAAGTGGTCTGCCCTAAGAACACCGTCTGTACGGCTCTCGCCAAGCCGAAAGAACCTCAACCTACTATCAAGGTGCCAAATAATTTGGTGCGACGAGACGCTGAATATAAAACTGATAGGGAAAGACGATACTCTTTCGACGTCTCGAAAACAGAGGCCATATTCGATCAGTTGCTGGCCGACAAGATCCTCCGCCTCAAAGGAGACCACGTGATTCCACCATCAGTGAAAATATCAGGTAAAACGTATTGTAAGTATCATGATGTTTGGACTCACGCAACGAACGAGTGTCTAGTGTTCAGGTGGATGGTGCAGGATCACCTTGACAAGGGCATTTTGAGGTTTGCCCCGGATTGGAAGATCACGAAACCGATGACGGTTGACACCAACCCATTCCAACAGAATGAAGTAGGGATAAATGTCATAACAATCACGGAGTTACCGACAGGCGAGAAACTATATTCAGATGATGATCCGGAATATGACATGAGGAACAAACAAATGGGCCTGTGTGCGAGGTGCCAAAACGAATTGGCGACAGTCCCGCTGTTCATCAACCCGGCGATATATGGCCCATACATACCTTGGCCAAATGTAATGCCGTCAGGGTATCCTTATCAGGTGATGCCGCAACCACAGGCAAATCCCCAAACAGCGCCGCAACCGCAGGCGATGCCACCGCCACCACCTCGACCCATGGGGCCGTATCCGGTCCCAACTCCGATGGAAAATACTGAACGCGCAACATCATCGGCGGAACAACGCCGGGAACAGGCTAAAACCGTGATGCCTCGACGGCATCAGGAAGGTTCCAGTCGAAACAGTAGAATCAGGGAAAGATCCCCTGACAGGACACCAGTTAGGCAGGTCAGATCGACCGCCAGTCGTGGAAACAGGACAAATGGTCCGTCACCAAAGATTACTCCGCCAGGCTCATCAAGGCCGCGGACTGTTCATACTCCCGCCGACACACAGGTGGATCGATGGGTTCCTGTCAGGCACCCGAAGTTCCCGGGCGACCGAAAGGTTGACCAAATGACCCGAACTCAATATAGGCGTTTCTTACGCCAACGGAAAGGACTGGAAATTGCTAAGGGGAAAGCCCCGATGAAGGAGGAATCAGCAAAGAAACCTTCACCGTCAGGAGAACAGAAACTGAAACAAGCAATGAAAGAGGCCAAATCTGGCCAAGGGGTCGACAGTAAGGCTAAGACCCCGATGCAAATGGATACTTCCAAGTGGACCCCCGGGAAAGTTAAATTCGGCACTATCGATTTGACAAAAGAAATGGAAGAGGATGACCTGCTGTTCGACGAAGAGGATGGAAATGATCTCGAGGCAAAATTTGCCGAGATTTTCGATGATAAGGGCAATAAGGAGAATGAGGCCAAGGCTGGCCAAGCCGTCGAGGCCAAATCTGGCCAGGAAGTTGAGAAACAGGAAACTGAGAAGCGAGAGGCCGAGAAACAGGCCGTCAAGACAGAAATAAAAACAGTGGAAGATGCTACCGTCAGTCAGCCGACAGACGGCTCGACGATGATGGAATGCAATGCTATTGATTCAGAACTCGTTGAATTCGTCAACGAGGAGTTAGAATATTCCACTGACGGTTTTTGGGATGAGGGTATGCCAGTTGTACAAATGGCAGAAGACCTAGAGCTGCTATCGGTTGACGACAAAAAAGAGACCGATTGGGACAGAAAAATCGAGACAATATTCCAAAAGCCACCATCTTTTATGGCCAGGCATATCAGGCCATTGTATGTATCAGGGCATATCGACGGAAAACCCATTGACAGGATGCTGGTAGATAATGGGGCAGCCGTCAATGTAATGCCTTCGTCGACGATGTACAAGCTGGGCAAGGTCAGCGAGGACCTGCTGGAGACAAAAGTAATTGTCAGCAACTTTACAGGGGGAAAGGCTGATACACTAGGAATCTTGCCTGTCGAGGTGAAGATCGGAAAGACCAGCTTGAAAATTGCATTTTTCGTGGTAGATGCTGCCACCTCTTACAACGCGTTGTTGGGAAGGGACTGGATTCACTCAGCCCTTTGTGTACCGTCCTCTCTTCATCAATGCTTACTAATCTGGGGAGACTCTCCCGAACCTGAAATTATCATGGCCGACAACAGGCCATTCACCGCCAAGGTCAACGCTGTCGAGGCAGCGTATTATCGAGATGATGTAGGTCCTTATCGATTTATCGGGCAGGACAAATACGGGCGACCGAAGGAAGTCACTTCAAGCAAGAAGTTGACGCAATTGGAAATGGCTTGTTTAGCCAAGGAGCTAAGTCGGCCCTGCAACGTCAAGGAGTCAGGGCCGCAGGAAGAGCACTGTCAGGATTAATGAATGGTCCTGATGACGAAAAACCATCGGCCTACAAGGCCGACAGACTGGAAGTTGATGAGATTGTTGTTATCGGGCCGCAGCAGGAAGCATGCGCCGATTTGATCAAGAGGTTTCGGGCCTATGTGGCCGAATGTTATACAGGCGATCTCATCGATGAAGAGGAAACGCCACCGTCGGTCGGCGATGAAATTCAATTAGAAGAGTTAGCAACGGCGCCAGCCAAGCTTGACGACATCAAGATCCAAGTACAGGATCCTGTCATCGAGGTTGAGTTAGGCAGCGAGGAAGATCATAGGCCAACTTACATCAGCGCATTGCTTGATGATAACCAGAAGGACCGATTGATCCAAGTATTGACAGAGTACAAAGACTGTTTTGCCTGGAACTATGACGAGATGCCTGGGTTAAGCAGGGAATTGGTGGAACATCGTATTCCGATACTGGAAGGGTACTTACCCCGGAAACAGCCCCTGCGAAGGATGTCTGTCGAGGTCTGCAGACTGATCAGGGAGGAGATCGAGAAGCTGTTAAAGGCCAGTTTTATTGAGGTGGCTCGATATCCGGAGTGGGTAGCAAATGTAGTCCCCGTAATGAAGAAAAACGGGAAGATCAGGATATGCATCGATTTCAGGGACCTGAATCTTGCATCTCCGAAAGACGAATATCCAATGCCAATGGCGGACATGCTGATCGATGCTGCCGCTGGCAACATGTTCCTGACAGCCGTCGACGGAAGTGCAGGTTACAATCAGATTTTTGTGGCTGTTGACGACGTACCAAAGTTGGCTTTTCAATGTCCCGGCGGAATAGGCACCTTCCAATGGAAAGTGATGCCATTCGGACTCAAGAATGCCGGAGCCACTTATCAACGAGCCATGAACTGCATTTTCAGTGAGTACATCGATGACTTTGTAAAAATTTACATCGATGACATTATTATTAAATCGGCTAGTTATGATGAACACTTGATACATTTGGCGAAGTCATTTGCCAAAATGAGGGAACATAAATTGAAACTCAACCCCTTGAAATGTGTTTTTGCAGTGGCGTCAGCCAATTTTCTTGGCTTTCTAGTACACCGCAAGGGGATTGAGATCGATAAAAACAAGTCCAAGGCTATCCTGACAGCCAGACCTCCGTCGACGAAAAAGGAATTACAGCAGTTCCTTGGCAAAGTCAACTTTTTACGGAGGTTCATCTCTAACTTGGCTGGAAAAACGAAGGTCTTCTCGCCTTTGTTAAAGCTGAAGGACAAAGAAGAGTTCTGCTGGCAAACGGAGCATGAGCAGGCGTTTCAGGATATCAAAGATAAGCTGACAACGCCGCCTGTAATGATGCCGCCTGTCAAGGGGAAACCCTTGAAGTTATATATATCTGCCACGGATGACACTGTCGGCGGATTTCTGGCACAAGACGACGAGGATGGGTTCGAACGAGCAATCTATTACTTGAGCAGGCACTTGACAGAAACAGAGCAAAGGTACTCGCCGATAGAAAAGGTATGCCTTGCATTATTTTTCTCTTGCAAGAAATTGCGTCATTACATGCTGCCTGTAAAAGTATTGGTTATTTCTGGTATTGATGTGATAAAATACATGATAGCTAAGCCTGTAATGAGGGGAAGGATCGGTCGATGGGCCATCCAATTGATGGAGTATCAATTACAGTACGTACCGCAAAAAGCAGTCAAAGGCCAAGTATTGGCTGATTTTTTGGTTGACCATCCATGTCTCGATATCGATCAAGCCGTTCTCAAGGAACTGGACTCGATGACAGTAGAGATCAGGCCATGGACATTGGCCTTCGATGGGTCTAGAACCGACAGGCTGTCTGGAGCAGGTATAGTCTTGATTTCTCCATCAAATGTAAAAACTAAGCTATCAATTCAATTTGATTTTGAATGTACTAACAATCAGGCCGAATACGAAGCCTTGATCATTGGACTGGAAATGCTTAGAGAGCTCGACAGTAAATCTGTCATCATCGTCGGGGACTCGCAGTTGGTTATCAGGCAAATACAAGGTACCTACAAATGCCGAAACCCAACACTCGACAAATATTATTTAACTGCGATGTCCTTGTTGTCGGAGTTTGTTGATGTTACATGTTACCATGTAACGAGGGGAAACAACAGCGAGGCCAACAGTTTGGCCCAACTAGCGACTGGTGTTGATCTCCCTGATGACATCGAGGAATCCCTCTACGTCGTCAGGAGACGACACTGTCCATCATTCATGTATCGAGATAACGTACTGACTGTTTTGAGTGTGTTTCAGGACCCTGATGACTGGAGAGAGCCGATCAGAAAATATCTGGCTGATCCGTCGGACCGAGCATCTCGACAAACGAGGCTCAGGGCAGTCAATTATGTCTTGATAGGCGAGCAACTGTTCAGAAAAAGCCATGACGGCGTGCTCCTGTTATGCGTCGATCAACAAGAGGCCATGAGAATTATGATGGAGGCTCATGAAGGGATTTGTGGGGCTCATCAAAATGGTCACAAGTTAGCATGGCTGCTGCGCCGATATGGCTACTACTGGCCAAAGATGGTGGGAGACTGTATTCAATTGGCAAGGGGTTGTGAGAAATGCCAACGCTTCGGGGTAGTCCAAAGAATGCCCGTCGAAGAAATGAACATGATAATCAAGCCATGGCCTTTCAGATGCTGGGCCATCGATATCATCGGGGAGATCCATCCCTCGTCTTCCAAACACCATCGATATATTATTGTGGCCACGGATTACTTTACTAAGTGGGTAGAGGCCAAACCGCTCAAACAGGCCAATCAGGCCGAAGTGATGAAGTTTATCAAGGACCTAATCATTCACAGGTTTGGTCTGCCACAGACCATTGTCACTGACAGGGGACTGATGTTCGTCGGTCAAGAGATCAAGGAGTTTGCCAGATCAATGGGTTTTGAATTGGTCCATTCAACACCGTACTATGCACAAGGGAATGGCCAAGCGGAAGCTTCTAACAGAGTCCTCAAGGACATTATCTCGAAAATGATAGAGGAAAACCCAAGAGCTTGGCACTTGATGCTGTCAGAGGCATTGTGGGCTTATCGGACAAGCAAACGGACAAGTACAGGCACCACTCCGTACAAGCTAACTTACGGACAGGAAGCCGTTCTACCGATGGAAATCAACGTCCGATCTCTGCGGGTGATGCAGCAAAACGAGCTGACGCCCGAAGAGTATAATGAAAATATGTTCCAGCAGCTTGATGAGCTCGACGAGATCAGGGTTGCCGCGTTAGACAGGATCGAGGCACAAAAAAGGCTAGTTGCCCGATGCTACGATAAAAAGATGAAATAACGTGAGGGGGAACTCACAATTTATATAACCCCAATAAAATATACGGAACAAAGTGACCAACCCCAAAAACAGGGGAGGCAAAAGAAAAACGAATACAACAAAGCGAGAAAGCAAAGCGAAAAGGCAAAATAAACAACCCACACAGGGGCACAAAAAGAAACAAGCCAAAACACCCACGCAGGGGCAAAAACAAAATAACAACCAAAGCTAAAGTAGCAACTTCTTCCATCAGCCTCCATAATATAGTCACCTTTCAGCCCTGATGAGAAATGAAGCCACTAGCAATAGTCCATCTATAGTCACCATCAAATGTCATCTGAGCAACTCCTCAAGCAGCCTCCAACATATAGCAAAATAACAATCAAAGCAAAAGTAGCAACTTCTTCCATCAGCCTCCATAGTATAGTCACCTTTGAGCCCTGATGAGAAACGAAGCCACTAGCAAAAGTCCATCTATAGTCACCATCCATAGTCCTCTGAGCAACTCCTCAAACAGCCTCCAACATATAGCCACCTCTGAGCCCTGGGAGAAAAGCTGGACCACAAACAAAAAGTCCACCAACCAAAACAGCCACGAAGAAACAAAGTGGATGCCAAGGCACAGAGATAAAAAGCGCCACCACAACTCTACCAAAACAACCAACACCACCAACCTCTCACCGCCACCAAAACCAACATAAAATAGTGTGTGAAAAGTGCAAAGGCCTGGTTAAGTATAGAAGTGGTGATTTACTGGGATCAATTACCTGGCAGAAATAATGAGTGAAGTCCACACATGTGAGATGAATGAACTTGCGAGTCACCATCAAAGATGACCCGACTTATATGCAAAAAATTGACTGCCAGGCATTGGAAGCAAGGATAACCAAATGGTAGAATTGCCAATGGACCAGGGAACTCATCCAGAAAATAAAATAAAGGGCTTCCTATCATGCAAAGGGAAAATATGCTGTAAAGTGCAATGAGATGCATCTAAAGGTTGTCCCTGAGTGAGTGAGTCGGTGCAGACCAACTTACACACTGTGACAAAGACACGACAAGTGTGTGCAGTGCATAGGAGGCACAATCTAGAAGAGGTGAGTGAAGTGTGGCCTGTAAGTTAGCTAATATTGATAAAGCCATGAGAGATGGCTGAATCATGCAAAAACAAGGATAGCTAACCTCAGAAAGCAAGGGAGAATCAAATGATGGAAAGAGAAAGACCAGGGGTGCGGGCCAAAGTAAAAATGATCAGCTATATGCACAGACAGGATAACTACTCTATATGAAATGCAGCTAAGGAACTACCCCCTGATAGTGTATCAGAACGGTCTGATAAACTACCCTGGACATCAATATCATATAGAGGTAAGGAAGGTTTATTTGGTGTGCCTAAAGGAAGGCATTTGAAACTTGTCACACCAAATAAGGCCTTTCAATTTTCTATCCCCCTCACCAGGATGGAAAATGTATGATTCCTGTGAATCACATCCCAGGTTAGCTAAGTGATCGGCAACCTGATTAGCCTCCCTGTAGATATGATTCACTGAGGAATCGAGTTTTTGCAAAAGAGTTTGAGCTTTATATAAATAATTCACAAGTTTCCAGTGTACCTGCTTTTTACCTTTCAAGATCGAACACAGAACCTGAGAGTCCACCTCAACCAGTACATTTGAATATCCGAAAGAAACACAAAGTTCCAGTCCCCTGATTAAAGCCCTCGTCTCTGATTCAGTGTTTGTACAAAGCCCAATAAAATCACAAAACCCAAATATCATCTCCCCATGAGCATCTCTAACAATACCACCCAGACTCCCAACTCCTGGATTTCCCCTCGAACAGCCATCTGTATTCAACTTAACAAAACCAACAGGAGGGAGAAGCCAGTTAACCATAAAACATCTAGGTTCTAAAGGAGGTTTGACATTGATACCCCAAGATCTAAGAATACTTAAATCGCCCTTCCAATTACAAGGTCTAATTTTTGAAGTTGAGTACAAAGACTTCACCTCAGAAATTGACCTATTGATAATGTTTAAAGCAGGGTGATTTTTGTTATGATGTTTGGAGTTATTCCTGCACTTCCATAGGTTCCAAAGAACATAAATGGCCACCACAGACCTCAAATGTCCTGGACCACAAAAAGTAGAGGAATTAATCCAAACAGACAACAAAAACCTGGGGTTATCAGTCAAGACCTTCTTTACACCAAATAAATTAGAGAAAAACTCCCAGACTTGGGAGGCCACCGAACCATTGATAAAAACATGTTGAATACTCTCGTTGTCAAAGCAACATTGGCATTTTGACGCCATTTGAATCCCTCTGGACTGCATAACACTATCCACAGGAATCCAATTGTTTAAAAGCCTCCAAATAAAAATAGAAACAGAAGGCATGACAAGAGAGTTCCACGCATGTTTCATCAACAAGTCTGCTGGCTTCTTAAGTCTGGTAAAATTCCAAGCACTTTTTATATTGAACAAACCATCAGAGGTGTGCTTCCAAGTAATCACATCCTGCTCATTCAAATCAATATGCAACAAGACAATATCACTCACAACATCAGCAGGCAGACAGGAAAGGAGAAGATCCACATTCCACTCATCATGCACAAAAAAATCACACACTCTAAGATTATCAACTGGGAGGTTAGGAATAGACAGATATTTTAAAGGCTTGTCACTAATCCAATGATCATGCCAGAAAGATATATGTCCATTTCGTAACCCCCAAAAGACATTCTCAGAAAACAAGTGTCTAACTTTACACATACGCTTCCACACTTGAGATTTATATCTGGCATTCAAAGCAGTATAGAAGTGATGGGACTTTGTATATTTTTCGACCATGAATCTAGACCAAATCCCATCATTATCCCTAACCCTCCACCAAAGTTTATAGGAAAAGGCAGTAGCAACATCAGACAAACTCCTAACCCCTAGACCACCTTCCAAATAGGGAAAACAGATATTCTTCCAGGAAGACCAGTGTATCTTCTGACCACTGGTCTTACTCCAGAAGAATCTAGCAAAGAGTCTCTCAAGCTCATTAACCAACCTAGTAGAGGGGAGGGTGACCTGTAAAGTATAAGTGGGAATAGAAGTGAGCACACTCTTCAAAAGCACCAACTTACCACCAGGAGAAAGGGACTTAGTCTCCCAACCTGTCAGATGAGATCTAATCTTAGCCAATAAGGGGTCAAAAAGGGCCATGTTTTTCTTCCCTTTAAACAAAGGGGCACCCAGGTACTCTAAAGGGAGACTATCCATAGTAAAACCAGAAATGGTTTTAATATGGGCCCGGGCTCTCCTATGACACCCCTTCCCAACAATAATCTTACTCTTCTGCGGATTGACAGCCTGACCAGACACCCTAGAATAGTAATCCAGAAAGTTCATGATCTTCGTGATAGACTTATATGTGGATTTTGCAAAAATTATGCAATCGTCCGCATAAGCCAAGTGAGACACACAAAAACCCCCATTAGTGAAATACTGAATATCAGGATGGTCAAGGAACAACCTATTAAGGCCCCGACTCAAAAACTCAGAAGCCAAAATGAACAAGGTGG